>VDFB02000008.1:135233902-135259397 GCA_007258455.2 Sequoia sempervirens | reverse complement strand
TGAAGAATCGGGAAGGAGACCCATTTATAATCACCGAGGTGCTTGTGGTAGAGATCAATTCCCATATCAATTGGAGAAATCTTTCAGAAAACCCAAAAGCTTGTAAGACTTTAATCAAGAATTTCTAGTCCACCCTGTCATAGGCCTTAGCCATATCCAGTTTAAGCAAGAAGCCTTGGTTTTTTGAGACTTCGAGGGAGTGGATATTCTCATGAACCGTAATTATTGAGTCCAAAATCTGTCTGCCCAGAACAAAAGCACTCTACTGGGGAGAGATCAGCAAAGGGAGAACCCCAAGCAACCTAGAAGTGATCACTTTAGATATAATCTTGTAAAAGGAGTTGCATAAACTAATAGGACGGAAAAAATCAAAAGAGTTAGCTCCAGGGAATTTAGGTATCAAGACAACGAAGGTAGCATTAAGCTCTTTCAGTAGTTTCCTAGCCCCAAAGAATTCTTTAACAACATTCGTTATATCATCAACAACAATTTCCTAGAAAACTTGGAAGAAGAACATTGGGAAGCCATCAGGGCCAGGGGCCTTATTACCTTCGAAAGAGAAAATAGCCTTCCTAACCTCATCCTTTGAAGGGATAGCCATCAAGAGCTTATTATGTTGATCATCCAAGGCATTAGGAATGGCCTCAATAAGGGTGTTCTGAGCCTCCACATTCAAGTCTTCACCCACTGAAAGGTCAACAAAGAACTAGATAGCTTCACCTCTAATCTCTTCCTCTCTCTCAATTTTGACCCCATCTTTCATAATATAGGAAATTCGATTAGAAGCTCTATCTTTCATGGTAGTCAAATGAAAAAACCTGGTGTTCTTATCCCCATTAGCAAGCCAAGCACATCTAGATCTCTATTTCCAATAATCCTCTTCCTTCGAGATAATATTATGATAATTAGAGAGAATTTCATTTTCCTTCAAGAGGATATCCCCAACATAACCAACTCTCTGGATATAGTCCTGAATATCCCTTAAGTCCTGTTGAATGGCAGCTTTTGACTCAAAAATATCCCCAAAAACCTCCTTGTTCCAAGTCCTAATCCTGGGTTGGCTACCCAGGATTTCTTAGCTCTCTAAATGGTAGGTACCCACTAGCATTTTATGTTTCCACCCTCTTGGATGCAATTAGAGATTTTTGGGATAAGATGGCCACATTTTCTCAATCCAGGAAAGGAAAGTTACCTCTTACGGACCACAAAATCTGGCATAACTAAAGGCCTTATAGGAGAATGGTTGGGCTATTGATTCCTAGGAGGTTGCTTGGGCGGCAAGTCTATCAACCCAGTTATCTAAAATTAGAGCTCTGTGGGCCTTACGGATAGGGTGTTCCCTAAGCTCTCCTATTAGACCAAATTGTAGAATTTGGCCCTTTGGCGTCCATATCCTTCTGCAAGCATTTGAGTTGATAGAAGTGCGATCCAAACACTATCCATTTGAATCGAGATCCGCAATTTTTGGATTCGTAAAGTCATTAAAATTTCTACGACAGTCTGGATTCTCATTGAAGCTAGAGATAAAGCTCAGTTTTTCCAAAAATTCCTTCTGGTAGTTTTATTGTTGGGTGCATAAATATTAGACAAAATCCAACTGAAGCCATCTTTGATATGCCTAAATTGGGTAGCCACATGGTTTGCATCTCCCAGAATAGGAGTACCTTGAATACGGTTTTGATTCCAAAAGGTCACCAAGCCCCTAGAGGCACCTTCCGAACTGCATCCCTGCACACCACCATTCTTAAAAATCTTAATCAACTCCACACGATCTCTGACCATTTTAGTCTCCTGAATGATAAGAATATCTGGCTTATGATCTCTAGCAAAATTGTGCAAAATTTCTTGTTTATGGGAACAGTTTAGTCCCCGAATATTCCAAGACATAAATTTCATTTTTTAGATGGAGTTCTACATAAATCTAGGATGGTTTTTTGGGTTCCATCTGCAATGTTTTGAATACACGCCTGCTCCCTATGCCATTTAGTTGATTTTCTACCTGAACCTTTCAGCACTCCCACATCTGCTTTGGCCCTATTTCTTGTAGAAACCCCCACTATATTACTCCCCTTTTTACTCTTCTTCTTCTCAACTTTAGTGTATAGGTTTCCCTCTTCTAGATCTAGATCCTCTAAGCCCATAAACTCTTGCCCATCCAAAAAGACATTTGTAGTAGCAACTTTGTGTGATAGGGTATTGTTGTCCTCATTCCCCCCCTTGGAAGATCCAACAGAAATGCCAAAAGTGGATTTCACTATCTCCAGAAAACTATGAGGCTCCACCTGACCTAGAGAGTTAGACTCCCCCGATCTCTCATAGACCTTTGCCCCCCTTTTCAAACTCTAGTGTGAGTGAGAAATATCCTCTAGACTATCAGTTACTGAATCTGGGATGACACTCAGGATCGCATTCTGCTTTTCATCCATCCCTCCTATTCTTCTATCATCCTCCTCCTAGGAAGCCTCGGTACTCAAATAGACCTCTGCTCTTTCAGGACCTTTAATCTCACCTTCAGGATTTACGAAGCTTTTAGATCCTTTGCAAGAATTCTCAACATTTCCGGACTGAAGTTACATTATCCACTAGCTATCTGTCCTTCTTTAAATAGCTCAACACTTTTCTCCTCCTCCTGAGGCTTCTCCACAGATTTAACCTTCCACATCTTGGCCTCCTTAGGGGCCGCCTTTTCATTGAGTTTAGGCTTATTATTCAGGCATTTCTTCACTCAGTGCCCAACTTTTTTGCAAGTAAAACACACAAAGGGTAAAGTCTCAAACTCAACAATCTGGGTCCATTTTCCAAGTTTAGAAACTATCTCAATCGACGAAGGGAGATCTGAGGACTGGGTTACTCCCACACAAATTCTAGCAAAAACTAGCCTCTTTTTGGATGAGGTCATAGAGTCAATGGATAGAAGTTCCCCAAATGAGCTAGCAATCCCTCTGAACACATCATCATTCCAAAACTCCAGTGGTAACCTAGGTAAACGCACCTAGATAGGTACTGCTTCGAAGGCATCATCTGAGAGGTTCATTTTTGGAGACCACTTCCTAATAGCCAGAGAGGACTTGCCAATAACCTAAGGGCCCCCACACAGAACTGCAAGTTTATCTTCTTCACAAGCAAAAGCGAAAGAGAAGAAGCCTTTAGGTAGAGCAACAACCTCTACTTGTCCTTTAACTCTCCATTTCTTCTTCACAAAGTCCCTGACCACATCTATATTTGGTCGTGGACCCATAAATTTACCAACCAGAGATGACTCCATTAGATAAACGATATGGTCTATTACAAGATCAGGAATCAGAATGGAAAACTTCCCACTCTCCGGTGATGAGATATTAGTAACTGGAGGAAAAAAGGATTTTCCAACCGGCTTGGTTCCAAAAATTGAAACCCACTTCTTCTTATGATCCTCTTGTGAGTGATCCCTAAGAGTTTTGTCCTCAGCCTGGTTTCCAAGGCATCCGGACCCACAAGCCCCATCCTTTGACAAAGAGTTAGGGGAACACTTACCTTTGGATTCGACATTTCCACCTAGATCCCCGCCTTTTTCTAGGCCCCAGTCCTTGGACACTGTTGCCCCCTTTTCCTCGTATGCATTCTCGCCTGCCGCATCCCCAGAAAGGTCGTCCCCTAGTCCAGAACCATAATCTTTCAGACCAGCCCATCATTGCCGCCCAAAAAATTCAAATCCTCTCTCCCGCCCAACACTCATCTTTTAAAATGATTTGGGTTGTTTCGTGGTGTTAAAAAGCACTAATATAACCTATTATCAGGTGGCATATTTGCTTCTTATCTCTATTGTATTCAAACCATGTTAGACCAATTCAATGGTGTTGACATGCTAAGTCAATATAAATGCATGTCCATTTTTATGAATATTAATGATGATTTAACATTCTAGATGTTTGATTGTAAGGGTATTGTAACGATAATGTGACATCCTCTAGATAATTAAATGACCTAGGGCTTTGTCTTTTTATACATCACCCCAACATTTAAATTATTATATTTTAAACATAAGTCAATAGATAACAACTAGTTAAGACTATGTTAACTCATGCTCATAATTTAAAAAAATGATTTTGAAAAATGAAGGTCAAAGTTGTCCATGCAATCTTGAATCACAACTGCAAACTTGACCCATGATAAGGAGTTCATGAAAGTAAAGGGTCAAATACATGTTCTTGAAAACGGAGATTCAAATTTAGTTCAAATTTCAAGATGAAACAACCTTTACATAAAAACACCATTAAACAGTAAACCATTATACTAAGAACTAAAGGTCAAAAACGAACCGAGTACAACACTTCATCTCTTCTCTTAAATTAATACTATTATTTATATAATTTATTTTTTCTATTTTTTCCATAACTTATTTAAAACGCCCTTCTTCTGCAAATCCCTAAATATGATATAAATTTAGTAGTGGACAATAATATAGATTCCCGTTCTATGCTTGCATGTCGACAGAAGAGAAAAATGCATTCCTGAAGAAAAGGAGCTTATCATTTTCAATATATAACTAAAATTGCCGACAGCGGATAAAAAGGGGGATAGCTAGTGTTGGAAGATGGTCGCTTTCGACTCCATCTTTTCCATTGATGCCCCGACCGGCGGGCAGGGGGGGTTCCCATGTACAACTCCATAAACTTTCAACAATATGCTCTCTATCGGCTACCGCCCCTTCAATCTGCGCCGCCAAATAGTAAATGGACGTTTGCACTTTGTCTTATGTGTTGTTCAGTACACCCCTTAAGTCTGTCTTCTACGCCTTCACACTGGTTATACCTTATTCCTTGCCTCATCAAATTGTTCTGCCTTTTAACTTTCAAGCCAACCAACGACCTGCAAAAGGACGATGGTTTGGCCCGAGGAGGGACCGAATGGCCTTTGCTGAATGGAAAAGATGGGCACCCGACTTACCCGTTGTTCTCTAGATGATTCAAATGAAAGTGAAATGAAGAATATGAGATTTGAAATCACCGTCGAAGTGGGTGTCCCAACCAAATCAAAGATATAAAAAAGTGTGTAATTCCCCATGAGAATATATACTATTTTAGTAGCGCAAATTGCAGACATAGACCCTTCTCCCTTGTGATTTGGGCCCACTTGCATACCACATCCTTTTCCCTTATAATTTTGGTCCACTTGCATATACATAATCTTTTCTCTTGTATATCCATGAGAAGACAAAATATAAAACATAATACATATGAAAATAAAGTGGGAAATATCTTAAATAATTATTTATCAAGTAGTCCAAGAGTGGGTAATGAGATTGGTCCTTTAGGATACACTAAGTCATCATGACTCTCGCCAAGTAAAATCTCCTCTCTTAGTTTGAACATCATGAAATCATGCCTATTCCAAGTGAATCCTCCTTGAACTTTTTGTTTGAAACCTTCAAAGAATAATCATTTCAACAAATGTCTCCAAACTCAAGAGAACTATAGTCACACCCAAGTCTCCAAGTATCTATGACCACCTACAATTGATCAATGCATGTTAAGATCCAAATGCAAAACCACACTTTCATGAGGCTCCCAATCACATGAATAATGTATTCAATACCAATAGAACTATCCAAACCATTGTCAAAGCTCTCACGACACATTTGTATAATCAAAGAACACACACTACTACATAGAGGGGTGATTTAAGACAATTTTTAAGACAATTTTTGAGTAAATCGTCTTAACTTGAGACAATTTTTTTTTTGTGTATTGTCTCAAGTATTGTCTTTAAGCGAGTGTCTTAAAGTATTGTCTTAAAAATTGTCTCTATAAAGACAATATGAAATAGAAGTATTTTCGTCTCTTTAGAGACAATTTCACTTTTGTCTCTTTAGAGACAATCTAGTTGAGATGAGACAATATGCAAAAATTGTCTCTCTAAAGACAATATGTAAAAATGTATTTAAAAAATAAATAAATTATTTTAAATATTTTTTTAGTGTGGTTTTCAACATTCAATGTTTTCAAATTCTTGTCGTCCTCCTATTGGTTGAAGTTTTTATTTTCATTTTTCCAAATGCAATGGAAAATTATGATAGAAATTATCAATGATTTTGAAGCTGGGAGCAATGAACAGTTGTCAAATACGCAAAGCATAATGTTCATATAAAAAAAAGAAAACAATGCATCATAATCCAAATTCATAAAGTTAATGCCAATAATTTTTTTATTTATAGTTTATAAAATTGTTCATACAATCATGAGCAACATGTACATAACATGGCGTGAGAAAATGATTCATTTCTAGGAAAGGAAAAATTTTAATATTTTCCTAAAAGCCAGTGGAATATACCCAACTACTGGCATAACTCTTTCGAGCATGGCAAAGTAGCTTGACAAAGAGTTGACTCAATTATCTGGACTGCACAATTTTGCTTCAGAGTGGGAACTTTCTTCTTCTTGCGTGCCTATGTCTGGTCCTCTCAAAGGATGATAACCTTTCATTGTAACAATCCACTAAATCAAGTACTTTGTTATTGATGAATGATAAGATTTCCAAATCATCTTTGAGCATAGCTCAACCTTTCCAAATTTTGATACAATTTTGGAGAGATTTGAATTCTTCCTTTAAGATAATCAATAGGGTGAAAGAAAAATTTTCCTGCAAGAAAACAATATTAGATTGAACAAGTAAATCCATTTGCATTATCCGTTTAAAGAACCACAAATCCACAAGTCTCTACACATGAATTGAAAATAATAAATCTGCAAATCAAACCCCAAAAAAAATCCAATTATATGTAGCCACTACACTGTGGTCATTTGATAGCCCAAAAGTGAACATATCTAATCCAAAAAAACTTTTACAAATATCTTCTTTCATATTAACTCACTGCTCAAGCTAGGCTGCAAATTGTGCAACTTTAAGTTGGAACTGGTTAGTTGTACTAGTAACTTCTTCACCTCGATAGAGCTCTACAACTCGCTCAAACTATTCCAAAGCCAGTTCCAAATTTTCTTCAGCCTCATATATTTCACCGAATTCCTGTAGAAAACAATATTTTGAATTTCAATAAAAATCCCTATTTAAAACAAATAGGTAAATTTACTCATAATCTGATCATCATAAAGATATTCACAAAATAACCATACAACTTCTGCAATGAATGCTTTGTACATTACATCCAACCAAGAAATTTGTAGTCTTAACAACATATTGAAACATATTACCATGAGAATAAGAATCCTTACACTAGTTCAAAGTCAAACTTTGACAACCTCAAAAGATTAGGTCATCCCACACCCAATTCAAACATTGAATTACCTTGCAGTGTTTTGCAACCATCAACAATCTTCTTTCGAGCATGGCAAGGTAGCATAATTTAGGAAGTGCAACCTTATGTAAAGACGTGTAATACTATTTTCTATTGATAATTTCCTGCAATAGATATGAAACGTACCTGCCTGCACAACAGGTCCCCACAACAAGACCGCTTAAATGTCTCAGGGCCCTTGTAATCTTCACAACAATCCACCCTAAAAGGCCTCCAATCAAAAAGGTAATAAGAATATTAACAGGCATGTACCACCTGCAAATAATCAATATATAGATATTAAAATTGGATTAAAAAAAACTAAGATTATCAACTTCCACTTTCAACACCAATCTATACTAATTATCCCTACCTATATAGATAGATAACATGCATTCCCTTGACTTTTTGTACACAACTCTGTAATCCTACCTATGTAGGCAGAGAAAAATGTATTTCCTTCAGTTTTTCTACACAACTTTGTAGATGCACTAACTATTATGGACCACTAAAAGGAAGGTATTATACAGTTTAGTGCTTTTCAAAATTTTCACTTACATAAATATATTATTAAAAAAAAATGCACCATTTAAATTGTAAATGTGGAATACAATCTAAAAATAAAACACCTAAATGCACCAGATTTAGCAAATGAATTACAATTAATAGTTTTGATGAAATTAAAATGTTCTTTCTTTTCCCTCAAGCACATTTGATCACAACAATAACCAGGTCTCTCCATGGTAACTGACTTTTTATCAGAGTATCAATTTAAATGAAAGATGTTATTACATCACTTACCAAGAAAGTATATTGTCAAACATAACTGATTTTTCCAAGCTTGTAAATGAAAGAGCTGGTGTAAATGCAACAAACAAAATCTGTGGAATGACAAACCATAAAAATTATAAGAAATTTCTCTTTTGGCTCTCATGATGTCCTTACGTTCTCATTTACAAAAGAATCAAATGACTCTGTGGAGTATAATATAAAACTAACTCATAGAGATTAAATTCAAGAAAATTAAACATTTTATGTTTATAAAGCAATCATTTGACTAATTTCCAAAAAGAAAGAGTTAACATGTGTTAGTGTTTGATCTTTTGTCTCATGACTCTTTAACTGTTCTCGAACATGGATCTTTTAAATGAATAGAGAAGCAGTGAACATTGCTTGGTGTAGTCAATGGGATAAACTTGAACTAGCATTTATGAATTTTTCCACTGTTGTCACATATCATGATCAAGAATCCAATGTACAGCCAAATCCAATTTTATTATATTGTATCCTCTAAAACCATTAATTACATTCATCATAAATAAGGTTGTATATCAAACAACATTGATCTATCCTAGGAATAAAGATAATTGTTTCGTGCCTCAATAGATCTTTTGAGAAAACAACTGAAAGTTGTTGGCAGGCATAATGTTGGGTGTTGATAGGCATGCGCTGCTACAAAGATGATGCATGGCTTAAAATAAGAAAGAGAAGGAAAAAAATAGATTTATTGAGACACACCTCAGTAATATCCAGAGTGCGGTAGAAATGAAAAAAAGTAATAGCACAGAATGCCGCCATGAACAAAAGATGTGGTGAAGGCTTTGCATGTACTCCTAATGGTAAGAAATTTCTTTTTACTTACACTAAGAGAGGCTAAACTAATCAACAATTATGCACCAAAGAATGAGAACAAAAACTGGCAGCAGTTATTACCTGCAGGGTGGTTTTTCTCTAGTAAAACAATTGAAGCCAAAAGTAGTTCCTGAAAATCAAAAGTGGTTTTTTCTGTTAAGTGGTTATTAGTAAGCCTCCATAAAAATGAGTTGATGACAGCTGAAAGTACTAGGTTTTCTCATCACTTAAACTCAAAAAATACTGCGCATAATCTGAATTACTAAGCATGCACTTTGTTATTTTAATATTTATGTCCAAGAATAATGTTAAATATATGTATCGACTTATAGGATGACTTTTTGTAGAGCCTTATCTATTGGACTATCAAATGTGCATAATATAGGAGTCCCAGTTAGATGTCCAAGTTAATTGGTGGTGATTGACTGTCAAGATCTAATTAAAGATATAAGATTTCCACAATCCATATTGAATGTTTAATTTTTGCTTCTGGATTTGATTGTGTGCAAGTTTTTTCATCAACGTTTCAGATCACACTCCGTGATCCATCATCAGGATGGAGAGCTGAAAGGAGATGTAAAGATCTAGTTTGTTGTCAGTCAAATTAGTAATGTTTCATTCTCATATATATTTTCACTAGGATAGGATTTTCTCCACTTAAATTATTTTCAATTCAAAGCATGGACACATTTTTGTCATTCATCTACAAATTTTCAATATCTAAAGTAACCTTTTAGCCTTCCGAGTGGCCTTAGACTTGGTGACGTCTCCAGACTTGGGTCATTTCAAAGAGATAGGTAAGTCCTTAGGCTCTGACATATCTCACCATTAAACTGTATGTATTACTATTCTTTTGTGTTTTAATGTGGTTGATTGTTTAATTTCTCTTAGAGCTTCAAGATGTACCATATTGGTCTCCTACTCAATATAGAACACTGGCAACATTGATGGTGTCTGCATTGGGATATTCAAATATTGTGTAGAGATGAATGTAAATAGATATTCAGTAACAGGTTCTTGTGAATATTGTCAGTTCTATTAAGCTCGAAAGTAGATGTGTATTGGTGAATTTTTTATTTTCATTACTGTGTATCAATGTGTACCACTTTGATTTTGGTTTTTGATTGATATGTTGCCATGTGACTCTGTTACTATATTCTTTTAAGATATTTGCAATTGAAACTTTTCTTAATTGCAAAGAATTTGTTACCCATTATTTTCTCTAATTTTTGTGCATTGGGTTTGGCATTTGCAATCTTGTCCAGGCTTCTTCTGTGTGGTGCTTAAATATTTTATGTCCAAGACTCCAATGTTGTGTCACTTGACTGGGAATCAATCAATTCGTGTTGTACACTACAGTTGTACAATCTTGCCTAGGCTTTTTCTCTGTGGTCCTTCAATATTTTGCATCCAATGGTATGTTGCTTGTGTTGTAGCCAGTCAAATCATTGAAAACAATTGATGAGTAAATGAATAGATTGGCTGCAAGACATATGACATGCCATTGAATGCAAAAGGTTTAAGGTCCACACTGAAAAATCCTAAATAAGATTGCACAGTTGCAGCACACAGAATAATCAAAAAAAGCAGTATGCACCCAATTAAAGAAAAAAGATGTCATCTGCATATACCTTTAGAGAATACAGTAACGGTAAACATCCAAAAACATATTACGTCTCTGGGATACCCAATAAATTTCAAGATGTCTGAGGGATGTGAGAAAAAAATGTCAACACAGGAGAAGAATGCCTTTGTCTCTCGGTGCCTGAAATATCCAACACAATGTAATAACACCCTTGGTTACTATCCAATTTTTTTTTAACATTCCTAATAGCCTGTTTATAAATTTCTGTGTATTAATTCCATAATATCTCAGAAGATACATTAAGGTTTATTAGTAATACAATTATAAATTTCAGTTTTACATTACTGAACCTCAAGCCTAATCACATCACAATAGGATAGAAAGTCAAATTAAGATGGTAGAATCTCGTATGGTACATTCCCCATTTGTTAGCTATAAGAAAACTATATTTCTAGACCCCCTTATTGCAAATAAAATCAAGAAATGATAAAATAATAGGCTCAATAAACATTTATAGCAAGACATCCAGTTGACCACCAGAATAGAAGACTGTCACATAGGGTAGGCACCTGGAACCTTGACTATAGAGGTAAAGTAAGACAAAATTGAATACAAGAAATGCAAAATAAGGCTTGAAAGGCCACCTAAGGTCAATAATACAGTCCATAAACATGCATACCACAAATAGCAGCCTAAATGTTTTTCACAGACAACATTGATAGCCAATACCAAGATAAATTTATGAGCAACACATAACCCATAAAAAACACCTGCTGAAAATGGCTTCTAGAATAGCCCTTTAAAAAAAGAATACTCTCAAACTGATACATAGAAAGATCTAATAGACTAAACTAGGTTAGCAACAACGAATAGAAAATAACATCAGGGAATAACTACAACTTAGGTAGGTCCCTACTTGTATGGTGTCTCGGGTCTGTATAGTGCCTGATAAAATTGATGCAGTATCCTCCTTCCTCAATCAATTGCAAAAGAGAAAGACTATCTTTCTCACACTCCTCTCTACCTCTACTTTCCAAAAAAATCTTCCCTAAACTTTTCCAACATTTCAAAATAAACCCCTCTCCATGACCTATATTGACCAATAAAATATGCATTTCTGATCTAGGTTGGACACCCTGATTTCAAGGGTATAAGGGAAAAATTAATAGCAGGGGTATGAGTTTCCCATGGGTGCCATGCTGCAGGCTGACCATGTCTTAAATTTTTGGCTGCCTCTCTTCTCATTTTGTCCTGCTTTCCTTAAACTGTATCTCTTTTTATTTGGTTTTCTTTACCTTGACGTAGCCTTCAATACAACAGGCTTGGTAAGTGGCATTTAATTGATGATATTATTAGTTGCTTATTTATTTATTTATTTATTTATATATCTATTTATATATTGACATACACCTTATTACATAAGTGATGGTGCCTTCAAAATAGACTTTGTATATGTATTCTATCCTAGCATAAGCAATCAGGAAAAAGACCCATGAAACAATTGATATGCTAATACCATAAGGGTGTAGGAGTTGTACTTACATGAAGATATTGGCTATTGAATAATGAATTTATCCCCTTTCTTCAATGAGCCTCATAACAATTCCCCTCCATGCAAATTAAGGCTTCAAAACACTAATCTAGAACACCACCACAAAGCTTGGTTCTGGAATCAAGAAAAATGTCGTTTACTTGCAAAGTAGCCAGGATGTTGCCATCATCATCTTCATCCTCAACTCCATTGCCATTAAGATCAACAACTGAGTTTTTCCACTCTGGTGTACAAGGACAAATCACCGATTCTGGTTTTCTTTTTTTATAACACCTAAACAATGCATCAATATAATCTGGCTTGTAAATTCCTGGAGGTCTTGAACTAGTAAAGTGCTCCACAGCCTACAAGTATAAAGGAAACTGATTGAACATCCAAGAATATGACTATGAAATGATAGACAAGCAAAAGCAACAAAGAAGCAAATGTCAACAATGAACTAATTTTTTTAAAAACTCTACAATAGCTCTTTGACAGTTATGCCTTGAATGTGAATAGACAATTCACAATCATATACCCAGTATAGTTGAAACTGTGGGTGCAGTGAACCAAAACATATTTGTTCAGCTTCTTCATCTTGTTATATTGCATAAACTTCCACAATCGCACTAAACATTACTTATCAAGGAATTCCAATACATAATTAAAAGATTGGAATATGTTTATTGCTCATATATTCTTTGCAATGATTTAATGTAAGAAATGTCATACACTTTAATCAGATTACATCAATCTTTCTTATTATCATGTTATCATTTAAGCAAGCCAAAAAGATCTTGAAGAATTCTAAAGTGAAAGGAATTTAATATAGAAATGGAATCTAAATAAGTAAAAATATCATATATGTATGTACAATATTTACTTTATCTTACGCAATGATTTAATCTAATAAGTGTCTTACACTTTAATCAGAATACATTAATCTTCCTTAATAACATACTAGCATTTAAACCAACCAAGAACATTTTGCATAAATCTGATGCAGAATAGACCATAGTTGCATGGAAATGGATACAAATTCAGGATCAAATACAAATATACAGATATGGAAAATTTTCAAGGCACCTCATACAGATATGACAATAATGAAAATATAAATATATTTGATTCTTTAAAAATCTAAGGGTATATGCATCTTCCCATGAAGCTCTAATAAAACAAAGGATGAGAAAAAAGTGTAAGTAAAGCAAACAAACCATTCCAAGTAACTGCCCCACTAAAATAGATCCAACTGGATCATAAATTGGATTTCCAGTTACATTAACTATAATCAAGGATAAATCAGCAATAATTAAGCTAGTAACTGTAGCACCATCCTGAGAACACAATATGCAAATTCACATGTTAACTCCTCATATCTTATGGTACATCACCTAAGAGCAGATTGGTGAGGATTTAAGAAGGAAATAAAGGAAATAAACATAAAGGATCTGTTGGCAGTAAAGGATTTAGCTTGTATTGGATTAAATCAATCTATGGTACTCTCTAAATCTATTTTTTGCTTGGGAAATTGGTAATTTAGGTTAAAATTATTATAATCCCTATTGGGGACATTACAAACACCTCCATAAAAACAATAACAAAGGCACATGGATACTTGAACAGAAAAAATAGGCATTACAATTTATTAATTTAACACAAGTTTCAATATAATTTATAAAAAAGCCAAGATTCAAATAATGTGATGTAACCCAAGTGTAATAACATACTTGTTGCTTCTATTGAACATAGAACCAACCCAATCACTTATTAGAACAATCCCATTGATTTAAAGATTGGATTTTTTTGAGTTTACTTCTTGAGGCTGTTTATCTTGTCAAACGGACAAATGTTCAAACCAAACTTGGTGGTCACCTTAATGAATTGATCTAGCACACCCATACCAAAATTCAGGTCAATCCAAAATCATATGCAAAAGTTAATTCTTCTCCATTAATACAAACTCTTTGGGGTTGCTCAATCGTGAACCCCCAGTACATTATAAAACCCTTTAAATCTTCTTGTCTCTCCACAAGAATAAATGAAACAATACAATAACAGTAGTAACACATGTAAATCAAATTGGACAGTCATGTAGAAATTCAGGTTTACAACCCTCCATGAATGGTCTCCAATCACTAACAGCCACCTAGCCCTTGATGAAATTCCATCACAATTCATTGCCAACCCTTGCTCAAAAAGCTAGGCTCATCTATTTTGAATTAGGCTTCTTGTTTTAAGACCAACAAATTCCATATGCATTGCAAGCAGATTACATAGCCACCCAAATTTATTTTGTCACAATAGAGTTCAAAATGCTGATTGAAGGCTATCTAGTCTCTCAAGACTAGTTAAATTTTCCAGCTTCCATCAACAACAAAATTTCATTGGCAGAATTTACTCTACTATTTGATCTTTCATATCTTAAGTTACCAGCATTAATCTTATTTTGTTATATTATTCATGTTTTGGCGATACAACACTAATTTTCCTCATAAGGTACCTACGATAACAGTACTAAATATATATAATTGTTATCTAATGTCCAAATAGAGTCCCTATATCTTGCAGACTGTCACCCACGTTCTTAGTCCTATACTAAAAGGATTGTTCCCCAAATGGGTAAAGCAAAATCTTGAATCTTTGCATAACAAGAGCGGGCAAAGCGATTGAACCTCAAACCAAACTATCTAAATATATAGTCTTGTGAAACAAGGATCCCTAAACAAAATAATGAAGCATGGAGTTGATGGATAAGAGACATCAGTAGCAGATACATAAGTTCTCTATATGCAATAACAATAGAAAGTGGGAACCAAAGATAAATACCTATTCTAAAAGAGACAAAATAAAAAAAGATACAAACTAACAACACAAGAAAAGATTCCAACCAACTAGCAAGCGTAGACCCGTGGCCATCACCCAAATAGTTTAACCTTTGAAAGCGAATTCTAAATTTCTAATTGGATGACCCTATAATCTTGTAGGCTATAACCTCATACAGAGGAAGAACAACCACAAAATTGAATCTTAGCTTTAAATACTAAATCCACGAAACATGATGTCTACTAAAATACACAATAATATTTTTTAAACTATTTCCAAAACAATAGAAATGTGCTCATGCTCAACACACAAATACTGATCATTGTTTTGAGTAATAGGATTTCAACCACATCACTAACAATCCCTTACAGAGGGACACTTGCCATTGAATTGGATGTCATCTATAAATTTCACATCTACTATTTGGAGGGTTTGAGGTTGAGTGTGCAAGAATTAGTTTGTCATTCAAGGATAAATCTATCATTTCAGACCCTAGACACTACCACTTTGTTGATTGGATTGCCATTGACAGGTCATCTATACCATGACTGTTATAACGGCGACAATATGAGGTTCTGCTCATTAGTAGTTCATGGGAATTTACTGTTGTCAAACAAATGGCAAGCTATGCAATTTTTCACATATAGAGGACTTGAATCAATTTTTTAGAGAGAATTTTTATTTGCAATTATAAAAACTGGATACTTTAAGGATATATACCTCCCAGACATTCTAGAACTGCTTCTAAAAGGATATTGAAGCATTGCAAATAGCTACAAAAGTAGAGATGCTAGCTCTATTTGTTTGTGGGAAGATGATATCTCAAATGTACCACCCCTTTTTTTATTGAAATAACATAGAATAAGGTGGAACTTTTAGAGAGTGATTGTGAAAATACTTTGACTGTGGACCATCTTGATCATGAAAGGCTAGAGGCCTACAATGATGAAATTCCTCTAAATAGTTTTGGCAAATATTTTTTATTGCATGAAACAGATGCTGCAAAAGAATCTACTAATGAGGCTACCATAAGCATTGAAGAAGGAGATGTAGAAACCAATAACGTTCTTACTAAAAACATAAATGCTAATTTGTCACCCAAAGGATTTTCCTATGCGAAGGCATCTTCTATCATGGGTATAGATTTGAAAGAGTTGCTTCATCTTTTAGATGAGAAGTTAAATGAGAAGCTAAAACCCGCTGCTAACTTAAAAGATAAATATTTTGTCAAGTGGAGACCCTCACTGTCTGAAGCGGTCTCTCATAATGCAGAGTAGCCTCTCATATCATTGATGGTTTTGTGGGGTCAAAGTGGCTAGATATAGTTGAGCTCTGTAAATGGGTTTTTGGTGAAGCAAAATGGATTCATTTGAGAGAAAAGTCACTAATTTGGAAACCATGAAGTTGCTTGCCCGGAAGATGCAAAGTTATTGGACTTCAGTGGGTACATAGGTATAGTGAATATCTTGAGCAAACGTTGGTGCATTTATTGTTCATGGTACTTAGATTTTATAAATTTTGGGATACAATTAGAGGAATCGAGGGCTCAAAGGAAAAGCATAATGCACTTCATTAACTTAAAAAAATAAAAATTGCACACTGCAATTTTTTCAATGGAGACATGGATAAGTTCTGCTCCTACTTGTCTCCAAAACCATACTATTGATAGTTTTGACTGACTGCCCAAAATCCATGATGGGGCATTTCATATCAGATATTTAACAGTAAAAAGTGACAATCCTTTCTTCAACAATGCTTTGAATGTAGAGGATGTGATTTGTAACAGATAATTGTAAACTGAGAATTGACACAAATTAAAGCATGTAGATAAAGTTCTATCTGAAGAGTATTGCCAAATAAAAGATAAGTTATTCGACAAAAAAATAAATAAATAATATCAAAAGCATTATTATACACAACTCTATGTTGGAGATCTTTTTTAAATGATTTCCATTTTTTAATCTAAAGATAATTAGAAAATATTTTATTGGTTGAAGCTGCATTATCGGTAGTCAACAATAGTATGTTCTTCATAATGTCTGTTTCCAACTGTAGTGTTTGTTTATGTTAGGTTCACTATGTTGGTATTTTTGTGAAGGCTGTGGTGATTGGGAACCACACTTATTATTACATCTAAAAAGAAAAAAATTCATTTTCAATTATGCTTTGATAGATGTCCAAACCCTATTCTGAAGCTCCAATTTGAGGGCAGGCAGGTAGGATGTTGATTTGCATTTGTTTAAAAAAATTTAAAGCCTTTTCAACAAACACATTTTGAACATGTTTCTCAAACAGCTGTGACTCCACCAACTGGCAAGGGGAATTCTAGATGGAACAAACAAACAAGATCGATTTCCAAATACGAGTTTTGAAAGGAAACTTTATTCTGGCATAGTTGATATTCCAATTATAAGAGATGGACCAATCCTGCTTCAGGGATGGGGATAGGGCCCTAACCAAAAGACTAACTTCTCCTTCTTGTCGAACTATCTTTAGGTGCTATACAACCAATTCCCCTGACCAACGATTTTCTATTGCCGAAAACAAGAGAGGGTGTTTCGAATGACACCATAAAGGTTGGAAGGCCTACGAAGGGGTGAAGAGGTTTGTTCTGATCTGAGATCCGCTCCTTGAAATTAATCATAAATGGCATTCGATCTTATAGTAGTATTTAGAAGTGGAGGTTTCTCGGCCATGAATGAAGGAATGAACCAATGGGTTTCTCGGATCGGGTGTTTCAAGTCTCAAAGGAACTGGAGGGATCAATCTCATAAAGCAGTCTATTTCGTTCGAAGGGAATTTTCCAGTGAGTTGCAGGTTTTAACTCCTTTTGAAAGTTGGCTGCTTACTAGAGCTTTAATCCTCCTTTAGTTAATTTTTTTAAACATTAACAGTAGCAAGACAATACACTCCAATTAACTATTCTAGACAGTTCAGGGCCCTAAATATATTAAATTGTGAAAGCATTTGTGTCAAAATACAAAGATTTACTAAATATTTAAAGACAATCATTCCAGCATAATTCCATTGGGGGGCATTGTAGTAGGGTTTCAAAACCTATAATTTCAACAGGAAAAACAAATGAAACAATTAAAATTTGAGAAATTATATAGACAGTCGAATAATTAAGAAGTAGAAAACTATTTACAGGGTATGGATACTTACCAGGGCGATGTTGTCAAATGGTTATGAATATAAACGATGCCCTCGATTTGCTCAGAGCTTCGCACGCTCCTTGTGTTTCTGATGATAAAGCCATTGTCACTATTGGAAAACCCCCATTTTTTGTGCTCCCTGTGCTCTTCACTGTTCTCTGTGCCTGCATGTCGTGCTTCTATTCCTCGTGCCTTTGTTCTTTTGTCCCTTTTTTTTATTCTTCTCGTGTGTTCTGCCTTCTGGATACTATGCAAGTTATTCAAAGGAAGAAGTTTCGTAAGAAAGGAAAATGCATGCCAAATATTGAAGGAGGGAAATGAAAAGAGGAAATAAAAATATTTTTAAAAATATTTTTTATTTTAATTTAAGACAATTAAAAATTTAAAATATGTTTAATACAAAACTAATATTTTTCTTTAAATTACTGTCTTAAAACCAAGGCTCTGTAGTAGTGTATGAGTGGGTAGTTACCAATGAATGACACATAGACTAAAGAAACCTAAAGCACACACCTAAAACCAATAGAAAGAAAAAGATATAACTACTATCTAAAAACTAAGTTGCCATCATATGTAGCACAAGCGGTATTCACCATCATGTAAGCTCGTATGAGATGGCCTTTTTGATTTTCCCCTTCTTCATACTCCTAGTGAGGAGGGAATCCATTTTCCTTTATGTACAATCATCAACAACATCTCTTCCTTCAATCCAAAGCTTCTCATCCTCAAATTTGCATCCCTTTTTCCTTTTGGGGAAGTTTGGTTTGGAGATGGTCTCTAACTATTTGGAAATGGTGCAATTTTAATAAGAAAAGGGAAATTCATCCAAACTAAAAAGTCCTCTTCTAGGATCCCCCATGAAGGGAAAGAACCCCTGTGGGTTCAAAAGTGCCATTGCCAATCACCCCAATTCGAAGGGGGTGTTGACAACGGGCTAAGGGGGTGAAACATAATAGGGAGAACTGATGGGTGAGGAGTAGCACAACACCACACTAGTAGAAGAAATAATCAGGGCCACATGATCAAGCAAGGGAACATTTTTTGTAGCCAAAAGTGTTTCATGATTGCACCATATGAAGTCAGCATCTGAAGAACCTGACTTCTTGACCCATTGCTTGAGATTGAAATGACATGAAGTGGTTATAGACTTGGGAGAGGTGCAACCAATGATTTTGCGGTGCAACCTATTACAATGAAAGCATCTAAAAGGGAGAGCTTCATAATTGAGGAAATGGGTCCAAGTACCAAGGGAAGAATGTATCAAAATAGAGTGGTGCAATGGTTTGGAGATGTCTATGATGGCACATACCCTGGTGAATCTATTGTTGGGAGTATTAGGAACCATCTTTACTAATGATCCAAACTACTTAAGCATATTTTTAATGAGATTTGGCACCTACATAATTGGTGGAAGATTCTACATCTTGATCCAAATGGGGACCGATGTGATCTTAGCTACTACAGGGTCAAAAAAAGGGTACCAATCTAAGAGAAAGAGGCCAGACTGGCCAAAAAACCAAAGGACCTTCTTCTTGACAAAAGTACAATCTTCCATAGAGGTAAAATGCAACAAGAAGAAACCAAAATCATGGGGAATGTATGTCCGGAAGAGAGATTGCCACTCCAAGATTCCTCATCCATTCAACAAATTTATTCATTGCGGCCTCAGTTCCTCGCATTAAATTTGTAAATCAAGGAGAGTATTAAGGGTTCCTGCATTGCAATTTTGAAATATCAAGCAAATACTGTGTGTGAAAATAGAAAACATGAAAACTAATGTAAGGGTTACTGTCAAATGACCGGTGATCACCTAAGTAGCAAGAATGCATAGGAGCAAGGACAAAAGAGTCGGATGAAGGCTTGTTAGTTGGTGGCTCTGGATGATTTGGAGTGACTTGTGATTTGTAGAATTCAATGTATTCATGATAGGGGTTAATCCTATTCCAACAACCCACATTGAGGAGAGAGGAGGTGAGAAAGTTATGGGTTGAGTGACCCCGGTAGGCAGAGAGAATCCTCCCTGAAGCCCTAGGTAACCCCAAGATCAACCGCACCTCTGGCCAATAGGTGGGAGAGCATGATTTTCCCTTTTGATCCACTTTCACTCTAGCTCTATTGCCCCTACGTCACCTTCTATTCTTTGCTACTCCCACACAACCATCTATGAATTCGTACATTGTGAGCTTGATCCCATGTATTATAGAATTATTTATTATTTTTATTTATACCTTTTGTGCTACTTACAATGATTCAATGCATTGGTGATTAAAATAGAAATTATTCATAAAATATCTAACCCAATTGGTGACTACAATAAGAGATCAAGTGAAGCAAAATCTAGCTTTGGGAGCAAAACTAGTATGGAGAATGATAAAGGACCCACAATCAAGGTGGGTGAGACTCTTGCAAATTAAATATCTAGAAGGAAATGCATCCAAGGAAATTTTTAGGATTAATAACGCCCCCAAGGGATCAAGAATATGGAACTTTATCCTCAAATGCAAGCCTCTAGTGGCATATCATGTATCTTGGGATGTTCATGATGGAAATTCATGCTTGTTTTGGCAGGATTCATGGGGAGGCTATCCGAGTATAGATAGTCAAATATCAATTGAAAAAACTAAAAGATGGCTAAAGCAAACTTGGGAGGAGAAGATAAAAGATTATGTCAATTTCTTAGAGGCTGACCTAGCCTTTGGGTGGGAATGGAAAAATTTGGAGGGCCTCCCCATTCCACAACATGAGGCTAGGCAGTTAAAAGAGGTAATTAGAAATAGACAAATATTCTTTAGAAAAGGGAATGATAAACTAATATGGGCAGCCTCAAAGTATGGACAATATAATGCTAAAGAGGGATATAACTTATTGGCTAACCAAGCAAAAAACAATGACTTAGGCATATCTCAAAAGTTGTTTTGGAGTGGAAAAATAATACCAAAAGCAGGAGTATTTGCTTGGTTGGCAACTAGAAGGAGAATTCTAACAGTAGAAAGATTTAGAAAAATGGGCTTTGAAGGCCCTTCAAGATGTGTATTATGTAAAGCTCATGAAGAAAGCAATGATCACTTACTCTTGAATTGTCCCTTCTCAGCAAAATGTTGGAGATGGCTTTGTGCAAAGTTAGGATTTGTAATGGCTTTTCCCAATGACATAATATCCCTATTTCAAAGTTGGCCTATTAGAACCAAGGATGGGTTACTTAGTAGCTTATGGGAGATCAGTCCATCAACGATATTATGGGAAATATGGAAAGAGAGGAACAGGAGGATTTTTGACAACAAATCAAAACCAGTTGAATCAATTATTAATAATATAGAAAGCTCAATTGTGGAAATGATAAACAACAAAATAGCATTAAGACTCAAGACAAAAGGAGTCTTTACTGAGTGGGATGGAAAAATGAGGTTTAATTGGGCAGGCCTTAAAGTCCCCATGTTTTTTGGGGAAAGAGATAAGAAGAAAGAGCAAACAACATGGAATCCACCTAAGACTGGATGGTTGAAACTGAACTTTGATGGAGCTTCAAAAGGTAATCCTGGTCCATCAGGGGCAGGATGTATAATTAGGGATAGTAGTGGTTCCATTAAAGGAAAGATTGTTGTTCCCCTTCAAGAGGATACAAATAACATAGCTGAATTCACAGCCTTATACATTGGGCTGATTGAATGTCAAAAGAAAGGAATTGACAAGTTAGAAATTGAAGGAGATTCGGCTATCACTATCAATGCAGTGAGAACGTCTGAAACACCTAACTAGAGACTTAAAGCCCTACTAGAAAGGATACTGACAATTCTTGATTATTGTGATTGCTTTACTATTAATCATGTATATAGGGAGGCAAATTTGGAAGCAGATGAGTTATCGAAGATTGCAGCAGAAGGTAAAGCGGTGAGGTGGCAGCAGCAAAGCTATGTTAGATGATCAAGGCCCTTTGTTATTGGGGCCATTTTTACAAGAGACAGTTTCTTCCTTTGGCCACAACACTGGTTGGGACTTAATTATGTCTACTAGAGCTCTTTCAGATGTTTATATCCTGTCAAGAACAGTTGCTGTTTTGGTTTGGAGTATGAGCTTATAATGATTATCTTGTAATATAAGATGTAAGATCATTTGATAGTAGATATATTAAGAAAATTTGGTTTTGCCTCTTGCTGATAAAAAAAAAAAAAAGATATCTTTAAAATATCATACAAGCTTCTGAAACATAAAAAATAAGGGTTTTTACCACAAGGGTGAATGGATCAAGGTGATAAACTAGCTAATTTTCACTATGAAACATTCAATTATGAAAGGAAAAAGAAGCAAATAATTATAAATGATACCTAACCTGCTATAGCAACTATGAAGGAAGTTTTATAGTCCCAAAGTGGATAGGTAAAATCTTGTTGTAAGAAGCTTGTTTTAAAGGCACAAAGTCCATTCGGCCTTTTAGTGGAAATGGGTCCCCGCGGTTCCCCTTCAACCAAGATTTGAGTTTGATGTCCCCACTCTCGCATTCCTGCCTCAAACCTCGTAGCATTTAATTTTTTGTGTGTTTCAATTTTGATTCTGTAATTCCCAAGGTCAACCTTTACAACTTGACAACTTGACAATTTTGCCCTAAATCTTTCCTCCACTTCTTGATCTTCAACCTTTAAATTTGCAAACACACATTCAAGGAGAGAAAAAACTTGTTGATTGTTTGTAAATAGGGGTTTTCCTTTCTCAAACCCCTCGTAGGTAATTAAACCAAATGGATAGGACAAATGCAACAGCTAGAAACCTCCAAATGATGTAATGTAGATACCTTGGATGTTGTCTTGTAATGCAAATCTGCAATCTAACATGTAGTGGCCATCAAGAGTGCAAATCTTGATCATTAAATAAGATGTGAACAATGCTTGCAAGTAGATCCTCAATACTACTTACACTTTCTTAGTTAAACAGCATGCATGAATACATCAAACCCTTGACATGAAGATATGATCTTGAATTCCTGCACTAAAATCTTGAAAATCTTTCTTGAAATGCCTTGTAATGCTCTAATGCTTGTAAAATTGAATGCTTGGAGACTTGGAATGAATTTCTGGGAGAAACAATGTGAATTAACCCCTTTATTTATACTAAATTAGGAGATTTCACCTCAAATTCAAACACCAAGGCTTCCATTGACCAAATCTATAGAAATAAACATTATTAAGTTCCCATAATGACATTATCTTCAAAAAAAGGAGGTCTTCATTAAGGGGACCCATTCAAATTGTGGTGAAAATGGGTTGTGGGATCAGCTTCCAGACCCAACCATGAGGGATCTAAAAAGAGGGCTCAAAAAGCCATGTTAAATCAAGAAAGAAAGGTGTGGGTCCTATTAAGGAAGCTTGGGTCCTAGCACCATTTTCCTCTGTTAAGAACTCAATTTTCCCAATTAAATGTCAACAATGAAATTTTAGAATTAAGTGGTGTGAGGATAGGATCTTCGAAGTGTCATAAATAAATAAGGCTTAAGTTTGAATTAATGGGTTAATTAACTCCAATTAAAACCACAATTAGCTAAGGGGACCCTAGATAAATGTGAAAATGTGTTAGAACACTTTACAACACCTAAATAAGGTACACATTAGGTCCATTTCATTAAAAGGGGACCATTAGGCTTAATTCATTAAATAAAACCCTAAAAAAGTGTGAAAGTTTGTTACAACACATTACAACACTATTCCAAGATACAATTAATTCAAATTTATGCCAATTATCCAAATTAAGTGTGAAAAAGGATTACTTTTTTTGACACTACACTTCCAAATTTTTGTATAGTCATATTATGATATATGATAAGATTGATAGTTTTTATACAAATGATTTCAACTATATATATGGAGGGGTCCAAGTGGATAATAGAGATGCATATAAGTTAATTTAGCTACTAGCTTTCATTTAGATGATCCTACTGTGATACTTATTAAAAAGAAAAAAATATCAATTATATGATAGTCATATAATTTATACCTAATCATTTCTCAAATATGGTTTATTTCCCTCATAGAAAGATGAAGGGAAAATAAATTCTTCAATTCTTTTAAGTGAGAAAAAAAACTTAACTTGATAATGGGTCCACCATAAAGATGGATTATTTATTTCCTTTTTGATTATATGTACCATATTTAAAAAATGAGAGACAAGAGTTTAAAAAACTCACACCAAATCACCCTACACAATTTCCCTAAAATGATTTTTCACAATAAATATAGTGTATGGATAGTCAAGAAATAATATTAGATTATTTATCCCATTTACAATAGTGTTATCTTGCAAATTGTTAATTTAACATATTTAATAGAACATTTTTCATACACTTAATTTTCACTCTAAGAGACTCAAAATCTAGACTAAACGTGGATCAATTATTATGAAAACTTACCCATTTATAATAATGTTAAGCTGTCATTTTTCACTTGAGCTATTTGTAAATAGTTGACACAACCACCAGAGCATTTTTGGGTCAAAATATATGATTAAATACTTAAAATTATTTTTTTATGTCTGAAATATGGTAGTAAAAAGTTAATTCCAATAATAACTTTTTGGGGGATGTATTCTCGTTGTAGGAATAATAAGATCCCAAAAAATATCTTAGCTACAAATCATAAGAAAATAATGGATTTTCCCAACTTGATTAGTGTTTAGAATTCTAGATCCCCACTTCATAATTATTTCCTAATGACCCAATGGATCTGGTTTGTGTTTTATTATTTTGGGCCTACAGGTTGTGGTTTTCCATGATACATTAATTAAGCTAACCTAATTTATGTTTTTGTTGGATGTGATATACATACAAGGTTAATTCCTTTTGTGATTATGTGATGTGAGACAATTAAGTGTGTGCAAGATCTAGGGTAGAGCAAAGTGTGAAGAGGTTGATAAATTGTGAAGTGTTAAGTGTATTAAGTCAGTTTTATGAGGCTAATTGGATCTATCTTCAACATATTGTAGATGCATTATAATCAATTCAATCTCTAATAGTGAACCACCTTCTTTTCTATCCTAACAGTGAGCCACTTCTTCTATTCTTTGGATACTGAGTCTACCTAGTAGTGAGCCATTTTGTAATATATTATAACCAGTTATAACATATTGTGAGCTAATCCTCACCATGGTTTTTCCCTTTTTGGGTTTTCCACGTAAATTTGGTGTTCTTGTGTTATTTGATGTGATGCATGCTTTCTATGTGCCTTTCCATTACTGAATATTGAATGATATGTTGTGAAATGTATTTTAAGTTAATGAATTTCAATGAATACTAATTCACCCCCGCTCTTAGTATTCTAGGTGTTTAACATATCTATCATGGACTATGAAAATATCGTGTCTTTAATTAATAATATATTGATTTAAAATATGAAAAGTAGGGAAAAATTTAAGAAACCCCCCCTTGGTGAAGGTGTAAAATCATGGCGAATCTTGTATACTTCCCGATAAAAATATTAATTTTAGTGGCAAATTTTTTTATTTTTTGTGAAAAA
>VDFB02000008.1:135126823-135233802 GCA_007258455.2 Sequoia sempervirens | reverse complement strand
TGAGAGGGAGTGGTGCTAGGACGGAGACACTCGAGAGAGAGAGAGGGGGGAGTGGTTGATAGATATATGGAGAAAGGGTTAAGGGTGGAGGGTAGGGGGTTTAATTATTTAGGGGTTTGGCACAGTGGGAAGGAGGTTTAAGGGTGAGGGGACAACATAGAGGGAGGAGGAGAGATAGAGAGAGGACCCAAGAGAAGGAGAGGGGTAGGAGGGAGACTTGAGAGAGAGAAAGAGAGGGTGGAGGGGAAGAATGGGAGAGATAGGAGGGACAGGAGGAGAGAGTAGGAGTGGGGAGACAGCTGGCAGAGGGCAGAATGAGGGTTATGGGCAGAGAGGGCATGGACATAAGGAGGAGAGAGAGACCTGAGAGGAAGGAGAGGTGGTGGAGGGTGAGAGAGGAGGGAGGGAGAGATAGGAATGAAGGGTTTAAGGGAATATGGTTATGGAAGAGGGAGATAGATAATGAGAGGGAGGGGAGGTGAAGGAATGGAGAGGGATGGTAGGGGTTTATGGTTTGAAGGAATAATATGGTAGAGGGAGGGAGTGGATAGGGTGGAGGAAATGGGAGGGAGGGAAGGCAGAGGTCCATGGCCATGGCCTAGGGCCTAGGGCCTAGGGCAGAGGTGAGGAGATATAGGAGTGAGTGAGAGAGACATCCTGAGAGAGGGAGAGGGTATGGGAGGGAGAGTCTTGGAGAGAGAGAGAGGGAGGGAGTGGGAGAGATAGAGGTAGAGGGTTTATGGGTAGAGTGGAGAGACATAGGAGGAGTGAGAGAGAGAGAGGTCCTTGAGAGAGGGGAGAGGGGTAGGAGGGAGAGATGAGAGAGAGAGAGAGGAGGGGGAAGGGAGAGGGGAAGAGGGGAAGAAGAGAAGAAGGGTAGAGAGAGTGAGAGAGAGAGGGAAAGAGATAATATTTAAATATTTTATATGTTAGTAATATTAATTAGTTATATAATATTTTATATATTAGTAATATATATATATACATTAACTAAAACATAGAAATAATATTTAAATATTATACATAATAATATAATATATTATATATTAAATTATAAACTATATTGTATATTCTAAACTAGATATATTAAAATAAGCTATAAAATATTTATTGCATTTTCTAAATCATATATTATAAAGTATAAAACATTTTTTAAAATCATATATAAACCAAATCAGATATCCGATTTAAAATGGATATCCGATTTGAAACAGATATCGGATATTTCTGACAAAGAATTTATTGCCTAGGGATTAGCCTCGGGCTTCTTTGGCATTTGGCTTGGACATGCCAATCCTAAGAAGTCAACGCAAAAAAAGTGTTTGACAACTCACCTTATTTTTCTAGACTTCGTCCATTTGCCTGTTTACTTTATTTTTAGCCAAAATTGATGAAATGAAAAGGGTTTGTAGAGGAGACTCTCAGCTTTCCACCAATATAAATTATTCTTTACTTTGAATTTAATAAATAATTATTATTCATTTTCTATTAGAATTACAACTAAAATCCTAATTGATAGGTTGATTGAAAAATACCTATAACTTTCAAACGGTATCATATTTTTTGAATCCAAAAATGTGTCACATTCAATGCTTCGTATACTATAGGATTAAAAAAAAAAATGAATTTCATGAAGTTTTGACCAAGTTAAGGTGGTCATTACACGAAGTTTTTATATTTTTAAAATTTGTAATAAAAATTCATAATTAATTATTTACTTGGAAAAATTACAAAAAAATATCGTCACATCCGACATGAGTCCTCTACTTATATCTAAAATATTATAAAAATATTATCATTTTATTGTGGTTAGGTGGTCAAACACACCTACTTCTTATTTTTTCCACGAAATTTAAGTACTAATGCATTGAAATTTCAAATTTTCACCAAATAGACTTTTAAAAATAAAATAAACTTAGTAGTTTAGAAACTACATTCAATTTGCCACATATTCTATTCTTACATATTTTTGAAATAATATAGATAACTTATTCAAATTTTTATGTCAAGTTTCCTAACTCTGATTTTTTTGAATTTTCATTGCCACTTAAGGGCCTATTTTTTCCATGATGATCCTGCACATACCCTGGTGTTAGAAGACATCCCTATTACAAATCATGAAACCCTTGATCCTCCATTCCCTAATGCTCCTCCTGTTTGGGACAACCTATTTAAAAACCATAGTGGTCCTTCTCTTGATTCCTCCCCCACTTGTGATGAAGCTATTTTACAACTTTCAAACTTGGATGTACATATTACAAGATCTCCTAGTCGGGTAGATAATATGGTACAAGAGAATGAGACCTTAGAAACAATCAACAATAAAATAGAGTATTCTTCTCCTTTCCTCACTATCAATCATCAAACACATTCAACCATTAATAATTCCCTTAGTTGTGATGAAGTTAGTTTGGATGAACCAAGCCTTAATTGTAGAAAACATGATGTTTGTTGTTCTCCTAAACACTTTCCTTCTAGGGAGAATATCATCTTACAAGGAAAAGATAACATTGATAATAATATTATGCCCTTGAAAAGAGATGGAGAGCCTATGTTAAACTCTCATTTTCCAAGGGATGTTAATATTATTCAGCCTCAACTCATCCTTTATCCCCCTTAACACAAACAAACTCTACAAAAACCTGAATTCACCCTCTACCCACCTCAAACTAATGTGTCACAACAACTGAGTTATAATACTATTGCTCATACATATAACACTCGAAATAACCCACAACCGCCACAACCAACCCCAACACCCTTACCTTTGCCTAATCCTATCCCCTCTATACCTTTCTTACCAGGTCTTCCTATTGGAAAGGAGTACAATCTTGTCGAACAACTAAAGAATACTCCTGCTAAGATATCATTGTGGGATTTTATTCAGGCCTCCCCTCACTATCACAACATGATCTAAACAACCTTACAACAAGTTCTTGTCCCTTCTAATGCGCAACCAACTGACATAGCAGCCATGATCCAAGGCATAAATGCTGACATTGTTTTCCACCAAAGTGAACTCCCCCCTTTGGAAGTGCAAAAACAAAACGAATCTTTCATGATCATTTCTCGATACAATTGGATAGGGATAAAGCAAACCCTTATTGACAATGGCTTAGCCCTTAATGTGTGTAGCGTAAACCCTTTGGATAGGCTTCGTGTGGATAAGTAAAAAATTCAACCCGATTCTTTAGCTATTAAGGGCTTTGACAATGTTGAAAAGACACCACTTGGTGTGATCACTTTACCTATTCCAATTGGAGAAGTCACATTGAACACACCAATCCAGGTTATGCCTCATGATCTTTCATATAACCTTCTTCTAGGCAGGCCATGGATTCATGCTATGAATGGTGTGCCTTCCACTCTTCATTGAAAAATGAAATACATCTACAATGACAAAGTGTGCACAATCGACGCTGATCATGAGCCTTATAGTGTCATGCAACTTGAGAAAAAAAAAGAGAACCCATTGAAAACATTAACACTAACCACACAAGTGGAACCTACACAACAAAAGGACAAACAACAACATAGTGAACAAGCCATGAAGCTATTAGACAATGATTGGGGTTCCTTGGATTTTGAACATGAGTTCATGGGAAAGTATAAGATCATACACAAAAATTCAAATAGGGAAAAAAAAAATGCAGACTACCCTTCGAAAGCATGCACCTCAACCACTTTAGACAAAGAAGCAAACTACACAACCTTTGATGAACATAATCATGAACAACCACCAAATTCAAAAGTAATGAAGAATCTTTATGGATGCAGTTATGAACTATTGAAACAACTTGGATAAAGTGGAAAAGGATGTGTTGCTAATGAGCAAGGTATCCACAACCCTATCAATCCTATCACACAACAAACAACCCATGATCTTGGCTATTATCCTATAATAGAGATTTCCAAACCTTCCCTCACCATCAACAATATCACAACACATACTCCTACATTATTCTTAACTAAACACCTCGACACTAATGGTCTTGAACATCATCCAAACATGCAACACACAACTACACTTTCACTTAATGTCAATGTCATCTCACAAAACACTCATGATTTGAATTTGTTAGATTTTATATCCTCCTATAATGGAGAAAATAAAATCTTGCAATCTAAAGAGTCTTGCATAGATATGACAACCACTACTAAGCAAGGGGTATCTTTGTCACATACCACCAGACCACCTTCTACCATTGATCAAGAGGGTATCTTGTTGAGACTCCTCCAAGATCACTTGATCACCCTTTCTTTAAGAAATCAAAAGAAATTTTATTATAAGAATTCCTTTTGTGCATATCATAGAGTTCATTGTCATTCCACTAATGAATGTAAGGATTTGAGTCGTAAAATCCAACATTTTCAGAAGTTTGGTGTTCTTCCTTATGTGGGGGCACCTCAGTCCTCTAATTGATACTGATTTTCACTCTAACATGCACTTCATTAATCATTTCGGCTCACCCTTTTCTTTCACTAAGTGAGGGAAAGAGGTTATGTAGCCTTGTCCTCGTATGTCACTTTTCATTTCCTCTTTTGACTAGTTGTTCACCTTTCATGAATACATAAGAACAAGCTTGGGATGTGGATGACATGCCTTAAGTTGGCTCGTATATGACATACTATCCTTCTTATGATGTAGCTTCTCGAAAACATGTGAATTGGCATAGGGCTTTCTGAGTAAGCTCTCATGTCCTCTTCTTCTACTTTAAAGCAATTGCTCATAGTACTGGCGTTCACAACTTCTTTAAAGTGGGGGCATACATCACCACTCACATTTCATTGTGCAAATTTATTTTTCTTGTAATTCTCTCTCTTGGAAATATTAGGCACGATGTTCCCTAGGATGAGACCTTGCACTTGTCCTCTCTTGGAAACAAGATGAGACTGTTTGCACTTATTCTCTCTTGGAGACATTGAGCATGATGTTCTCTAAGATGAGATGTTGCATGAATTAAGAAAAATCCCTTTGAACATTCCTTACACTATCTTACGTTAAAAATGTCTATGAGTGTCAAGCATACGAAGTTTTTCTTACCTCATAGAGCTCAAAGATCATTTTTTTGGTGCGTTATTAAAGTTATCAGGAGGTATAACTTTAGTATGGTCGAGCAGGAAGCCCATTCTGAGGCACGAATTTCCCCATAGCCACCTTTTTGGATTTCTCACTCCATAGACAACCAGAAGTTTCGTGGCCCCAGAGTGAGTATACTTGGGATTTCTCACCCAACGAACAACCAAGAAGTTCTGTCGGCCCAAAGTGAGTACACATTTTCAAACAAACAAGCCTAGATCTAATCCACAATGTGTTGGATAGACGGTCAAATCTTGATCCACCCCATTTTCATTTCCTTCTAGTTCTTGCCATTGTATGATCATGTATCTTGTCTTGTTCCAAATCATTCACCTTGCATGTATCTTTTCATACTTATGTTTGGTTGACTTAGGATTTTGGATCCTGGGGACTTGCACAATCTCCTTTGATCTTTTTCATTCTTTGGCGTCTGCATTGGTATGATTGGACTCCGCTTGAATGGATACTTTAGCAAGAGTTTGAAGCAATTTCATCCTCTCACTAAAGTGGGGGCTTAATGTGTTACCAAAAAGTGTATACTTTGCTTGATATGGGAATAATTAATGACAAATTGGACTTAATGAGGCCTTGATTTGGTGTTGTGAGGTGTTTTACACATCCACACTAAGTCTTGGACCCTTGAAAACTCAATAAATTGCATTTAATGATGTCTTGTAAAGGGGTTGTAAGGTGTTGTAACACATCTTCACACTTTTCTAAGACCATAATGTTATAATTCTCCTAAATAATCTTACCAAGACCTATTTCAAATTTTTGTAAAATCTTGTAATAAACTTTCACACTTTCCTAGGCTTGTCATCAATATTTACACCTTTCTTATGTTTTAAATGGCCCCTTTCTGCACTTACAAGCCTTAATTAAGTGTCTTGTTGAAGAAGAACCTGATAAACTACATTTAATACATCTTAATCCCTGAAATCCACTCAAAATTTCCCAGGTGGACTAAGTCGCCACATTTGGCGACTTAGTCCCATGTGGCACAAAAATCAAAATTAATTCAAATTTCTTTTGGGTTTATATTCTTTAAGACCTAAGGTTGGCCTGTGATGAGGTATTTTCAGGAATTAAGGCATAATTGTGTATAAATAAGGGTTTTTCCTCTCATTTTTCCATCTCCTAACTCATCTTAAGTCATAACTCTTTATCATTCATCACTCATCATGTTCTCAAGTCAAGCAAGCTAGGGTTTTATCATTGCAAGACATCAAGATAGCTTCCTAAGACATTCAAGGGAAAATTCTTCAACTATTGCTATAGAAATTCAAGATCTATCACCATGGCAAGGCACTAACTCCATTGTTTCATTCTTCATTACTTTGTTTCTTCATTTTGGTTTAATTACCTAAAAGGGGTTTGACCAAGGCAAACCCCCATGCCCTAACATTCAACATTTCTCCTTCTTGTCTTGTGTGCTTCCAGATTTAGGAACTTTGAGGGTTTGAAAATAATTGAAGATTAGGTTGAAGACTCATTGAAGACATCTCCTTGTTGACCAAGCCAAAATATCAACAAAAAGTCACCTTCAGGCCTGAAAATCAGAGTTTCAGAAGCGAACACCTGTGGGAAATCGGAGTGCAGACCTAGGGCTTCCGTTTTCACTTCCGATTTTTTAGAAATTCAGAAGTGGACTAAGTTGCCACTAGTGGCAGCTTAGTCCCACTAAACCTCTTTTTCATTTTTTTTGTAGATTTTGATACCCATTTGGCTGAAACGGGCTCCTATGTAGTTTTCCAGAATTTTTTTGAAAGTGGACTAAGCCGCCCCTACCTGGCGTAAATGTCCCATCAGGCTTAAAAATCATAATTTCCATAATTTTAGAGTTTCTTCGAGTCTGTAGCACACTTCTAGGAGCACACCTTTTGTCTTACAACTTTCTATTTGGTTTTTATTTGCATGTCTAGGTCATTTAGTTCATTTTTGTATATCACAATGTGTTTTCCAGCACTTTGCATTTTCTAGGTTTTGCATCATTAGATCATTCCATTTTTAGATCAAAGAATTAGAGCATCATAATTAGGCATAATACATCTTATTCACATTAATTTTGAGTGTAAACCCTAGGCATTCAATCTCCTTGGCATTTTCAGATCATGAGATCATTCCATTTTCATATTAGAGCATTAGAGCATCATAATCAGGCACAATACATCTCATTCACATTAATTCACATATATAAATCGGTGGATATATCGATTACTACTTATACTATGCAATAGCTGCAACTATTATAAACAAGCGCTCTATGTGAGCTAGTGTCCCTGCCTTAAGCAGGTTTGGGTGGAGGGAAAAAAGTGTTGAGTGTTTTACAGTTGGTCTTTGATCATTGCTTTTTGGTTTTTGCTATTTTCTTCACCATTCATAGCATCTAGATCACAAGGGAGTCATATCACTAGAGTTGATCCTTCAACTATGCAAAGAGAACTCAAAAATGCTTGATCACATGGATCTACATACAAGGCCATTTAGAATTCAAGTCAATGCTCAAAAGCTACAGGAGGAAATAGATTACATCAAGGTCGATGAATGACCAACATAGGCCAATCAAGAGTGCTTAACATAACTCCAAAAACCACATAATAAGGCATCTAAATTTTAACTCTAAAACTAATATAGGTCCAACAAACAAAGTTTAGCGTTCAGATATTATTCAAATAATGTGATGCATGGTCCAAAAAACAAGCCATATAGAGACTCTAAAAGATATAATAGTACTTGTTTCCAATCAATAATCCAATAGATGTGCAGAGAGGTTGATTGTTTCATATTTAATTTGCACCACATTAGTTTTGATGGATTTGAATCGATTCCATTACAATTTTGTCAAAGAAAATGATTTTCAAGTTAATCGATAAAAGGTCCAAGGCATGCATCGATAGGGTTCATCTCAAAAAGGCATCCATTTGAGTTTATGATCATTATGTAAAACACATTATTGCCAAGAAATTCCATTATACAAACATGGACCATACCCATCCCTATATCATATGATATTTACATATAAAATAGCTATCTCCCTATAACCCTACATCTTTTGGTAACTGTTACTCACAATGCCATGGAGTTGAAGGAGAATTATGAAGAATTTTATGGATGCTTTAGGGATAAAATAAAATCTAGAAAATACCACTAATATCTTTTTAATCATGATGTGCCACAGAGTAGCAATTAGATAGTCATCTATATTTAAATTCAAAAGAGGACACCATGTATTTAGCCATGCCTCATCAACACAAAATACTGGTAGGTTAAACCTTGTAACCCATGCTTTTCTACAGCTAATTTATAAAAGTTGAATGTAACACTTTAACTCAGAACAGTAATGTGCACTCATAGAAGACCCAGTAGTATAGGTCGATAATATACAATAATAGTTAGTACAATTTTATATTCGACATAACAAGTTGGAAACTATTTTGATTTGATATTTGATTTAAAATTGTTCTTTTTACAAGCATGTTCACAATGAACAAGTAAGCATTTCCCAATCCTATTGGTTTATGATATGAAATATTTATCAATGTCCTCTTTAACGTCCATTGTAACAGAAATCCTAATTTGGGAAGTATCTGTCAACCAAGGCTACATCATTTGACATTCTTGTTGTTAGTCTATTTAATTTTTGAGGAGAAATATAAAAATGTAATGAAGTCTTCTTTATACCAGATGGAAAAGGATGGTGATGATCAACACACTCTATATGTGACCATATTGTTGGAAGACAAACAATGAAATAGAAAAATGAATTCATAATGAATTTGTTAAAGATATTGTTCTAAAGATAATGTAAGAAGAAAAGTTTACTATAGGAATTAAAAATGGATTATGGACATATAGCCTCTTTTCAAGGAAAAAAAACTTTCATCGACAATAATTCAATTGCCTTGACAAAACCATTATGTGCGTTTTGTGGAAATATTATCTGGTAGATTGTCCTAGCAGATATTCAAGTTAAATGAAAAACAAAAAACTTAATACAAAGAAGAGACACACAAAGAAAACATGAAGAAGGAATTAAAAGAAAATGCACTGAATCCCTAAAGGGGGGATTTTCAACTACCAGCTTGTAGTAGGAGATGCTCTAGAGTGTAATTTTGATATTGATGAGAATTCAACTTAAAAAGAGTAAGACTAAGCATATTGGGAAACATAAATGTATTGGAGGTAGAACCCTAAAAACTGGAGATAAAGTTACAATTTTTTTCCACAAATTGGTGATACAGAGATGAGACTAAAATCATATCTATAAACATGAAAATGTTTAGGTACATTTAAAATTCTCTGAAGGACATTTGGTTAGATGATGAATTCCTTTGGCACACTTCTTAAATACATATATGATTCATTAATAGGGGATGTACCTAATTACTATTAACATTAAAATCACAACATAAGTAAAATATGTAGATTTCATCATCTATGTTATAAATGAAGAGTTGGAAAGGAAATTTTTGAATACCCTAGAATCACAAAGCCCGCCCTAGACAAGGCAGATTAAACAATGAAATTTTAGGATAGACTAAACTGAAGTGGTTAAGGATTTTGAAAGGATGAGAACAATTAACATATCCCGATCCCAAAAGAATCAATTTATATTTTCCAGTGATTTCATAGACTGCTTCTTGGAAAAAAGTGCTACAAAGTACTGGCCAAAGTAATTAAAACAACTCATCTCAAATCTAATATCAGAAGACCAAAAATTTTGTGGGACAAATCACCCTATTCTACTTGCAATGGTGGTGGCACAAGAATCAATCCTTTCAATGGTGAAAAAGAAGAAATATAGCATGTCAATAAAATTGAATATTTCCAGAAATAATAGAGCAAATTGGTATTTTTGAATTTTCTCTTCTAGGTGCTAGGGGCCTTCAGTTTAATAGACTGTAATGTACCCATTTTGATAGAGTGATCTATCAACATACATGTAGGATGTACGTGGTTGTGTTTGTGGTTTTTGTTAGATAGTTAGGACTGAAATAAGATGGCCATGTGGTCACATTGTTAGGTTTACAATGGAAAATGTTAACAGTACCCAATTTCTTCAATCCAGTTACAACTACTCCTGCCAAACCATGTACACATTTTGCATGTTTTTTCAATCCTTCTGGACCATGGTAGATTGCATACATAGTAGAAATATTAACAAGCAGTGCCTAGAACCATACAATCAATAATTTAAATCAGTTAAAGTAACCTAAAAATCTTTGGATAGGAACTATTCAAAATTGTTGTAAAAGCACAAATAGCTACTCTTTCACATTTTTATCATGTTCTTAAATGTTCCATTGGATCTCACTATAAGGGGGATATAGTGCCATAAGTGTGCCAATATCAGACTAGATCCAACTCTTTATATCTTAACCAAATTGATGCAATTACATGACCATAAAAGCTAGAAAGCTGGGTTTTTTTTCCTTCTATTAATTCATTTTTTGTTTAAGTTGAGCATCACAACCCAGAGAAGTAATGTGCAACAAATGAAATGAAACCTAACCATATACAACTTTATATGGCATAAATGTTAAACATGGTATAAACAAAGTTATACGTGTATAGATTAACATATACATTGCTTCTTATGGTCAAAATCTGGTGCCTATATTGTTTTTTGACCCTCTAAATAATAGGTGCATTGGGCGTCACTTTGCAGGGAACTCACATGCATTAAATGAACTAGATTATTTGACCATATGCAACACTATAACATCAACCTAGACATGGGCAGATCCATAAACAACCAGCACGAGAAACAAGAGGAAAACACTATTATTGTTATATGGTATATATTATCAAGTTGGCACCATCAAATTACAACAAACTAAGAGTTTCATGTAATTCTAACATAAGAAATGTGGGATTCCTCAAACTTTTCAAAGGAAATGTGATTAAACATGAACACTTTGTAAAGAGGCTATACCATTGGGCATGTTAAACCAATCAAAAATTGTTTGTCTTGCAATGAAATTGAGTTTTTTGAGGGCTACACTTATATGCTCCTCATACCAAACTAGATCCAAGTACCTAAAAATTTCATTTGGCTTCACTAAACACAATAATTAATGCCACAACAAAAATGCAAGACATAAAACTTTTGCTACCATGTGCTTTTCCCCAGCTAGTGCACAAAGAGAAACCATTATGGTTGTAAATGGCAACTAAATTCTTCAATGCATGGTTGAAACCTGCTTCCTTGAAATAGTATTGAAAACATTTTTCAGCTTAGTAACAATGAGAAGCAATAAAAAAATGAAACTTCTAAAACAAATAAGTTTAACTCATGTCGATTGATGTCTAAAGAAAATTCTTACTACATAGAATTCTGGAAAATGGATACATGAAGTATAGACAATAATAGGCATCGAGAATAGCTCATATAGCTAAATTAAAAGACAAGCATAATGTTTTCCCTTGGTGAAACTTCTACCGGCACATACATAGCCAAGAAGGACAAAAACACCTACATTTGAAAAAAAAACCATGCCTTTGAAATGGGGAGCAAAGATAATGTAAACCATTAAAAGAGTTATAAGTAATATAAACTACTAGTTAAACTAAATAATAGTGTACTTTGTATTTGAACATTGTCAATGAATTTGGATCCAAGAATGCACATTGATAACAATTGGACATGTCTATGAAATTAGAGAAAATAGACCAAAAGGAAAAAAATGTTGTCCAGTGTTTGCCAAAAAACCTAGAAATTTTACCAATGATGTGATATAGTTTTGTACAAACAATGTAGATTTAATTCTGATAATGGAATATATCCAATGATTTGAGATTGCAAAGGAATACTATGCTACAATTCACTGAAATATTTCAAGAAGCACACAAAATCCTTGTAACCCTCTTATGTTAGCATAGCTATTAATCATGAATCACCCTTCTTGAATTGGTTTTATTTTCTTGTGAGAGCGGAACAAATTACACTAGGGCTCAAAATAGAAATATACACAATCATGCTAAAATGACTTAAACAAACAAAAATTGATAATTTAAAGCCAAGCCTATAGGAGAGAAGCGGATCTTTGAATTGGCGTTTCAGAGAGCACCTTGAATTTGACCATGTTAAAAATAATAGAAATAGAGAAGTGAATTTCTCACAACACACAAGAGGCTTACAAATCTATTGCACATGAAGCAATATATTAAACATATTTACCAGACTATTTACCGCTTCCAATCAGAATGGCCATGTGCCTCTGATTCTTGATGCCTTGTTTTTAATTTCTTGTGAGAATGCTACAAATACAATCCATTGAAACAAAAACCAGCAAACATAGTTAGGGGTTAGGGCCTAATTATTGCTCATTTGCTTAAAATTGGTAAATATGCACAAAATCGATTTGTTTTCAATTTTCTTATATGCTTTGATAGATTTTTTCCAAGCATCCAAAGCTTGTTCGAAAGCATTTATTTTAGGCTTTTAGCCATAGCAGCAAGGCAGTGAACTATTTGATAAAATGCTTTGGTACACATGTATGAAAAATCTGGTAGCATAGACAAGGCAGTTAACTGCTTGAAAAATGCTTTGGTACTCGTGTATGAAAAATCTGGTAGCATAGACAAGGCGGTGAACTATTTGGGAAAATTCCTTATGGGAAGAATGCCACCTGCTCAGACACCACGAAGAATGCCCGTGTCAAAAATGTGCAAGCATAATCTAGCCACGTGCCCATTTCCAGGTCCATGTGCCCTTCCTTGAAAAAATAGACAAAACATTAGGGAAGCAAGCATAATACTTTGCCCTCTCTAGATGATTGGACAACCTGTTTAAAATTATTGCTATAAAATGTAAACCCCTAGGAAATTAAGCACCCACCAATGCAGATGAAGATAAATAGTAATTTTTTTCCCAACAAAATAAATGCAAAATCAAAAATTTGGATTAACATCACATTATATCTCATGCTCGGTTCCCAATGCACAAATAAATTTTCTCTTTGCTCAATCAGAAACATTAGTCTTCTTCTATAAAGGTAGGGACTAATAAACTTTCTTTGTAAAGAATACATAGCATATAACAATGGGAAGCACATATATGAATACATGGTAGGAATGAATTTTAAACCAAGTACAAAAGTCATGCTTAAGCCAGCATTGCCTTGTCTTTTACCAGGAACTGTGAATGTAAAGCCAGTGCTTATACAATAAGTAATGCGTGAAGAGTTTAAACATTGAGAGTGTAAATATATACAATGTGTGAAATATGGAATGAGGTGCACAATATGGAAGGCGTAAGACATAGTCAAGAGTTTGAAGGCAGTTTGAAATACATTTAAATTTTTTGACTTGGTCTTTAATCTACTTGCATATAGAATGCAATATATAAAGGAAGGTGTGTGACATAAATGAGACTTGGTTAATATATATTGTAATGTTGTTTGTAAATGATTGAAAAGCTTTGACTCTGTCAATAACTGCAAACACCAAAAGCATGAAAAGAGGATAATGTGGCATCTAGGGTATCCTTGCAACATAGCCCAACGTCCAAGGGGGTGAGCTAAGGTGAGACTAATCCCGTGCGGGGGGGCCCAACAACTAGAAAGCCAGTCCCAACTACGTAAACCCGAGAGCAGAGTCAAACCCAAAACCAATGGGGAGCAAACCCACGATCCAAGCCTACTCCACTACCCGTGTTGGCAAAGGTAATGTGTACTTTTTATAAATAGATACCTTCTATTTATTTTTTATTAGGTACTCATTATATAAATGGGTATTTGTTATGAACATAATAAGAAAACATCATGGGCATTAGAAAATAATAAATATATTTGTTTTAGTAATAGATACCTATTACTAAAAGTATACACTAATGGGTGTCTACTTAGGTTGAAGACTAAATTGTATGGGTCTGTGCATTTCTTCAAAGTAGTTGTATGAGCTTTTGGAAATGGGTACCCACTCCTTGGGACTTTTTTCCCCTATAATTTTACCCCTCAAATTGAATCCATTATCTTGCACTTACCCATTACCTTTCTCACACACACTGGGGTATTATTCTCCATCTAGACTAGAAACCAATACTTATATCCAATTTTACCTCATTCCATTAATTTTATATCGAGGTCAAAATACCATAGGAGCTTGATTTGAAGATAAGCTTCTAAGCAAGCCCAATAATTTTCTTTGTCCTAGAACAATAGCTCAATAACTTTTGAATGTATAGAGGTTTCATATTCTCTTTAACTCATTATTTTCACTTTAAAATTTCATTTAAACTAGTTTCTTTAGATAGTGTATTTGTATGTGTGTGTCTTCTAGGACTCTTTCTAGGCATGATGTTATATTTCTTTGTCTTTTGATGAATATATAGAGTTCACCTTGGAAAATAATGTAGAAAAAGGATGATAGCATGGCACTCTCACATGTAGACCAAATATCTTTTTGAATCACTTTCCAAGTTCCTTATCTATTGTATTTTATTATTCTAATATTAGTTTCTAGATTCTATATTTTTAATTTTCATCTTCCAACTCAATTAATGTAATTTAAGTTTAGACAAAGCTTATTTTTATAATACAATATGATGTAATGCAATAGAGGTGGGAATACTCATTATATGAGGATCATGTGATATGATAGATAATATGTAAAGAGGATGAGAGATAAGAGATAATTACATTGAGGTGAAAGGATAAGTCACACTATAAGGTAAGGTGATCATAGGATGAGGAGTGGTGTGATAAACATAGCTATCAAGGATAAAGCAGGTAGTCACATGGGTGTAATTATATGTGGAAATATGAGAGAAAATTAGAACATTAGTAAAATGAAATATGATAATGACTCTAGAGGCAAGAATAAAAGATGAATGGACTACACTAAGATTGACAAAATGGGTAGTAGAGGAAGTGGAAGTGTTATTTGTAGGATAAGAAGGAGAAGAATTAGAAGAGGGAAAAGGTTGATAGTTGAGGAAAAGGATATATCAATGGAAAAGGTTGTGAGAGTTTCAATATTATGAAGACTATACATGACATAAGGGGCATCCACTAATGCACTATGCCTAGTAGTAGCCAACTATTATGATTCAACATTTACAAGTACATCAATAAGTAATTTTCCAATAAGGGAAAGAACTTGCTTAGCAACATATATATCACATAATCATAGTCCTATTGTTCTTTACTTCTCTAAAAATATTTCTCAATATGAGCATTATTGGAATCCATGTTAAAAATAGGGTCATTTTAATTTGAGTGGCTAGCAATACTACTAGGATGAGCAACTCTTATATAGAGAAAGATTAGGATTTTGAGTAGATCATTTCATAAACAAACTCTAAAGTGAATTGAGAGATTCAAATTTAAAGTAATATAAATCACTCTTAGATTTGAATTAAATAATAAAATCAAAAGATAAAATCCCAAATGATGGAAATCCTAAAGGGGTGTAAGAGCACAGGGGTTCAAGAAAATGGAAAGAAAAATAAATAACCTTTTACTAAACGAGAGAGTGAATAAAATATCTTGTACATAAATCTGTCATGACCCCTATTTTCAATAAGTAATTTATAATTCAATAATACTATTTTAAGGATTGTTGACCAAACTTTGACTCATGTGTGTAACAGGACTACGAGCTACTTGTGGTGAAAGGAAAACTACACACACTTAGGAAAATCATATATTCACATTTGCATAATTTAGTTAATTGTGTCTTATTTTATTTAATAAAGAAGATTGTTGTTATTAGCTTCTACTGATATACTTTCTAAGTTGGAACTTTCTACATCTATGTAAAAATCATATTTTATAATATATATATATATATATGCTTCCATGCCTTTTGCTTAAAAAAAATAAAAAATGTTAGTTAATCTTAATTTCTCTTAGAAGAAATAAAAAATAGTTTTAAATCATTTAGTGATTTTATTTGAAAATTAGAATTTTAATATTTATGATTTTAAAGATAAGTGTGATGTAAAGTTAATAAATCATATTTGTTATTTAATATTAGTTTTATTTGCAATTAAATGGTATTCCATTATTATTACTAAGGATAAATATGATGCGTGAAAATAAATCTTGATTTTATTTAACATTCAGTTATTGGAAAATTTGAGGGAAAAATCTTTAAAAGAAGGGAAAACTATAACGGGAAACACACAACTATATTTTCTTGATCTTTCTTTCTTTGAAAAAGAATAATTGAAAATGGGTGCTCGGGAGAGGTTTTTTGAAGTGCAATAAAATTAAAAACGGTGGAAAGAGGGTTTGCAACCAACAAAAATGAGATGCTTATGGGTGACTTGTACTGGGGGACATTATCACTGTTGTAAATGGGAAGAAGGTTAGTAATGGAAGTGATCTAGCTATAAGATTATTGATTGGTGCAAAGTAGGAGATAAACTTATCAGAATCTGATCAAGCGCGTTATTATTATAATGTTCATTCTCCAAATCTGAATTAATGTTGTAGGTGATGTATACATGATATTACTGGCAATGAAATTTTAACTTTTCATTAAGCCAATAAGGCATTTTTATGAGTGGTTTTTCATCCCTACGAGGGTTTTCCACTCATGAAATTCTTTTTGTTATGGTTCTTTTGTGGACGCATTGATGATTTTGTTGTTTCCTTAATTTGCATTACAGTATTTGAATTTATGTGTATTGCGTTATCTTTGTGTAAGCCTACATGGCTAGATTGTGTAAAGGCACGACCTTGTGTTGATATACATATTAACTCATTAATGTATGAATTCGTTTTGAAATAATGATGAAGTTATTTAATTATTCCTCTTTTTTCGTACCATTTTATAATAATTTTATTCTATTACATTAATTTGGAAATTAAGGGTTATAATTAGTAAGTGAGATTTCTGAACCTTACATTTTGGTATCAGAGCATTCTAGGTTCAACACTCGAACCTCGAGTCTTTTATGCTTAGGTTGCATTATACTATATGAACTTGTTGTATTGAATAGAGAACCCTAGTTATGGGTCAAGATTCTTTTGATGAATTGGTGATCCTTAGATGGTTGATTGGATCTTATTAGAAGTTTAGACGTAGTTTGGTCATTCAAGAAATCTTGAGATGTGAGACCCCTTCGCCTTAGTCGTGTTTTCATAAGTATTGCTAGTAAGAGTGATGGTGCCTATTTGAAGTAAGCCAAGATAGATAATATATAGTGTTATTTGAAGTAAGCCCAAAATGGATAAAATATGGTGACCACCTATGAATGACGATGTGGCAATAAAAGTAAAATATTAAGAGAAATATATTGTGAAGAGAGATCTCTCTGATGACGTAAAGGATGAATGAGTTGAAAGATACAAAGATAGGAGAAAAGATGAGATTTTGATATGAGGAAGAAGGAAAAACACCTATGAAGTAAATAAAGTTGATAATAATGGATACATATTGGTTGAGCCTTCTCGAAGGTAGGAAATCTAAGAAGGATGTTTTAAAGGCAAGAATGTTTGTAACAGTACTAGGCTTTGGGCAAGTTGAGTGTTGAGAAACACCTTATTCTTACAAGATTTGGATCTAGTAGAATCCACGAGATCATGTGAAAGCGCAAGGTTCAAATGTATTAAGAATCTTCATTGGTGATTCATGATAGAAGTTGATTAGATAAATAACTTAATTTCTCTAATAGATGAGGCAGAAGTGATTGATGTGATGAATCATGTGTGCTTGATTGTTATTAGTGAAAGTACTTATACATATGTACTATATGAGAATGATACTTGTGGAATAATGTACTTCTCATGCTCTGTACAAATGACACATTTGTATGGGTGATTGTATGCATATCATAGAAAAATTGGTGCCTTAAATATACTTATACTAATGTGAGTGATGCATATTTCATATTATCGGTGTCCTTGTGCGAGTGATGCACTAGAGTAAGTTATTGATCCCTTTGTGCAGATAAAGCACTTGAGTAATGATTATGTGCATAATTTGTGTGTGGGGCATGCTTTTAATACTCATTATGTTTATTGGATCAAGTAATTATCACTATAATTATACTACTGCAATTTATGCTTATTTCACATTTTGTGCGAGCAATGCACTTGTGCGAGAGATGCACTTACCATATTTATTGTACATGAACTTGAACAAGTAATGTTCATTGTATGCAAGGCATATTCCATATTTGTGCAATTGAGGCATTACAAGTAAATTATGTATTCATACCTTGTGTAAGTTAGGCACCAGGGGTTCATGCATTCTTGTTTGTTAATTATTCATTCTATGTGCACTTGAGTGTGTTATGCACTATTATATCATTTGGTCCTTATTCTATGCAATTTGATTATTCTTGTTGAATGTGATGTGTGTGATAAGCTTTAACCTTACCTTTTGGGACAGGATGTCGAATGTGGGCTAAAAGAGAAGGTGATCTTCTTTTTCAAGATCAACCAAAATTTGTAATTATGCTTTGGCCAAAGTGAGTCATACCATTGAAATAGATGGATAAGAAATGCCTAGATTTATATATTATATGTTTCTCTGTCACATCCTGTATACAAGAAATATGATCATTCTAGTATAGAGTGTATATAAGGCATTAGGCATGCATCGAGAGTTTCCCTCCTACCCAGTTATTATAGGTTTCTAGGCACCTCATGTAGGACCAGGTGTTCTTCGAGTTAGGAAGAATCCCGGGGAAGTGTTGTGTTTCATGGCTGGGTGGAAAAAGCACCTTAACCATGCTCTTGACCTTCAACTTGTGGAAGACCACTGGGTTATGGCAGAGCTGAAGATTGATTAAAAAAAAATATTTTCTTTATGTAATTTAGAAGATGGATATGTATCATTGTATTGATCATTGTATGGCTTGTTTAGTCAATTGATGTAATGCACTTCTCTTTGATGCGCTCTTGTTGCATTTGTTAAAAAAAAAAAAAAGTAAAGGATTATACATATTATACATTTATGGATATCCTTGTTAATAGAAAGTTACCTTTTTCCCTTTATAGATTGAGATTTACTTTTTGTTTTGAAATTTAGTAACTAGTTAAATCAATATTGAGCTCATGATGATCTTCCTGACATCTAATATTCTGGATTGCTATTGTAATCAATTTGAACCTTTTGTTTTAGTATTGATGAGTCCCCTTTTGTGAGGATAATCTTCAATAATAAAGTGTTGAAACCTTATGGATATTTGTATATTTATAATCGGTCTTTGATAACCCTCTTACCTTTTATTTTTCTTATCATATTGATGATCTTTTGCATGTTGATATCTTGTTGATCTTTTATGTTATTTATCAAGATGAAGACCTTATTGTAATTTGTTTGCATTTTCTGTTTGTTAAGACTTTTCCTTTTGTTTAGTGTTTTAATTTGCTAATGATGATAACACATAGTATGGGATACTTTTTTTCATCATAAGGGAAATTGCTCTAACATCTCATACGAGTAGGTGTGTTGACAAAAATGAACATAATTATTTTCTATCTATCAGTAAATATCTTGGAATATGAAAAAGATTTCAATAGGATATAGAAGATTATATGAAAGAAATGAATTAGTTTGCATGAATTAGATGAAGTCCTAACGTGCTAACAAGGTGTGAAAGTTTATGAATGCTAGCCACATGAATTTTTGTTGTTATAAACATATGGGTGCTTGAAAAAGATGATATCTTTATCAGGTGGGTTGATTGTGACATTAAGGAAAAATAGAGTAAAGAGGTATGAAATTTTTATCTTTAGTTAAGTTGATCATTAGGACGATGATTCTTTAAGGGGGGAAGGATGTCACAACCCCTATTTTCAATAAGTAATTTATAATTCAATAATACTATTTTAAGGATTGTTGACCAAACTTTGACTCATGCACATAACAGGATTGTGGGCAACTTGTGGTGAAAGGAAAACTGCACACACTTAGGAAAATCATATAGTCGCATTTGTATAATTTAGTTAATTGAGTCTTATTTTAATTAATAAAGAAGATTATTGTTATAGTTGCTTATTTAATTAAATGTTAGTTAATGTTAATTTCTCTTAGAAGAAATAAAAAATAGTTTAAAATCATTTAGTGATTTTATTTGAAAATTAGAATTAATATTTATTGTTTTAAAGATAATTGTGATGCAAAGTTAATAAATCATATTTGTTATTTAATATTATTTTTATTTGTAGTTAAATGGTATTTCATTATTATTATTGAAGATAAATATGATGCGTGCAAATAAATCTTGATTTTATTTAACATTCAGTTATTGGAAAATTTGAGGGAGAAATCTTAAAAGAAGGGAAAACTATAATGGGAAACACACAACTAGATTTTATTGATCTTTCTTTCTTTAAAAAAGAACAACTAAAAATGGGTGCCTAGGAGAGGTTTTCTGAAGCGTAGTAAAATTAAAAACGGTGGAAAGAGGGTCTACAACCAACAAAAACGAGATGCTTATGGATGACTTGTACTGGGGAACATTATCACCGCTATAAATGGGAAGAGGTTAGCAATGGAAGTGATCTTTATAGGATTATTGACTGTGCAAAGTAGGAGATAATTATCAAAATCTGATTGCTCGTTATTATTATAATGTTGATTCTCCAAATATGAATTAATGTTGTAGGTGATGTATACATGATATTATTGACAATAAAATTTTAACTTTTCATTAAACCAATAAGGCATTTTTACAAGTGGTTTTTCATCCCTACAAGGGTTTTCCACTCATGAAATTCTTTGTGTTATGGTCCTTTTGTGGATGCATTGATGATTTTGTTGTTTCCTTAATTTGCATTACAATATTTCAATTTATGTGTATTATGTTATCTTTGTGTAAGCCTACATGGCTAGATTATGTAAAGGCACGACCTTGTGTTGATATACATATTAACTCATTAATGTATGAAATTCCTTTTGAAATAATGATGAAGTTATTTAATTATTTCTCTTTTTCCGCACCATTTGATAATAATTTTATTCTATTACATTAATTTGGAAATTAAGGGTTATAATTAGTAAGTGAGATTTCTAAACCTTACAAAATCTAGGGCATATAAATAAATAGCAAAAACATTCAAAACATACCCTAGAATAGTTATGGAAATATGATAAATGTAAATGATCCAAATGTTTCAAAAATTGAATAAAACAAAAAACATGTACTTAGGTAGAAAACTATGATAGATAACAAAATGTAGTTCACCAATAACATCTAGAAATGTTAGTAAAGATTAGATGAATGCTTTTGAATTAGTGAATGGTAAATATGTTACTCTAGGTCCCTTCTATGGCTATAAATTTGATCTCACGGATGTGGATCTAATCTATCTCACATATGATCTCAAGGCCTATGAATTTGATTTATGTAGTATTTTAGAATGTCACTTTCAATTCACCATGAAGTTCTCAATTAGTTCATGTACATAAAAATAGGTTTTAGTTTTTTATGGTTTACACATGGCAAGGATAATTTCTTCCCTTGTGTCAAACACGTGTATGAATATTGATTTAGTGACTAAAACAATTGAATACAATACTCTCAAACATGTAAGATTCCCTACATGCTTGTGCAAAGAAATTTCCTTGATAATGCATGCCAATACTAAATGATAATTCTATGATAAAAGAGGTCTAGATATATCTTGATGATAAAATATAAACTAGGGCTACTCCTTTTAATACAACTCCAAGGGTAAAAAGAAAAAGCTTTTGCACTTTGAGCCAATGCAAAACAATCACAAACAAGGGTAAAGTCAGCCCCTATTTGAATTTGAATTTTAAAAATTAGGGTGTTGATTCTACAAGTACATGAATGGCCTAAACCATTTATTCAAGTGTAAACCTAACCCAAAAAAAGAAAGAGAGAAATTGAAAGTTAGACCCAATCCCTTTGAATAAGTGCAGATAAAAAAAATAAGACTCAAATTTTATACCCAATTTTAATTAAAAATATATTAATTATACATTTATTATTACATAAAAATCATTCTAATCAAAATGAAACATAAATATACAATAATGAACATTCCAAAACTATACTAATTTAATGCACTAGTTTTCTCTAATTCAGTGTTATAAACAAAACTTCCACAAACAATTCACTTGTTACAACAAATTCAAATCCTGCTTGTATGGTCATGGTCTGCTCAATAATCACTCAACCTCTCTTCCTAATTTTTAATACAAAATCACAAGGAACTTATCTTCTTGTGTAAGAAACCATAACATACGCTAGATTTCACATGATGAAAATGGACATGTCTCTTTTATTTCTTATTTGGTTTCCTTACTTTGTCTCCAAGCAAACTTGAACACTTCCCAAACCCACAGTAATCAATTGGCTTTCACCCTCAACGAAAGAAAACGCCTGCTCACCTCACTACGTTTTCTTGCCTTGCAAATAACAACACTTACAATGAAGAATGACTGTACACATCGCTTTTGTGTTCACAACTTGATAGCATGTCGTCTGTGATTGAGAATTAATGCTCTAGTCTATGTTGTAGTTGAGCAGATATGTTTCACTGTTCGTTATAGTGAAAATTGACTCATGTCGAGGTCGGGCCGCTCGATTTGTCGCTCTACTCTATGTTGTAGTTGAGCAGATATGTTCGTTATAGTGAAATTGACTCATGTCTATCGCTTCTGCTGAAATTGACTGGTAATAAATAATCTAAGGGCGTTACCAATTCTCTGTTAAATTTTAAAAAAGAGAGATTTGACTCTCTTTTTTTTAATTAGTTGAATATAATTGATAGAAGTTGGTGATATTTTTCTTGATTAAGTCATCTATCAGATCAAACTTTCCGAAGTGGGATTTGATCAGATTTTATAGCTGAATGAATTTGACTTGACCAGATTTAACCAGATTTATAACTGATGGATATTTAGTCAAACGATTACTTCTGATTTAGATATATACCTGCTTATTAAACAAACGATAAGATTGAGGAAAGGACATTAAACTCAAAAACTTCTGAGTGAGGGCGCCATGCTGAAGTAAGCAAGTATTGTTCCCCTGTTTCTGCACACGAACTTCTAATCAAACTCAGTTCATTCAAAACTTGTTTTAAAGGTCATTATTAGTTGATTGAATGGGCTGAAGCTGCTTTGACCGGCGTACAAACGCTTACAAAGAAGGTGAAGGGATGAAAAGGTACGCTGAGCCCGCTTTTGTGCTTCATTTGGGGTAACTATATTAGTACCACCCACTAAGATGATGGTGTTTTCACATCTTGGTAATTATGAGATCAAAAAGTATATGGTATTACCAGTGGGTGAACTACAAGTAGGAGATGATTAGGATTTGTGAAAGCTAGAATTGTGTACTAATCTAGTTCACTTTTGTGATAATGGATTGATCTCCATGAGTGTGGATCAACTAAATTTGTTTGCACATCTTTAAAACTAGTGCACATAGATCTATACAAGTATCAATTGTGATTATTTTATACTTGTAAGTAGAGATTTATCAAGGTTTTTAGACCAATAGTAAAATAATAGCAATGTTAACAAAAACTTCTAGAGAGCTTGTTAAAAGAGAATCACTTGCTTATGACAAGCCCCTAGATCTTATTCAATGGTAGATAAAATTGAGGAAGACAACATGCAATGAAAGCATCAAACACCATCCTAAGTAAGAATGATTTTGGAACTTAGAAATTTGGAACAATAATGCAAAAGTGTGATGCAAATCTACCTAGTGCAAGAACTAGGGTTTCAAAGCTCATGGCAATGCAATGAAAATAACTAAAGTAATGTGATGTCATAATAGGGATTAAAATTATTTTAGAGTAATGTGTTATGGATACTTCATAGATGCTAAATGATCTTGGATCATGGAGTGACTTAGGTGTGATGTCCTTTTATACTTGACTTAGCACACAAATTTGAAGGTTTTGGCAAGGAGTTGGCACATAATGACCAGTTGGAAAAAGATCTACTTCAACCAATAATTAAATTTGATTAAACTTTTTAAGATAAGATCTATGAGTGTGAAAAGTGAACTAACTCATATATGTGAGAAAAAATAACCAAAGAGAGAAACATGTGATGTGAAGGATGATAAATGTATGGGAATTGGTTTGACTTTTATTTTGATACTCAATCAAGAAATTGGTTTAAAGGGACACCAAATCAATCAAAATCATGTGTTAGTATAAATACTTTGGATACCCACACAAAGTGGCATAAAATAAATACTAAACATATAGAGTATCCAATTCACCATTATATTTTCTCTCCACTTTGGTGTGCAAGAGTGTGAAAAGTGAACTAACTCATATATTTTCTCTCCACTTTGGTGTGCATGATACACACACAACTCAAGGAAGCAAAGAAAGATGATAAAAACCAATGATACATAATAATGGATATAAAACTTAATCATAGCATGATAAAGTAACCATTTATCATAAGATTGATAAACTTGAGTACAAAATATGAAATAAAATTAGTGAGAAATTTCAAAGACAAAAGATGTACCCAATTTTGTCCCCAAATGACTGCATGTAACTATTGGGAAAAGGTGTGTTGTACACCTTGCATAATAAAATAATAATACTAATAATATAAAAAACAAAATTTATTTTGTATTGCATCTTAGAGATGTGGATACATTGGTCAAACACATTCTTGGGGACACTTATATGTTGTATTATACATTTAGATAAATACCTTTGTGGGTGACATGAAGAAAATATATTTAATATTAGCAAAACTTAGTACCAAATATTTTATTTGGGGTCATGGTTTTATAAACTTATGCTTTTGAGGTATATGGTTTATGTAATATGTAAGGAATAGGGTGTTGTACACCTTGCACAAGAAAGATTTATTTTAACTATGTAAAACAAATATTTATTTGTGATGCATTATTATGATATGTGTTTAGCCACATTAAATATTTATTTGGGTCCACTTGTAAATTTGTATGCAACATTGCATAGATATTTTATGTGTGGGTTGTACATGGGAAAAATATTTAATATTTGGGAAACTTAGTACTGAGAAGCAAATGTTGGGGTCAATGATTTTGTGTACTTGTGGTTTCAGGCACATGGTTTTACCTTACCACTTGGTTATTTTGTGTGAGCTTGATTCTATAAAATCAAGTATGTGTTTAGTGGTTGAGGTTGGTTGTTCGGCTAGTTGGCTTGGTTGGCTTGGTTGTCATTGTATTGAGTTTTCTTCTAAAGTGTGCATATGTGAAGCATGGTATGGGATGTGTGGATACATGCTTGAACACATGGAGAATGCATTGGAGGAGCTTGATGTTTTAGAAACATTCATGGTGACTCTATAGATGTTATAATATTTACATTGTTGAATAATACATTGAGTGTGCATACTTTTAGAGGCTAGGTTTTTCCTTCTTCATAGTTTTCCCAAGGTATATCTTGTGTTAGCTTGTGGTATGTATTTGATATGTGTATATGGTTATAACAATGAGATTGAATGCATACTTTTCTCTCATGGGGTTATGTAGGAAATTGTTTTATCAATCTATATTATTTTCCTAACAAGTGGTATCCAAGCCATTGTTGTGGTTGAAGGATGTGATAGATCCATGTTTTGGTATAACCCTTGTATGAGAAGATATGATACATATTTGAAGCCATGTCAATGCTAGAGAGATTTAAAATATTTCAATGTATGAGATATGTTGTACAGGTCGATATTTGCATATTTTGGGTTTTGGGGTTTACATATTCATGGTGATTTTTTATAGATATGTGGTTTTAAAATGTATTGTAAAAAGGGACTTTTAGGATTTTCACCATGAGGGTTTTGTGGGAGAATTTTTATAGATGACCCTTTGGAAAAAAGCAAACCTCATCATTGGATTCAAAAGGCCTCAAAAATGAATATTGACATAAAATTTAGCCTATTTTGGCCAATGTGATCAAAGAAATTTATCCCACCTAACATATTCAGTCATATGGTTGTCAAGTTGCATACAAAAAAAAACTTTAAAAAATAAAAAATTAATTGATTTTTTTTAAATATATTAATGGTTCGTTGAGGTCTGCAAACACCCGTACCCCTACATATGGCATGTACCAACAACGTCATACTGACTTGTTAAGCTCATCAACCACTATTATCCATCAACAAGTGGGTTGCCAAGAAAAGTGGGGCTTAGCAATAGGTCTTGAGCCCTTTTTCATAGGGAGCTAGTAGCTCAACCCCACGAGCTTCCAAATTTTATAAAAAATAAAAATTTAAACTCATTTAAAACTACTTTTAAATTTACCACCAACCCACATCTCTTCACGCTGCCATTGCCCCAATGCCACCATGATTTTTTTTGTTGATGCCAACTATCATCTTGTTGATGTCAACAATATGGTTGCCTTGACCCTTATATAGCATAAGATATCTATTTTTCTAGAGGCCATAACTTTCACCCACGATATCACATTTTTGACTTTTTATAGTCAACAAAAAGCTTTCTTTGAGCACTACATAGTGGTACATGTTTGGTTCTCATATTTTACTATTTTATCAAAATTTTATGCCATAAATCTAAGAATTTACTTTAGAACAATTCATTGATTAAAATTTTCACATACAAAATCACAAATTTATAATTTTGAATAGGTAATGGAGAGAATTTGCAATATGCTACATAGTAGATTAGGTGGTTTTTGATTTGGATAAGTAGAGAGAGTGTTTTAATTGTTTGAGAACTTCTCGGAGCTTGAGATTCGAGGTACATTTATGTGAACATTCCCACAAATTTTATGGAAAAAACCTAAGGGAGTGCATGTTTTTATGATATGCTTTTGTCTTTGTTTTGTTATGTCACATATTTAGATACTTTCCCATCTCCTTCACATGCTTTTAATATGGATTATACTTTCACGAATGTGAATCCATTCATCTTTCATGTTGTCTCACCTAGGAGAGATTTTGTTTCTTATTTTTCACAATCTTTTAAACTTCTTGTACTCCATGGAGTATTTATTACACTTGAGCATAGATCTGTAGTAATTCATGTAAATCAACTTCATATTATTATCATGTAGTTGTGAATACATGTATTAGAAAATCTCTAGAGTTCAAATCAATGCATTCAATTAATTGGTTTTGTAGCCTACATATCTTAATTTTCCTCCATTTAATTTGACAAATAAGACATAAATCCTATAATTCAATTGGCCATATGTATTCAAAATAATCAAGCTAGTATTTCTCTTTGGAATTTATTGTTAACTACATATAGAGAAATTTCATAAAGATTAAAGTTAATTTAGATGCTTAACCTCAAAAAATTGATTCTAAATTAAGTGTCTATATCGGAAAGCCTCACATTTTCTTCGAATCTATAAAAATTCCACAAGATAGTGTTATTCAAGAGCATTTATATTTGCATATTAAAGTGGTTAATGATGTTTTTTTTTTAGCTTGGTTGATAATGGATCTAACATGAATATATGTAGTGAGAAGTCTTGATATGCCAAAATTAGAAAAAATAGAAATTACAATCAAAGATTATGATTATATTAGTTGGTAACTTATATGGACATAAATAATCTTCCTATTAAAATTTAGGAATAATTACTCTTGATACACCATCTCATAATGGTGCCTAGATATTTAGTATATAGTATTTTATTTATATGTCCATGGATTGATGCATAGATGTGATTCCATCTAATCTCTAAAGATAAATTTTAAGTATAGAAATAAGATTTATATTAATCAAGTAAATGAGCATCTATTTAGTATATAGTATTTTATTTGTATGCCCATGGATTGATGCATATATGTGATTCCATCTAACCTCAAAAGATAAATTTTAAGTATAGAAATAAGATTTATATTAAGCAAGTAAATGAGCATCTATTTAGTCATCATTAGATGCTTAAGGAGATAAAAATTATTATTACACAAAATCATTTGGCCAAAATACATGAAGAACATAAAGATGAACAAAAATTAGATGGTAATTTTGGAGATGATTGGGGTACATTGGATTTTATAGGTCTTCTTTCATGCACGAGGATAAGATAGATGAATCTTAGTATTTTCATATTATTCCTTTATACATGAATCCATATATATTACGTTCACTACCACTAGAGAAAAAGGTTATTACAAATTATTCTAAAGAAAGTTAAGTATGTGATAATGGGTTATATACTAATACTTCGAATGTAGATTCTTATATCTCTCCTACATTATTTGAAAATGCACATGATCTTGGATTAAAATAATGTATAAATTAAAATGACTTAGAATTCATGAGAATGGGGTTATTGAACTTGTTCATTCAAAAGAAAGTAAAGAAAATTAAGATATTGAGTATTTTTTACTACATGTTAAAGGAATGAAATAAAAATAAGAATAAATAACATTCAATATCTATGATAATTAAAAATTTGGGATTCAATCATTCATATTTTACATATATAGTTATAAATAGTACATGTTATATATCTAGTTATTCAATTGCAATGACTTACATGATGTTTCCTATTTCAAAATCAATTCCTCGTAATATACCAATTTTATTATTAATTTAAACATTCACTATTAGAATGCAAGTGTGTACTACCATCTCTTAGAGATACATCATTTGCATATACACATGAGCATACATAGAAATAAAAAAGAAAAATATACAAAATACATTAAACAAATCATTGGCTGAAAAATGGAAAATCAGATTTATATATCTCATGTCAAAATTACACCCATAGTCATATATAAAATAATTTGAGGATGGGTTGGAGGACCCCCCTTTTGCTTGTTGGGTGAAATAATAAATTTTCCATGTACCCTTATTACACTTTTATGTGAAGTTTATCTATTAAACTATGTGTGTACATGTTGTGTTGTTTTAACCCTTTATGTCTAGCCTATGTCACCCCTAGCCACTGCTATCACCTTTCCAATGTTCTTTTTTAGCCTTGTTTAGACTTCTTGAGTGTTCCCTTTCACTTAATTTGTATCCCCATCCTATGTCCTAACCCTTCATTTATTTTTTCGTTTTATCTCCCTTTAAACCCCTTGTTAAACATTATTTTTTTTGCTTAGCCTCATCCTATGTGTAAATTCCATCTTTCATGCTCCTAAACCATGTCATGATGAACACTAATTTAATGTGTACACCTATCACTAGATGGCCCCTTCAAGTTAGAGGTTCCATAGAAAATTGATCCTAAATTTTATCCATAGAAATTTCCCATAATTTACCACTTAATAGGGTGCCCATGTATTTTTATCCTCCCACCACAAGATTCTAATCTAAAGACAATTAGGGTTGATACCACAATAGTATTTCCCACTTGTATGGAATCTTGATTTTTGCCAAAAATCACATCATTTTTTAGAAAAAAAATAATAATTTAAGCTTAGAAGGGTTCCATCTAAGGGGTTTTTATTGAATGGAGTTAGATAAAAACCCTTTAAATAGAACCCCCTAGGATTAAATTAATCACTTAATGGAGTCTCCTTTGCACTTATCAAAATGTTGACAAAAAAATTGTTTCACCTTATGGGGGACAACATGAAGTCATTTAGAAATTCTATTTGTAAGTATGTAGCCCATAGTATAAGATTTATAAAAACTATAGTATGTATTATTTTTTAATATTATATATTTATTAATTTTATAATGAATCTAGGTTCATTATTAAAATTGACTTCTATTCAAGACACTAGGAGAATAACATTGTTAAAAATCTAAATAGAGGAACTACACTATGCACAAATGTCCTCTCAATGAAAAATAAAAAATTCTAAGTTTTAATTTTTATGCTAAGAGGAGTGTGCTATAAAATAATATAGGTTTGATAATAATTCAAAATTAATAATAAATAAAACATTTTATAAAAAATACCAAAAATATACATACACTAGACATTATAGTTAATGATCTAATTATAATAAATCATGGATTTTTTAAAAACTTTTAGTTAAATTTATGCATTATGAAATAATGTTACTCAATAAAAATAATAGACAAACAATTATTGATTGAAAAATAAAAATAAAAATGATAGAAATAATTTCTATTTTTTTTAAATGTATAGCTTGAATCCACATGGAAATTTTCATAACTTATTAAGTTATATCATCTTTAAATTTGATGACTCGGGTGCAACTCGAGACACGGAAAATTAACACACCAAACAGAGAATGTTATTTTATTATTCTAAAAATGATCTTCTTACATGCAGAGGATCTGATATCCTCAAGTTTTGGAAATATGCAAACTACAGAATTAGAGAGAAACCCCTTTTTGCAGTATGCGAACTTGTCCCCAAAAGCTACAAAAAAATCAGAAACCCGCCCATAAAATAGAGCTCGCTTTTTAGTTTGGAGCCAAAACAACATTCAAATTTGAGTTTCTGGCGATCTGGCGCCGAAAATTACAACTTGAAATTCAAATTTCAAAAGTACATTCGAAAATTAGTATCTTCTAGAAAGTGCGCCAACTTCCGGGAGCCATAACTTTTGATCTAGGACTTTGTTTTTCGAACCGTTTGAACAATTGGAAAGGTCTCAGAGTCAAGAACGTGCTCAAAATTTGCTATGCTGACTTCAACAAGTTTCAGGGCCATTTCAGGACCTTTTAGTGCCTCAAATCTGACCTGGAAGGTTTTCAGGTGCAATTCTAGGAGACTAAAACTGCAACATCTTTCAACCCAGCAATAGAAAAGCAAAACCGTAAGTTGGGGATTACATTATGACGAAAAGGGTATCCATAAATGCAAAAACATCTAAGAAACTACCAACATGAAATGAAACTCTTTTTTTTTGGGTGATGCAGGATTGGCCTTACACCACTGGATGCCCCTGCATAAAAATTCTTGACTATTGGTTCCCTATAATTGACACAAATTAAAAAATGTTGAAAAATATTGATTTTAAGTGTCCCACTTAGGCTAAAAAGTGGAACACACTATTATGTGATCACCCTTAATTGATAAGGATTCCCACCTACCAAGTTTTCATTCTTGAAATCTCAAAGGAAGCTATTTAAAACTAGCCAACTTTGCCTCAATTTATATAGGAAAATTAATTTTTTGGATAGTTCATAAGGTTTTTGATATTTCTACTCATGCACAACACTATGGCATTACTTCAAAATTTCTATGCTAGAGCTATATTTGAGCCCAAGGTCTCCAATAATTTTTATTTTTCTTATAAACATTGCTACAACATATTTACTACAGCTAGGTGATTGGCTTCAAAGGTTTCCAACTCGGTGAGAATTTTCCTTTTGTGGTTTTTCATGAGAATGAAGGTATTTTTCTAAACTTTCTAGAGGGACCTCTTCCTATCTTTGTCTTACATCCTTCCTATCCTTTACATCCTTTTCCATCTCCTCATTCCCATCACCTCTTTGTAATCCTTTTCAATAGTGTTGAACCTTTTCCAATCACTTTCTTTCAAACCCTTTATCACACACCTTAGTTCTTTAGAATTGTAGACTTCCAAGCCCTCCTCTACTATAACGCTCTGCCATGAAACCCTAGAGGACAATGCACTATAACACCTAAAAATGGAATATTTTCTTTATTGAAAGTACAATATTCACAAGATTGCAAATGAAACAATAGTTTGTTTCTAATCTAAGTCCTCTAAGGTCCGTGACTACGCTACTCAATTCTCATTCACTAAATAAGCAAGAACTGAAATTCATTACGTTAAACAAATTTCATTAGCAATATGAAATTTACATTTTATTCATCACATTTAACTCAATAATCAATATGAAATAACCATAACATGTGATCGATAGATATCATTTAGAATCAATCAATTTAACTAACATATACAAAAGCATCTTTTACATTTTCCATTACATAAGAGAGTCTAACATTTAATCACATTGTTACATTGTTTACATCCTGAACAACAATGTCTCCTCGAATATATGGGAGGAAAGTACATCATAAACATAATACATGATACAGAAGATTCATGGTACAATACAAGTACATGGAAGATACTTCACTCGAACAAGATCAAGTGCAAGAGTACACATCATCAAGAGTAGCTGTCACACGAACAATCCACAAAGAAGAGAACCCAATGGAGTACAAGGCACATTCCACCCGACCATGTGGAACCCTAAGGTCCACCCCCCATGCTAGGAGATAACACCGGGTCCCACAACAACAACAACAAGATGACCACAACTGGCATAACAAGGCTAAACAGAGAACAACTAACATTACCACAACCACATCATAAAAGATCATACATTGCTTCTAGAGGACATAACATACCAAGGAGAAAGAACAAAAAAAGGGAATACTAATCTGCAAAGGGAAGAGTGTCATCACATGGTCCTGACACGGGTTACCCTGACAACCTCTCACTAAGTGTCGGCCCCATCTATGGTTACCCTAACAGCCTCTCACTTGGCACCGGCCCCATAGGGTGACACATGCGGAACCAATCTTCCTTTCATGAGGACAAGGAAGTTGGTCTTGCCAACTAGGCCTTAGCCTAAACTAGCACTATAGGCATGGGCAAGGCATTCACTTATCTTGTTTAATATTTTAATTACTCAAACCCCCTAATTCATTTTAAGTTATCATTGAGTTAAGAAACTCCCACATGGGTTACCCTAACGCCACTTTGTGCACCGGCCCCCATCGAGAGACACTCCCCCTTCTAGCAGCTATTTGACTCAATAAAATCCATAGGGGCAAGCCATAATGCACATAAACAAGAACCACAAAAGTAAGCATCCCAAGCAAGGTGTGGACCATCTCGCTCTTGATACATCTATAATACATTTAAAAAGTGCATGGCTAGTGACCCACAACAATACATTGCAAGTATAATGCTAACCAACTCAAGGGTCAAACACAACAATCCATCCAATACATATTTTCCCAAACCTCTGGAAGCCTCCCAATTCTATTTAACACAAATGACTCATCTTAAAACACAACAGTAATGCCTCCAAATATTTCGATCAAGCACAATATTCCAAACTAATATACAAACAACATTACATTAAGAGAGACATTATTTCCCCGACAAAATTGTACTCTATATCCAATTACAAGATAATTTACTCTTCAACTAATTCATATTACAAAAGAACTCAACATTTGATATAAAGCTACAAGAGGAATACACCATTTAAAAGTTTAACTAATCCATCTAGTTTATCTAATCTATCCATTCCCCTAATTTTAGATTTATGCTAGATGCTTGTTTCTACATAATTCATCCCGCTTTTAACTAAACATTTCCAAATTCCATTATTGATAATCTTTTAATTAGAAGGTGGAATATTCTTTTCTTTTCTAACACATATTTCATATACGTATGTACATATACAAATGTAAACATATAAATATATATTTGTATATATAAATTTATACTACACATGTATGAGTATACATCTATATATACATATACATATTTATACGAGTATATTCCTAATGCATTTTTCAATAGTAAATTAGATGCAAAGAGGCAAATACGTTGTTTAAATGAGTATAATGGTATATATATAAATATATACATATATATATTAATTCTATATATATATATTTATATTTAAATATATCTACATATATATCTATTTATACATTTAACATTCGAATGCTACCAATAGCTTATAACCCATCAAACAAATCTAAACACATATTGCACGTTTACCAAATGAATTTTACACAAAACTAAAACAACGAATAAAGGCATATGATAAGGGAAGTTTTAAATAAGCCAAACGCCATTCGAGATCACTATCTACAACTTATATGTATCCACTGCTAGTTAAAGAAGATGACTGTAAATTAAAGAAGGCGATTTGCCAGCTAAAGAAGGTGATTTTCCAGCTAAAGAAGGCGATTTGCCAGCTAAAGAAGGTGATTTTCCAGCAGTTTCCCCTGCAAGGCGTAACTATTATTTTATCAAGGTTTTTAGACCAATAGTAAAATAATAGCAATGTTAACAAAAACTTCTAGAGAGCTTGTTAAAAGAGAATCGCTTGCTTATGACAAGCCCCTAGATCTTATTCAATGGTAGATAAAATTGAGGAAGACAACATGCAATGAAAGCATCAAACACCATCCTAAGTAAGAATGATTTTGGAACTTAGAAATTTGGAACAATAATGCAAAAGTGATGCAAATCTACCTAGTGCAAGAACTAGAGTTTCAAATCTCATGGCAATACAATGAAAATAACTAAAGTAATGTGATGTCATAATAGAGATTAAAATTATTATAGAGTAATGTGTTATGGATAATTCATAGATGCTAAATTATGTTAGATGATGGAGTGACTTAGGTGTGATGCCCTTTTATAGTTGACTTAGCACACACATTTGCAAGTGTTGGCAAGGAGTTGGCACATAATGACCAGCTAGAAAAAGATCTACTTCAGCCTGTATTTTTAATTTGATTAAAATTTCTAGGATTAGATCTATGAGTGTGAAAAGTGAACTAACTCATATATGTGAAAGAAAAAAAGAAACAAAGAGAGAAACATGCGGTATGAAGGATGAAAAATGTATGGGAATTGGTTTGGTTTTTATTTTGACACCCAATCAACAAATTGGGTTAAGGGACACCAAATCAATCAAAATCATGTGCTAGTATAAATACTTTGGATACCCATAAAAGGTTGCATAAAATAAATAGTGAACATATAGGGTATTCAATTCGCCATTATATTTTCTCCCCACTTTGGTGTGCATGTAGATCTAAGTGATTTAAGTATATCAAAATATAAAATGGTTAAAAAACACATACATAAACTTTGAGAATGATTATTAATATCATAACCCCCTTGATTTTATGTGTGCCTCTTAAGATACACACACAACTAAAGGAAGCAAACAAAGACTAGATAAAAACTAATGATACGTATAATTTGGATATATAAATTAATCATAGCATGGTAAAGAAACCATGCATGGTAAGCCTAATAAACTTGAGCATAAAATATGAGATAAAATTGGTGAGAGATTTAAAAGACAAAAGATGTACACCCACTTTTTGTCCCAAAATGACCGCATGTAACTATTGGGAAAAGGTGTGTTGTACACCTTGCATAATAAAATAATAATACTAATAATATAAAAATTAATATTTAATTTGTACTACATCTTAGAGATGTGGATACATCAGTTAGACATTCTTGGGGACACTTATATGTTGTATTATATATTAACATAAATATTTATGTGGGTGACATGATGGAAAAAAATTTAAAATCAAGAAAACTTAGTTCTAGGGTGATCCCATAATAGTGGTTTACAATTTTTGGCCAAACTGGACACTAAAATTATTATTTTTAACTAAATCTTAACATTCCGGCACCTATAGCAGCTAAACTGTGAGGAATTTAAAGATGGTGCAAACTAGAGTCTCATCAAATTTTGTCTGTAGATTCTAAAAATATTTTTTTCAAAATTTTTGGAATCAAATTGCACTTCTTTTCCATCTCCCACGAAAATTGATTTTTTCAGAAAACAACATTTTTAAAAGTGACACACACCAGTATAATGCATAACTTTTTTTCCATGAAGGATAAAATTCTAATTCTTTCAAATTTAGATTTGTAACTCTGATATCTAGTGATTCTACTTGGTTAGATAGTTTTTTATTGAGTATTTTTCCTTAATCAAGTTTTAAAGTCAAACTAATTACAATTGACACAAATAGCGTATAGCGTAACTTTGTGTATATGTCAAAATTTAATTTAATTTTTTTGTTGGATCAAGGACTTCAATATCTGCACTCATATTTTTCAATTTATTTTTTGATAATCTTCTATTTTTCCACATGTGAAGAACAAATAAATTCATTTTCAATGAAAACCTATGTTTAATAAAACTTAAAAAACAAATACATAACAAAACCAAAACATATTAAAATTATATTCATTGGATAGCTTGTTCTGAGGAATACCATAATCATTTGAAATAAATTTTAAATGAATTCATTTGATCCCCCAAAAGCTAAATCAAAAGTGATTTTTTATCAGCATTTTGATAGGTGTAAAGGAGACGCATTTATAGGTATGGTTTAAAACTAGCAAGGTTATATCCAAGGGGGTTTGATCTAAGGTGATTTGATCAAACCCTCTTCAATTGGAATCCTTAAAATGGAACTTTTTAAGGCTTAAATCATTATATTTTCTAAAAATATGTGATTTTAGCTAAAATCTGTTCCTCTCAGGAATTGTAAACCACTATTATGACAGCACCCACTAAGTATTTAATTTGGGGTCATGGTTTTATAAACTTATGGTTTTGAGATACATGTATTATTGTAAGGAATAGGGTGTTATATACCTTGCGCAAGAAATAATTATTGTAATTATGCAAAATAAATAGTTATTTGTGATGCATAATTAGGATATGTGTTTAGCCACATTAAATATTTATTTAGGTCCACTTGTAAAGTTGTATGTAATATTGGATAGATATTTTATGTGTGGGTTGCACATGGGAAAATATTTAATAATGGGGAAACTTAGTACTAAGAAACAAATGATAGGTCAATAATTTTGTGTACTCATGATTTTGAGGCACATGGTTTTACCTTACCACTTGGTTATTTTGTGTTAGCTTGATTCTATAAAAGAAAGCACATGTTTAGTGGTTGAGGTTGGTTGTTTGTAGTTGGTGTGTTTGGCTTGGTTGTCATTAAATTGAGTTTTCTTCTAAATAGTGCATATGTGAAGCATGGCATTTGATGTGTGGATACATGCTTGAACACATGAACAATGCATCGGAGGATCTTGATATTTTAGAAGAATTAATGGTGACTCTATAAGTGTATTTTAATATTTTCATTGTTGAATAATACATTGAGTGTGGATACTTTTGGAAGTTGAGTTTTCCCCCTTGAGAATTTTCCCAAGGTATATCGTATGTTATCTTGTGGTATGTCTTTGATCTTTGTATATGGTTATTATATAAGATTGTTGAACATAGGTTGTTATTGATGTCAAGGTGAACCCACAATAGTGGGTTACAAACCCGTGGATGAACAAAAATTGTAGGTGGCCCGAACAAAAATTATGAATACCTTCAAACAAAGGTCAACCTTCAAACAAAGAGGCTTCATTCATAGGGGACCCTTCGAATGAAGCCTCTCCCCACATAACCTTCATTTGAAGGTCTTTTAACAATTTTTTAAAATAAAAATAATTCCTTCATTCGAAGGGAGCCTTCAAATGAAGGCATTATTTGTTTTTGAACAAGTTTAAAACTCTCGAATGATAATTATTTTGTCATTTTCACCTGCAACTATTACAAACTCGTTCCACGATGAAATGAAGAGGAAAATTGAACCTCTAGCCTTCCAGCCACCACGTCAGCCTATCACTGTAGACAGGTGCATTTATTTTCTTTCTTGTTGCATATTTATTGCATGTTCAAGAAACCCTAGTTTAGTTTAGTTTAGTTGATCTAGATTTTGTCTAGTTTAGATTTATTTATTTAGATTTAGATTTAGGTGCATGTTCTAAATAGACTTTTTAGTACTACAATGATTAGGTTTTATATTCTTATTCTTGTCTTCTCCAAGGATAAGCATGTTTCATTCACTTAAAATGGAAAATAAATCCATTTCTTTTATTCTTAAAATCACATCAATAGTTTCTTCTCTAACATATTTAAAATAAAATTTAAAACATAACTAGAACCATGGTCCAAGACCATATTGTATTCAACAAAAATACCATAACCTTATTGAAAAATGGAAATAGGTATCTACCTTTCTCTTCCTCATATGGATATCACTACAATATTCTTCAACAAAATAGGGAAACTCTTCAAATGATTCCTATATCTCATCATCTATGTGTCCTTTAAGAATAACTTTCCAAATTCATTCCTCAAGTGAAGATAGAGACTTGCACTCTTCATTTGGTCATTCATCGAACTTCATTGGAACCAAGAAGTTATCTTCTATGTGTAAGGAATAAATCTAATCTACTACAAAAACTAAGTGAACAATGGAATTTTCTTCTTTTTCTTCTCTTAAATTTAAATTTTAAACCCTACACACTCACCTTTTATGAAGAATAATTCATTTTACAAGGTCAAATATTAATTTTAAAATTTAGAATAGGTTGAATTTTAAGTCCTCAAGTCCCACATTGAGCTACTTGCATTTTAGTATAATAGGCTAGAAATTGTTATAGTTATTTCTATAATGAGACTTTGGATTTGGGATGAAAAGCTACCTAGGGGAATTTAGGGTTGTAAGCTATATTTTAAAAGCCATAAATTCATTAGAATTTTTTGAAATAAGGCTCTTATTTCCATCCACCTCATTTAAAACAAAGAGCTCATTAGGAAGTTAGGTGTGTAGGGTCAAAATTTTCATTGGTCTATATTAGAAAAGTTGAGAGGAACCAAGAGTGGGAGGAATAACAATGTTGTAGGAATAGGAGATATTTTTCTAGCTAATATAAGATCTTAGTTAGCTTGGAAAAATCGATCATATGATTCAAGAAGGGTTTTTTAACCAACATTTTAATCATTAAATATATTTAAGAATTAATAGATTTTAAATAATAAATAAAATTAGAACTTGTTGGAGGACACATAACAATAGGTATCATTTCCTAAGACTTTGAATCTAGACTTTAAAATTATCTATGGATTCCATTGAAGCCCTATTTATGGTAGTAAGATGTTTGATCAATGAGAAAAAAAATCCCTTATCTTTGAATCATTTATGCAACAAGGTATAATCTCACAATGGATAGAAGATTCAAGCCTCTAAACTAGTCTAGAGCCTTTTCTTTGTGTGTTTCAACTAGCAATCTAAGAGAAACATCATTATCTATAGTATTATGAATCTCAAAAAAAATAGATCACATGTTGCATTTAATTAGTAGGGGATACAAAGTCATCCCCATAAAAACTAGTGATTTCTCTCAATTAAAAATTATAGAATAGGATCCCTTTATTTTTACAACATTAAAGGACCAATAGAATCCTTAGCTATGAAGCATAGATTTCTTGGATTGGCCATCACATTTTGGGGTAGGTTTATTTGAACATAAATTTACATGGTTTGTTGAAATAAGGAGATGGGTTTTTACAACAAGTAGAAATGGTAGGTGGATGATAGGATAATAGTCATGAATTATATTAAATTGTAATGGTACTATTCATAATAGTATCATATTTAACCAAAATGATATCTCATGTCTCATACTTTGCAAAGGTCAAGAAAAAGAAACCATACATAATTTACTAAGATATATAAATCATACAAACAAGAACAAAAACTATGAATCATTTTCTCTTTATTCATAATGACATAGATATTTACAATGAAATATTTACACCTAGTTTACCCACTATTCATTGATGACCTAAAAGTACACAAACAATAAATGGCATGGTTCAAGCAATTATGATGAATTTAATCACTAGAGAGAAGGTACAATGAATTTAGAGAAAATATATATGTGCATCCAAAAAGTTTAGTCAAAATAGAGTATATTCAATCCACATGCATACCAATGTCCTAGTATATCTAAGCTATAATGATAGCATTAACTATGCAATGAAAACTCACCAATTCCTACATCTTAATCCCTCTATATATATATATATACTCAAGGAGGCCCATAAAACCATCAAAAGGTATTGTACCTTGGGTCCAAACAGAGTCTAGAAAAATAACATGTGTAAGAATTATCATGACCCACACCCCATTTGGAATCATTATTTATCATTTAACTCAGGTATGTCAAAATTCTCTATGATCTACATCATAGTTCATGATTTCATAAGTGGGTGAACATTCCTAGTCAACTTGTTAAAGTTACCTATAATCATGAACTTTCCTATTTCATAGAATCTATCATTAGTGAATCCCACATATAATTTTATGACTCTTATAAATTCTTGTACATGCATTCCAAGATAGTTTCAATACATGACCAAGAGTGTTACCTCAAAGTGTGACACGGCATTTCTCCAATGAGGATAAAATAATTATTAAATATAAATAAATAAATATTTTAAACATTAGAACTTTCACTTGGTGTATGATACATGTGTGTAGGCCTAATAAGTTCATAGGTAATCATAACAATTATACACTATATTAGATATAACATAACCCATAGGAATATAATGAAACAATAATACAAACTTTAGTGAACACGTTATATCAAGTAGTCAAAAAAAGGAAAGTCATCCATGTCATTGATTATTTTTAAGAAGTTTCTTTAATAGATTTACTCCATCATGATCTCTTAAATAACAATCTTATAGCTCAATCAAACATGATCTAGTCAATTTTATACATAGTCACATACACCAACTTTAGGTCATATTAGACTATTTAGTGATAATATTGACTTCATCTAATTGTTTCAACATTTGACATATTGAATTCTAAATCCTAATATTAAAAGGGTAGCTTCACTTTAAGGCTCAAACATTGCATTCATTATATGGATCTATATTTACGCATTAAGAGGCCATAAATTCATTTAAAAACTCATCCAAAACATAATTGAGCAATGGATAATTCTTAGTATTGTAAGCCCAAATTTATATTATTGTGAGTGAACATGAATACACCTTATCCAATACAAGTAGCTTATCTAATAGGAACACAGGGTTCTTGAGTAATTTCATAAAAATAATTTTATCTATAAGTAAAGACATGTAATTAAAAAATTATATCACATTCCATGTGTAGATCAACATGGACAAATGAAAGTGGTAAATACATTATGATAATGCATCTTCAAATAGGGTGTAAAATTTGATGAATTATTGCACTTAGGATGAAATTTTCCTTGTCATTTAACACAACTACATTACATATCCACATAGCTCTACCAAACATGTATTCTTTTAGGTATTCTTGGATATCTAACCTCTAACATCCATTGAAGTACCTTAAACCTTATTTTTCCATAAAAACAATAATAAATCATTCAACTAAAAAAGAAGCCAAAAAAATCATTTGTCATTGAGAATTTATATTCATCAATAAGTGAGCTATGAACTATAGTATAGACTAACTGTATACCTTAAGATGTATGTCAATCTAGACTAATGAGCTAAGACTCGTGTTGCAAGAATGTGGGTAATTAGAGCTACCAACTAACAAGATTACACAAGTCAAAATCTACAGAACTTTTTAGTTTTGGAGGGCCAAGGGGGTGATCATATAGATCTAAAATGGGATAATTAAATAGAAATAATAACATAAGCTCTAAATAAATTGTTATGATCAATGCCAACTCATACTTGATTCACAAAATAAATTAGTGTACATGTATATATTTGAATTTGTATACCTCTATTTTTAATGTACTTAGGGACTTTGAATAACTTGCATCCATACATGGCACTCCCCTTGGGAACCCAGACAAACCACTCTATGGAAGCTTTAGTTGCCTACTATGGTTTGAAACTAGCTCAATCCAAAGTTTTCAAGAAGGTCTAGTTGGAGGGAGATTCTATGAACATCATCAATTGCCTTAAGAGTATCCAAACTCCTAGTTGGTCAATCGAGAGCATTATTAGAGACTCCATCTCAATTATTAATTCCTTCAATATATGGCATATTTCTCATTTTTTTTGGAAGGAAATATGCTTGTTGATTGCTTTACTAATATTGGGGTGATATCCATGTCTAGGAAATGGGGTCCTAATGACCCCCCCTTTGAAGCTCTTAATATCTTGAATCATGAATTATAGTTATTGCAAGGGGGCGCATAATTGTTTGTTAACTATTAGGCCAATTTTTAGATGTACTATTTTTCTGTAGGCTAACATATGAAATGTAATCAATGTAATATCAAAACCTAGTTTATCTAGGGTGTTGTTGTATGGCATGATGGTGATTGTGTAAGTGACTAAAAGAGAAAGAGAAATTGTGGAAAATCCTATCCAGTTTCATTTTGATCATATCCCTGTGATAGAAGGCATGTGAAGGAGTGTGCTTAATTGTTTGTTGGAGGCAGTGAGCCGAAGGAAATAACTTCTTAATTGATGAAAGAAGTGGGCTAGTAGGCAGTTAAGACAACATTTGGAGAGTTAGCAAAGCATAATTACAATCATCGAAAGAGATTAAGCTTAATTATCAGTTTTAGACAATGGAAGGACTATCATTCTATAATCATTCCTAAGTGTGTGCTCAGATCAAGGAGTTGTAGCTTCCTTGGGTTGTAGCCCTTAAATAAATTTGTACGTATGTTGTTCATTTTGTGACGCTAGATTAGGACAATAGCTCCTAGCAGCTTTTCTCACCATGGTTTTTCCCTTATGGGATTTTCCACGTATATTTGGTGTTGTGTTGTGTGTTTTCTTCATCTTTCATGCTCTTGTTTATGTGATAGAGTTTAAATTATATGTTTGCTCCAAAAGCTTTGAGATTTGATAGAATACTAATTCACCCCCCTCTCAGTATTCTAGTGTGTTCAACAATGAAGTTAATTCATATGGATCTAATCAAGTCTTCTAAGTTACAAGCATTGTTGGCTAGTGAGCCTAAGGTACAAAAAGAATTAGGGAATATTGATAAGAAGAAAAAGAACAAGTTAAATAAAGAATCTAAATGCTCTCCCTCTCAAGGGGACTCATCTAAGAAGGAGAAGCATAAATGTGCATATTGCAAGAAAATAAGGCATGATTAACATTAATGTTATTCAAAATAGCTTGATGAGTTGAAGCATCTTCTTAAGAAGCGTCAAATAAATTTACCTTCAACATCAAAGGATTCATATTCTTCTTCTTCATAAAATTCTAATAGACATAATGGTCAAGAACTTGTTACAGTTGCAAATTTTGAGTTAGAGAGGTGGATACTTGATTCAAGAGCCACATATCACATGGCTTCATTAAAGAATATGTTCTCTTCATTTGAGTTTTATTTGTCACCACACATCTTGATAGCTAGTTCAACATATATGTGTGTGTTTATGGGAAAGGATCCATTGACATAGATGATGGAGAATTTGATGATGTTATTTGTGTGCCTTCATTGTCAACTAATATCCTTTCTATCTATCATATCACACATGGTGGAGCAGGAAAGAGTGCTGATTTCACACCAAATTTTGTCATAATCTGGGATTTGCATATAGAAGATATATAATTGCAGTTAGGGAGGTTGATCACCATTCTCAATTCTACACCTTCTCATGTTTTTCTCCTATCGTATCTTCAGTTGATGTTCACATTCAAGAATCTAGTGTGGACACTTTGAGGAGATTCAGTATGGTCATTTGAATCTTGTTATTCTTTCATCTTCTGAGGTTCTCAAGATATGTGTTGATATTACATCTCCTTCATCTACTATTATATTTGATGATGCTTGTGTTGCCATAGTTTTGGCTCCTTGTGATTCAATGTAGCAAGACATACATTTTCTTCCATATACATCTACTTGGCATGAGTACTTGACAGGCATTAGAGGTTTTTTTTGTGAGTCCTACATTTTAGATTTGAGAGTCATCATTGATTGTATACATCTTCTCTTTGATGGACATGATCCTTCTTTAGTTGTTGTGAGGGAACACTCTTCAACCCTCTTGTTCATTCTCTACATGATCATCCTTCACAATTTGACATGAGTGTGGATTCTTTTGAGTATCATTTGGAGGGGGTTGCTTTATCTTCAAAGGAGGTATCTTTGTCTTTGGATTATGTTCTACAATCATTTCTAGGAGATTTTGGATTGTCATCTTCTATAGTGTGGCCTCAAATGCTTGTTTGGAGTCTAATAGCTTTCAAAATCAACATGGAGAGACTTGAGCATGCTTCAAAGACATCACATATCATCCTTCTTCCTACATATTCCTTTCAGGAACGGGAAGACATCCTGCATACCATCTTGGTTTTGTTTATTCCTAAGGGGAGGAATGTTGTTTGATGAGCTTGGATCATCTTCAACATTCAATATTGAGCATCTACCATCATTACAAGAGACTCAAAATTGAGGGGGGCTATATGTTCTCTCTTCTTCTCTCTTATGGGGGTAGCATTTTTCCTCACATGTGGTTTTATTCTTATCATTCTTCATTGAGAGCATTTTTTTCATCTCTTTTTGGGAGGAGTTTTTTCCCACTAGGTTTTCTCCTTTTCTTTATTTGTGAGGGATTTCCTTTATATATGGTTACCTAACATAGCCTTGTAGCTAGGTTCCATGTTTGCATCATTTTCATAATAATTGACTAATCCCTAAGTTGTACTAAAGGGGGCATTGGTACAAATAGGTGTTTTAGCTAACTAGTTCACTAGCGGGTCCTATTTACATGCTAATTTTATTTAGGTCCTAGGGAATCTTTCTAGAAAGTTGTTAGTTGCTATTAGATCTTATCTTATTTTTTACATTTAATGATTAAGTCCTAAGTCATTTAATATTAGTTGTCTCATGACATAGGATTAAGACACTTGCCATGATATTGTATAATCTTATGTCTCACCTTGGCTATATAACCAAGTGGTCTCAAGTGTAAATCAACAATCATATCATCACAATCTATTATTTTCATCCTTTGATCTAGAATAGAAAATTATTCTCTTGTAGTTAATCTCTCTTGTTCTTTCATGAATTTCCTAGATCTTGGGTGGCTACAATCTTCAACCAAATCTTGCATGGTATAGAGTATTTTATACCAACTCTTACACATTTGAATAATAAAAAATAATAAATAAAACCATAACGATGGAAATACTAAGGGGTCTAAGAGTAGAGGGGTTCACCAAAATGAAAAGAAAAATAAATAATCCTTTACTTAATGAGAGGGTGAATAAAATCCATTTTATATAAATCTATGGTATATAAATAAATAACATAACCATTCAAGATTTACTCTATCCAAGGGAATGAGCTTAATTGGTTAAAGAATAGGGTTTTCATTGTGGAGATCTAAATTCAAATTCTGATAGGGACATAAAATATGGAATTTTAAGTAGCAACTCTTGGCTTCCATAGTTGGCTTCTAATGGTGGATGTGGTTTCTAAAGAATTGAATTTCAAAGTAGTGACTCTTGGTCTTCTATAGGTGATTTCTACTTTGTGTGCCCACAAGGATCTTGTATTAGTCTCTAATAATTTCTCACAAGAGCTTGTATTGTCTCAAGTTGATGCTCGTATGAAATGTAATAAATGTAGATCTACTCAATACTTCAAAAATTAAATTAAATTAAAGTGTATACCCGACTAGAAAACTATATCATATGATAAAATGTGATTATGATAAAGAGTGAATTTGATCTATCTCACAAATATGATCTAGGTTTGTGGATCTAACCTATGTAATATTTTAGAATGTTAATTTTAATTCACCTTAATGTTCTCATTTAATATTATATAATTATGGTATAACATTATAATGTATTAGGGTACATATAATTTGTAAGTTACCCCACTAGTTAAGTATAATAGAAGCATTTATCCCACATGTATAAGTAAGTAGAAGTGGTAGGTAGTTGATTAGTATATAATGAAGACAATAAACTTGTATTAAAATGTGAAGACTATTGTATGTGTTTGGATGATCTCATATTGAAATATAGTGCAGAGTGGCTTCCTTCCAATAAGAAGAATTTCATGCTCTTGCCCTACTTCAAGGGTTTAATCTATTAGATCTACATACACATTTGAATATTTATATTATTGAGTTATTTTTATTATTTTATATCAAATTCATAATATTTGGTATCAACACTCTTTCTAAGGAAAAGTGGAAAGAATTTTTGTTGCTTATTTTTTCCATTTATGATTGAATTTATTGCAGAGAGTCATGTGCCTCATATAGGGTTCTAAAAATAATTATAGATTTTTTGGAGAGAGGAATTCAAGATTTTTCTTAAAAGGGATCACTTTAGATATTTGGATCAATATCAAAAGAGATATGGTAATTTAAAGTTGGCCATGCAATTTATATTCTACAAGAAAATTTTATGTTATTTTAAACATATCTTGTAATCCTCATGAAGAAATCACATTCCATTTTTTTGCAAATGGATAGAAATATTTAAATCTACTACTTTTTGACATTATTTTTCTTTTTAAAAAACCTATAAAAAATAAATTTTCCTTAAAAAAAATTTTTGAAACCCTAATTTTCAATGGAGATTCCTAAGTTTGATAGAAGTGATAGTGCATTAAAGAATGGTGGATCCAATATTAAATATCTTACAATCAAAAGATATTATGTGTAATGCCCCTCTGCGCTTCGTCTTGGCAATGTTGCTATATGCGGCTTGGTCCGTCTTTGTTGATGTCGTTTTGTCTTTCGTTCACAGTTTTTTCTAGTATTGCATGATAGCATGATTATTGAGTTGTGCTCATGATTGTACTTTGTTCGATTATATTAATTAAGATTATCAAACTAAAAGTCTTTATTAAACCAAGGAATTAAATTAAAATATATAAATAGTGTGAAAGTATTTATTTAATTATAACAAATTAAGATTTATTCTTTAAAACGAAATAGTTAAATAATATATATATAATATTGTGTTTGTGCAAGAAAATTTGGAGAGAAGTTAAAGTAATAATTAATAAATTAATTGTTGATTATTGTGTGTAATCATGAGATACGGTTAAAATTATAAAGTTAAAACAAGTTGAGAAGTGGAATGGTGGGGAAGATTAAAAGAAAAATAAATTAATTTAAGAGAGGGAAGTAGTTACAGATGGAATAAATGTATAACGTAGTGAGAGTTAACTAAAGAGGGGCAATATTATTATTTTCTTGCTGGAAACAATGGCATTCGGTTGCATGGGATTCTTTCTTGAAATTTTATTAATTTTTCTCTGAAAAATATTCTTGAAAGTGTGAAGAAGAAATAACTATGAAAATTGTTCTTGGAGGGTTGGGAAATTTCATTGTGGTATCAGACTTTGAAGAGCTTGAAGCTGGGATCGAAGCTTTGGAAGAGATTTTGAGCTGCAGCTGGAAATTAGTCCCGGCAATACTTTCAGCTCTGAGATTCGCAACTACCCAGGTTCCTCTGTTCTCTGAATTTCATCTTTGTTACGTTTGCTTGAAGTAATTTATTTAAAGATTTATGATTGAAACTGTGGGATTAATACAGTGAATATTATACATAATCTGTAGATTTTTGCTAAACTTGCTCTCATCATTAAACAATTCTCTCTTAAACGATTTTTTATTCTTCGAACTGTCGAATCATTTGATATTGTTCTTGTTATAGCTCTATATTTAAATTGTGAACAACATTCTTACTCTGGTATTCGATACCATACCCTGCATTATAAGAGATTTTGGTCCTCAGATATCGAATATGTGTTTATCTTGATAAACCGTCTGGGTAATCGAGGATTTAGGAGTTCGTTGTTATATGGCACCTAAACAACATCTCTTTCCTTCTTCTATTTCTAAGTTGAGCGGCCATTTCTCTCGTAATTTTTCCCTTTCTCTGTTCTATACCAATTTGATTAGTATTGCCAACGCTGCATTTTCTTTATGTCACCCTTTTTGCTAACATTCGTAGGGTGTTTGGGTCCGCGTGCCCTAAATTTAATCCCATATAATATTGGGTGGAAGTTGAACTCAGTATGTCGATGTATTATGATAATATCATGTTTTGTTTCCATGTAGGTTGCAGAAGAACCTTATGTATGCTCAAATTGCGTATAAATTACAGTAGGAGCTTATACATTAAATTGATGTCTGAGCAAAGCTATGTTTCAAAGCCTTTGTCATAAGCAATACCCTCGCATAGTTTGCAATAGAAACTTTTATATCAATGACGATGTCTGAGAATAAAACCAGTCTCATAGCCCTCACCGTATGCATTAATCTCTTTCTAACTGTAGAAGAAACTTATACTTAACATGTCGGTGCCTTGAGAACCAAGCATCACCGCGAACCACATAAACCGTCTCTATCATTCTTGGGAACGAAGGTTTCAGTTATTAATCACTTGATCTCCGGTCAAGAGCTCGTTTCCCCTTAATCAATTTCTAGTTTACTTTAACACTCTATACCGTGGATCGATTCTTCTATGTTTGGCTCGATAGTCGTGGCCCTTTCTGTGGATCACATCCATTATATTGTAATCTTATCTCCCTATTAGCATCGTAATAAAGTTTCACTCCTATATTGATTATATCTCATGGGCTTATAGACTTGTAAATCTGCATGCAATCCAAGCGAATGTGTATTAGCTTCGGTGGGTCTTGGGTGCCTGACATAATCTTTACACCTGTGTTTCGCTTGTGGCCAATCCGATAGGCGAATGCGTATTAGCTTCGGTGGGTCTTGAGTGCCTGACATAATCTTTACACCTGTGTTTCGCTTGCGGCCAATCCGATTGTATATATATATACATATATGTTTATATTGATCGAGTCTTGTTTCATTTGTTCGATATACATAAGTATACACAGTTTAAGGCCTTCTTTGCATTTATATCTCTCTTATATGATTATTATAACGACCTGTGAATTAAGATTTGTTTGTTGAAATATATAATATACATATATACATTTCGTAGGTGAGTATTGCAAGAATATTTATATAGAAAATTGTTTATGAAAGAAAATGAGTTTAAATAGATAAATTTTGTTTGTTAGAGAAAAGAGATTGGTTAATTAAGAATTTGAAATTTGAAAATCTTAGTTGGTTAGGAGTCTAAAATGAGTTGAATGGCTTGAGTTAGTTCTTGTTTTAACTTAGTCCTATTTATATTTAGTTAAGTTAATTATTAACAATTCTCATCTTAGATCAATTTAGCCACCGTATGTTGTGAAAGGAAATTACTCTATGATATCATTAAGATGAGTGAATATTGATAAAATAGTAGTTGACTTGTATTGTAAAAGGTTAATAGCTATTCCTTGTCATGAAATGGATTATTGAGCCCTTTCTCCTATTGTTTGAGTTGTTCATGTACCGATGTGTGATTGAGTGTATTGTCATTATCTTGGGATTTGATCCTTGTTATAGATTTTGTGAAAGGAACCTTAGAGTCTTCCAGAGGCTAGGGAACTATATTTTCTTTCCCTTGCACAATATTGTTGTCTATGTGATTGGTCTTATGGAAATTTCCTTAGTATCTTTGAGTTGATTGTAATGCATTGGAATGAGTGAGTTGGTCATTTTCCATGCACATTATGTTCACCTCGTGATTTGATTTTGAAACTTATAAGCGGGAAGGGTAATGCCTCACTATGTGTTTTACTTGAGTTATGAGCTTGTGCAAGTGGTGTTATTTTCAGTTTTAGTGGTTTTCTTGTAAAAGGGGGGGAGTGGCTCTCAATGGGGGCCGACGCACGAAGTGGCATCTAGGACAACTCATATGGGAGTTGTTTAATCAAGTGATAACCTAATTTAATTAACTAGGGGGTTGTGTAGAATTTCATTTAACTAAGATGTTCAGATGCCTCACCCATGCCTATAGTGTTTGTTCAGGCTAAGGATGGGATGGGAAGCCCTGGTCAGCAAGACCAATATCCTAGTCTTCATGAGAGGATAATTGGTCCCACATGTGCTACCCTATGGGGCCGGTGTCAAATATGTGACTATCAAGACAACCATAGATGGGGGTCGACGTCTAGAGGAAGACTGTCAGAACAACCCATGTATAGACCATGTGATGACACTCTCCCCACTTCAACCTTGCATTTATTTGACTGGCATTTCCATTTAATGTTTATTACGCTTCTGGAAGCAGTATCATTGTTGTGTCGTATTATGTTGTATTTGTATGTGGGAATCTCTTACAGTCTTGTTGTGTCTATTGTTTGCCACCTTATTTTCTGTCAGTGATGGTGGGACCCTTTGTTACCTCCTAGCACGGGGGGTGAACCTTTGGGTTCACATGGTTGGGTGGAATGTGTTACGTTTTCCATTGGGTTCCCTTCTTAGTTCGTGATGTGGCGACTTCATTTGATCCATTGACTTTTGCACTGCATCTACTCTTGGAGTTTTATCATTGTACTTGTAAATGTATTGTATCTTTATCATGTATCATGTATCTTATGTTGAGCACTCCTCCCATATATCGAGGAAGTATCACTGTACAAAATGTAATTGTAAACTGAAACTGATGTATCTCATGTATGTGATGAATTATGTAATCAGTGATGTTGTATATGTTAATTGAATGAATGTTATCAATTATTCCTTTATGTTCATAGTATGGTTGCATCTCATGGTTCTTCATTATATGAGATGAGATGCTTCATGATGATTAGAATTTGATTAATATTAAGTTATGGTTGTAATTTGGTTATGGAAATAATTAATGCAGTCATGCACCCTAGAGGACGTAGGTTAGTAATTAAGTATATGTTCAATTTCATTTACGCAACATTGCACTTTAAAAAAAAAATGTTTGTTCTCAATTGATTGGGTTATGTCCTCTAGGGTTCTCGGTGGGGTCGTTACATTATGTAATGTATATTTTTCCCATTTAAAAGTTATATAACTCCCTATTGGTTTTGGCCAATAAATAAAGACATTTTTTCTTTAAATGATTGAAACAAGATTTTTTAGATAGATGGGCACCAAAAGACATAATATTTGATAAGGATGAGAATAAAAAGTTAAAGATGAGAAGACAAAGGATGCAAGTATATGCACTTTATCTCCAAGGAAGGAAGACTTAGTCCTTCAATTTCATGGATGCATTAAAAAGGTAAGGTTATTATTTCTATAAACCCTACCAATAGGTATAATTTCATTAGCATGGACATTCAAGCAAATATAAGTACAAGTAAACCAAATCAACCTAATAGTCAAATAAAGGGGAAGAATATTATAAAAGTTGAAGATTTAAAGCTCTCTATGGATAAAATTTATATGTTTTGCATTTCAAATTTTATGGTTTGGATATGAATGGATAGATATTGTTCTTATATATCCTTAGATAGAATCATTAGGAATAATCAACATGAATGTGCAAAAAAAAGTACAAATTTTTGCTATAGAAAGAAAAAATTCATATTGTAGTATATTAGACATAATGAAGGCTAAAGTAATGTTAATATAGAACAATTTTAGGTATCTCGAGAATCATGCATAGAAGAAAAACATAAATAAGACGAAGAAGTAGTAGAGAAGAAGGAAAAAAGGGGAAATATTATTTCTCATTATGAGCCAACATAACAAGTGGTACAAAAGGGTGAACAATCAAAGAAGGTTTCAAAGATCAAAAAGTGCAACATAAAGCATCCACATCATTGTTGGAGGTAAGAATCATGGATGTATGGTACTACCTCTAGAATCAAAAGACCAATCATTATGAATATACATGGAACCGAAGGAGCAATTATAAGAACCAATAAATCATAGAAGTAATAGATACTTAAAGACAAATCAACAAACTTCTCATAGTGGTGTATATAATCATAATGGATATAGATCAATAATGGGATTTTGGTACTATCAAATACAATCTACAACGAAGATTGCATATTGGCCAGTTTAATAAGCAAGCATGACACTATATTTGTATTGATTTTCATTTGTTTAATTTTTTTGCTTCTTCTCGTATTTCTAGTGTAGAACATTTTTAAGGGAAGTGGAATGTAATATACTTAGGGATATAGTATTAAAAGGTATTATGTAGCAATAAATAATGTATTGGGGTGCATATGATTTGTAAGGCATCACACTAGTTAATTAGAATATAAGTATTTACCCATGTATGGGTAAGTAGTTGTGGTAGATAGTTGAGTAGTATATATTAAAGGTGGGAGACTCATAGGACATGTCAAGAAAATTATATGTGTTTAGATCTCATATTAAGATATAGTGTGGAGTGGCTTCCTTCCAATAAGGATCATTGTATGGTGTTGTCCTACCTCAAGAGTTCAATCTATTTTTTGAATACAATTGAATATTTCTATTATTGAGTTGTGAGATTTCTCTTTTATTATTGAGTTATTTCTATTATTCTATGCGAGGTTCATAACAATCAATTCATACATAAAAATTGATTTGGGTGTTTAATGATTACATGAAAATAAGATAATTGTTTCTCTTATATCAAATCATATATTAATACCAATTTAATGACTAAATAAATGACTTAAAACAACAATAAAATGACCTAAATATTTATAGATCAAAGAAAAACTCTTGATAATGTTGACAATTAATAAATAATAACTTTATGATACTATAGATATAAAAACGTCTTAATGATCTAATACAAAAAGCTTTTGCACCTTGAATTAGTACAATCATATCACAGAGAGAAGTAAAGTTAACCCTATATTAGAATTTGAAATCATAACATACGGTAGATATCACATGATGAGAATGGACGCGTCACAATTTTGTTGTGGATTCTTCTTGTTTTGTCTCCAAGCAAACTTGAACGCTGCCCAACTCACAGTAATCAAATTGACTTTCATCCTCAACGAAAGAAAACGCCTGCTCACCTCACCACCTTTTCTTGACTTGTAAGCTACACATAAAATAACAAACAAATCTTCCTAAACCCTGCGTTACAACGATCGAAACGCCCCAACAATAAAGAAACGAAACTTCTGATTAACGTACTGATTAGGTGGGGACAGTTGACTACACTGCATGAATATGAAGAGCGCACCTCCTCCGGCAGTGTTATAATTTTTTCTCTCTGTCTACAAAGTAGAATGATCGTACACATTGCTTTTCAATTCACAACGTGACATCATGGTTGGCCAATGTCAAAATGCATGGATCGTTCCAGTTGATAAGATATATTTTATAGTGAAATTGAGTTATGCTGAAGTTGACTGATAACAAATAATTAAAGGGCTTTAACAATTCTTCTCTTAATTGAAAAAAGAGATTGACGCATTTGGTGGCTCAATCTGTTATTTTGGTTTTCAGAAAGTCAAAATGGCAGAATTAGTGTTAAAGGGATTGTTAGGAGATGGAAAGAATGATGGGATCACGGACTGAAGAAAAGACATTAAAGCTTAGTTGTTGGCTTCTCAGAGAAGCAAAAGCATTGTTCTCCTGTTTCTGCACATCAACTTCTAATCAGAACTTCTTTAAGAGGTCATTATTAGTTGATTACATGGGCTGAAGAGATTAAGATGAGGATGATGTTTCAGATTTTCTTTTCTTTTTTTAAAGGGGGTAAACGTTTTTTATCCGGAATTATGGAACAGTAATGTTTTCAGATCTTAGTTGCGAGGGCAGAAAGTATATGGTTGGAAGACTTTTCATAGTCTTATCATTCGATGAAGTGCAAGTTGGAGAGTTGTACAAATTATATTGTGAATTGTGAGTGACTTTTTCAAAAACCTTCATCATAATTTATGAAGGTACATAGAAGGTAAAATAAATAATTTAAAAAAAAATCTTAAGTCTTTTGGTATTGAGTAATGTTGGAAATTATAATTAAAAAATAGTTATAAAGGTTGTGAAAAATAAAAGTATTAATTTATAATAAAACTTTTTATTAGCATATGTTAAAAAAAATCACGGTGTTAAAAAATTAATATGTACGACAAGTTGTTTGTAATTACATACCTTTGTGTATAGAAAAAACATAGAATTCATTGTATGTTTAAGCTAGAAATTAAAGAAGAGTCAACAAAATAATTTAGTTAAGTTATAAAAGTTGGGACTAGAAATTCATACCTAAGTAGACTTGAGAACGAAATAAAATACTAAACAATACATGTGTTCCTTGATGCTAGAGAAGAGGAGATGGATTTGCCCATGATTGATGATTGGTCCTTGCTTCTGATTTTGGATCTAGAGTAAGTAGATTGAAAGAAGTCAGATTTGTGAAATTTAGAATTGTGCACCAACCTAGTTCACTTCTATAATCATGGAATTGATATTCATAAGTGTGAAGTTGAAACTGCATGTGCATCTAAATCGGTGCACATAGATCTAAACTTATTAAGTGTGACTCTTCTATACTTGCAAATAGTGATTTGTCTAGGTTCTTGGACTTGTAATAAAATAATAGCAATATTGAAAAACACCTCTGGGAAGCTTGCTAAGTGAGGATCTCTCCTAATGATAAGGCATTAGATTTGATTCAATGGTAGTTGATAAAATTAAGGAAGGAAAAATGCAATGAATGTATCAAACATTGTCTTAAATGAGTGATTTTGAAACTTGAAAACTTGGAGCTATAAAGAAAAATGGTGATACAAAGACCTAGTGCAAGAACTAGTGTTTCAAAACCCATGGCAATGTATTTAAAATAACTATAGTAATATGATGTCAAAATAGAGATAATAATGATTCTAAAGTAATGGGCTATGGATAATTGGTAGATGCTAAATAATATTATATGATTTAATGTTAGAATTGATGCCCTTTTATACTTGAATTAATACACAAATTTGAAAGTTCTGGTGCATGCGAGTTGACACATAATGACTAGTTGGAGAGCGGTCTAATTGTTCCATTGTTAAATTTGAGTAAAATTCATAGGGTCGGGCCAACAAGTGTGAAGAGTGAACTTGGTCATATATGTGAATGAAAAATGAACAAAAGAGAGAAACATGTAATTTTAAGGATGATAAATATTTGGCAATTGGTTTAGTTCTAACTTTAACAGTTAACTAAGAAATTGGGTTAAAGGGGCACTTAGTCAAAATCACGTGCTAGGATAAATACTTAGGATACCCACATAAATTAGCATAAAACAAATAGTCAAAGTGTAGGTATGTAATTTTCATCATTAGGTTCCCACTCTACTTTGGTTTACATGTAAATCTAAATGAGTTAAACATACCAAACTATAAAAAAGTAGAATCTAAAATATGAGGAGCTCTTGGAAAACATAAATTAATTGAGAGTTATTGCAAAGGAAGCAAAACTAATAGAAATTTCTAATAAGGACTTCAAAAATTTGTACACTAAGGCATGGAGAATTATTTAGTTGTGTTTTGTAGAATCTATTCTCTTAAATACCTCTAAGGAGACTACCACACTAAGCCTATAAAAGAGAATATGTGATTTATTTTTTTAAGTCTTGATAATAAGTTGTACCTTAAAAGGAAACTTTACTCAATAAAAAAAGAAGGCGAGTTATAGTTTGTATCTTAATGATCTTAATTTAATTTTGGGTCAACTAGGTTCTATTGATGTTAAGAAAGAAGAGGAAGATAAATTTATAGTGTTTCCTTGTTATTTACCCAATCTTGGGAAAATCTAATCATTGATCTAAGTGGTTCTATTGTAGATCTACAAATATGGATGCCCTTTTTTTACTTTTATTAGTGAATAGACAAGGAAGAAAATCATTAATGAGGGATTAAAAGATGCATTAAATGTTCAAGGAAGGCTTGAGAATAAAAAACAATTTCAGTGATTACTCCATAAAGAAATATTTTGATGATGTTATTGGTGGTGTATTGTTTATTTCTTCTAACTTGACTAGTAATGACTCACCAGCTTATTGATTTAGGTGTCTTATACCACATGGCTCCCCGTAGAGTGATACTTGTATTATGAATTTTATAATTATGGTGAGGTGTTCCTTGGTATAAAAAATCATATCAAATGATTGGAAAAGGGAAGGTATAGCTATGTTTCAATTATGGGAGAGTGAAAGCATAGTCTAATGTTTTGCATACTCCAAGTCCTATGATAAATTTTATTTCTATGTCTAAGATGAATGATTATATAGTGCATGTGATGTCTGATAGTAATGGTTGCAAGATGGTGAGAGGGAATTTGGTTCTAGGAAAGGGATCTTAATGTAGAACTAAGTTTTAGTTTGAAGTTGCTAATTTTTATAATTCAACTAGAAATTCTAAAAATGAATGTACATTGTGGAACCAAGCATTATGCTACATTAGTGAAAAGGGTCTTCAAACCATGATTAATCAAAATATGGTCGATATTTTTCTAATTATTTTATTAATATTGATTTATGTGAGCACCATGTAATTGGAAAATATAATAGAATTATTTTTCCTTCTAGAAGCACTAGAGAAAACAAATGTTTAGAATTCATTCATATCTTTTTGGTCTAGTGGATGTTCACTCTATTAGAAAATATTATTATTATGTTACATTCATAAATGATTACTCAATATTTATTTGGGGTAAGTGCACAAAGATGGGGGACCAAAAAGTGGCCAAAAGACCTTTTTGGTCTATTTCCATATAATGTGAGCATGTTGTAATGAACCCATGTTATAACATGCTCACATTATGGCTTGGTCACTACCAAGCCATAATGTGAGTGCATTCTTAAATGATCCCATTATAGCATGATCATATATCATGTTATGAGAAAAATAAAAGATAGTTTAAATCATATGATTTTAAACTATTTATTAATTTCCCAAAATGCTCTCGCATTTTGAAAAATATAAAAAATAGTCTAAAATCATGTATTTTAGACTATTTTTATTTTTCTACAAGCCTATTATAGGGAGAGCACATTATAGCATGCTCGTTTTATAACTTTCCTTGGAAACTACAAACCCTTAGGGCTGGATTTCCCTTGGGCATCTAACTCAAAGGGTTGAAATTGTATGTCAATGTCCAAAGATGTCTTTTCTACAAAATTTAGAAAAACACCTAAATATTAAGCATTCTCTTCATCAAGTTTGTACATCTTTCAATATTGATTTGAAAAACACCACAATAATATCAAGCTCTCTCTTACCTTTCTAACCATGTAATTTTTTCTAGATTTTAAATATGTTAAGGTTTTAATCTTTAATTTCATCGTTAGTGTCTTCTTTTTTGCCAAAAAAACCTTTGTATAGTATTTTTAGTGTCATTTTTTATCCATTCATGAAAATTTAAAGAATACTATATTTTTTATATTCTAGACTCTACTCTATGAGCATTCAAAAAAGAAAATGTGACTTGAACAACTAGTTTCCAAAAAAATAGGGGGGCATTGCTCTATTTTTTATTTTTAAAGATGTGTCCACTTTGAAAATTAGTAAAAAAAATATATTCCTTAAAAAATTAGTAGAGAAATCAGGCATAAAATGCATGATGTTAGCTAATTTTCCAAAGAAACAATTTGTGAAATAATTTTTAAAAATTCAAAATTTTAGGGGGAGCACACTAGACACTGTTATATTTTTTTGACAAAAATAAGAGAACTTTGTGTGCTCCCCCTATTTGAACCTCTTAATCTCCACCATTTAAAAAAAAAATAGTTTGAAAATTAGATTCAAAGCACTACGAATCTTGTTCTTGTCACATCTTCAAATTTTTAGTGTGACTATCTTCAATTTCTCATCCAAGATCAAATTTTATTGATTTCATAAGAAGAAAAAAATTGGCAACTTAAGACCCCCTTTTGATCCACCATTTCCATGCATATACCCTTTGATTTTATTTTTTGACACATAAATATGTTTTTTTCTCAAATTTTAAGGAATTTAGAGAATTTTTTGAGAAATATCTAGATATGATGTTATAAATACCCAAAATTGTATGGTCCAACATGATAGTCTAATGTTGACCTAGTGGTTTAGATCATGACCCACGAGGCCTAAGACATATCTCTTCACAATTATTTTTTATTCGATGATATTATTTTGGGCTTCTAGTGCACTTCCTAACCTCCTTTCCACCTTTTCCAATTGTCAATTTAGATTTTGAGTCCTCACACCATCTTGAAACCCTTTTTTAGACCTTTAGGTGCATTGTCACTCAAGAGACCCTAAGGTCATCTAAGCAACATAGTTTAAGCTATAGCTAAATGGCCAAGTGACCTACCTAGAAATATGGATGGCCTATACCCCCAAAATCAGTGACTCTAGTTTGTTTTAAGGATACATAATTGTTGTGCCTATAGCACACACACCCCGTTTAGAATGGGGACCCTCTATTTTTGCCTTCATCGGGTCACTTTTTGCTTTTGCCTCATTTTGTGTGCCCCCTAATTTTGAGTTCCAAGTGGTCAAGGAGTCCCAAAGTCATCATCCTAAGTTGACCAAGGTTCACCACCCAAAATTTTCCCAAGTCTTTGACCTTTGCGGAGTTCCTTTGGCGGATTTCCCCCAAGTTTTAAAACTGGCATCTTTCGCCTTTTGCGGGTCTGCCCTTGCGGGTTTCCCCAGGTGGTTTGATGCCTTCCATTCATCGTTCCATCAACAGCCAATGCAGGACGTCCGCCTGCATGGCGGGTCCCGCATCCTCCGTGGCCACCACCCTTTGTCGCCCATTGAATGGCGGCGCCCTAGGTCTTGTTTGCCTTGGGGGATCTGATCTTCCCATCAACGGTTCTTTTGAGATGTGCACCCAGCTACCCCGTTGGCCATCATACAAGCATTGAATGTGGGCCATTAATGCACATTTTCCTATAAATAGGCCTTTTGACCTATCATTTTCACCTTGTGCCCATTCAAAAGTTGTCAAAGCTAAGCAATCGTCGTCGCCTTCATGCCCACATGACCTTCAGGATGATCTCAAGCATTGCCCTCATCATTTTCTTTAGGATTTTCAAGTAAGTCTGTTGTCGCCACCTTAGAACACGTTCATTAAGTTAAGTTTTGGAAAATTGTTGAAAATATTTAAGTAAAGCTTCAAATTTTCCCCAGCGGCCGATTAAATAGAAAATTCCACGTAAACTCATCCAAAGAAACCCTCAAAAATCATTCAAACTCAGCCTCTAAGGGCCATGCAGAACTTCACCTTCCCGTTGTCGTTCTTCATCAAGGTGTTCATGCTTTTGCGACCCGCAAGCCCCTCATTTCAATTGTTTAAACGGTCTAAGTTTCAAGTATGAAAACTCAAGGCCTTTGCCTTTGGCGAGTCCATTTCTGTAGGAAGACACCACCCCTTTGCTACCATTGAAAACCTTAATGAAGAAAACTTGAGTTAAAAAAAAAAAAGAGCCTGAAAGTTCTTGTGAGCCTGCCCTTGCGGACTTCTGCCTATGGGCGACACTTACCTTGTTGCCATTTTGAACAATCGTCCCATGCCTGCTTCCTACTTCTCAAGTTTCACAAAGTTCACTTCCCCAAGCGTGAAACACCAAGGTCTCCTATTGCAGGTCTTCTCTTGCAAACTTTTTTCCATCCTCCACTGACATTTTAACGCATTTACCTACCGTGAGACCCTTGCCTCTTTCTGTCATGCGGAGCCTGCACTTCTCAGTGCCGCCTCAAGCCTTTGAAAGAAAATGTCAAGTTAGAAACCTCTTGTGGACTACCCCATCCTTGCTGCCGATAGAAACAGCCAAAGACCCACATCAATCCACCGTGTGGACTTTGACCTTGCCGTCTCCTTTTGAGCCTTCAATGTGAAAGTGGCTAAGTTCAAGTCCATTGTGATACTTCCTTTGCAGTTCGTTTCCTACGGCCCGCCATCATCAGACTATCGTCCACAAATAGTCATTCCTTACCTTCCTTCCGCATGATGGGGCCTAAACTCTCCTCCGTCGTTTGAGCTCCCTTAGGCGAAATGACCCTTGCCAAAGTCTCTTGTGGACCCGCTAATGCTGACCACCTCTTGTGGGTTGTTGTCCCATGTTCGTCGTCCCTAAATGGTCATTTATCGATGGCCTTCTACCGACCCCTGCCCGCAAATTTTGAAGAGACCAAATCTCAAAGGCATAAACTCAGACTGTCCAAGTCGTCTGCGGGCCCCGCTGTACGAGATTTCTATTGCGGGTTTCTGCCTTGTCATAGTCATTTTTCAACGGTAGAGCTTTAAACATCCATGGTGTCCCCTGCCTCTACATGCCTCATACCCACATAAGCAAGATGATCCATTGAATGGCTCTAATAACTCCATGATTGATTGCCCAGTGTGCTAAATGCCTTCAATCCTTAATTGATCTCCAAACTTTCGATGCAGAATTTTGAGTGCAGATGGTCGTCTGCGAGTCGTCGCGACCCTGACGCCATTTTACTCCTGACTACTCTTGATGGCTGCCAGCCTAGGGAAACCTACATCCCTAGGCCCACATTCCCATAAGTGACCCAAATGAGTGCCAAACGATGAATGTTAATGAGTTTTACGATCTTTTGAAGATGAACTGTTGGGTCTGACCCTCGTTCTTGCAGGATTTAACTAACGACTCCCTAATTCTTTATGTGAATACACTTACTAAAAATTTTTTTGCAAGATTTATGGAATCTATTGTGGGACCATTAGGGGCATCTACAAAAAAGGTAAGAAAACTACCAAAGCACCAAGGGGAAAATATGAGAAAGACTAGATGAAGTATCAGTTCCACGGGGTGGAAATCACCTCAAAGGTCACCTCTATGTGGGATTCAATATTGAATACCAATCTGAGGAATGTAGACATAGATGAATTCCAATAGAGAATGACAAGTAACCCCATCACAAAGAATGCACGGAAAATCCAAAAGAGTGGCCTAGCCAAGGCAGCCGGCTTCCCACCTACACTCGTAGCCCCAGAACTTGTAATGGCATGTAGGGTGTGCTACCACAGTGGCAACAAGAAAATTATAGATCATGAAGGCAGGATGTTGGAAGACCTATCTGCTTGGTCCATAGGTGAGACTTTCCATATCCCAACATTCGACCCCATGGAAGAAACAGAGAAGGGATGTGTCAAGAATATATGGAAGGAAGATGCCCTAACATGCAAGAAGCTAATCAATCAACATTGGTTGAAGGAGAAAAGGGGTAGTGCTACCAAGATGCCACAGTAACTGTTCAGAAGTGCCTTCCATGAAGAGTACCATGATCTGGTCACTCTATTGAGTAGAGTAATGGGCCTCCCTAGTGTAACCTTCTTCCAAAAGTGGATGTTTTATTTTATTGAGGAGATCATTTGTGGAAAATCAAAATTCCACTGGGCCAAGATCATCAACAAGAACCTCCACGCACATTTTATGGCCATAAAGAAGATGTCCCAATTCTATATGACCTCCTACCTGGTATACCTGTTAGCAAAGGCATTCCCATACAAAGGCCTCTTTGTTGCCCAAAATCCAAATCCAGGAAATAGGGAGCTCAAGGTATATGACCGCTACCCACAATTGTTGTATAGGAACTTCAAGAGAGAGTATCAGAGGGTGAATGATGCCTTCAATAGGCACATTATCAGACTCCTTGGAGGAGATTTTTAGATAAGGGTCTCCAACAGTGCTTTGGCCTTCATTTAGAGGTTCGGGTTCCTATTCATTCAGTTCCTAAAATTCATGTACATCAGAATGGAGGACTCCTCTAAAAGACCCTATAAGCTACCCTGATACCCTAATGACCAGATGATTATACTAGAAGTCTCTCGACAGCTGTAAAATGCTCACGCTTTACTGAGTGATAAACATTGAGTAGGGATTCCATACCCTCTTACATTTGGACAAGGAATGTATGCTATCCCCACAGCCCAGTGCATGGAGTACTCAGAGAAAGAGATAGTAGAGTACAATTTGGATCTCTATATAGCCTGGTCGGGATTGGACCTATACAAAAAATTGAAGAAGATGGTCAGAAAGAAATTTGCTCATCGGCCCCATATTGAAGACTTTTGGGCTAACTATGTTGATGATAAGGAGGTGCACATGAGGCACTACATGTGTATGACCTCCCAGTTCGTAAAGTCAATCAAGCTATTCCCAGTGCCTGATCAAATTATAGAGGAGGAGGACTCCCTCCTTGATGCAAGATTTGATGCAGTGGCCAACTTTTTGCTGCCCCTGATAGACTTGAATGAAGAAGAGGTCAATGACCTCGACATGTAACGAAGCCATTTGAAAATAGAACAAGGCAATGGGTTGATGCCCAAATTGCTCAGCTCAAGCTGTTGAGAGTTGTGTTAACATATGGCGAGCTCGAAGATGAGCTCAAAAGTGAAATGGCTAGTGGAGCAACTACTACCTCGGCAGAAGAAACTCCCAAGTCTCCTCCAACAACTAGATTGAGAAAGAGGAAGGAGGTGTCTGAGCGTGATCCCAAACATAAATTTTATACATGGAAGGCCTCAGAGGGGGAATCTTCAAAGAAGCTGAAGAAGTTAGGTGGATTCAGCAAGATGTCAAACATTGAGGAAGATCACAACATGAGGGAGAAGAGGAGGTCGAGCGACCACAATCACCACCTACTACCTCTGCTCTCGCCATCACCTTTTCCATTGCCACTCCACCACCCCTTGCATCTCAAGCACTACCTATTTCCTCTCTGCCTAATGTGGACATTTTTTTCCACCTTGCTTCCACCTCACAAATAGCCTCGATCACGGTGTTAGACTCCTCAGTCACGACATCTTCGTTGTCGTCTACCTTGATGCCCCCTCCATTTCCTACTCTCTCTACCGTGGTATCTCCAATTTCCACAACTACTATGCCTCCTCTCATCTTGCCTGAAGCATTTTCCAAGTACATGCCAGGAATACTAGTCAAGCTCTTTGGGGTAATATTAAACCCTGCTATCCAAGCAGTGATGGCCCAAATTGCTGCCAGCCTACCCGTTCCTCCACCACCCATAAAACCACCAAAAATGGAGGCAACTATGCAAATATCAGAGGAAATGGAGAAACGACAGAGGGAGGCTTCCAAGGGAGTAATGGAGGAACCAAAGGATCCTTTTAAGGATGATTATTTTGAGCACCCCGAGGGAAGAATAGGCATGAGTGTGGATAAGGTGGCAACTGATGAGGAGAAGTCACAATCTTCTGAGGAGGACGTTGAAGCTCTCAATTCCAAGTACATAATAGAGACCTCAAACTAATAGCTTTAAGAGGAGTTGTCCCAATAGCTCAAGGATATAGGAGAAGAGGTGGAATATGAAAGATAGCCTCTTGAAGAGAAAGAAGACACTGAAGTTCAATGTGGAGACATTCAAGGAGCCTCCACTAGTTGGGCAAGACAAAGGCCTTGTTCAAGAAGAAGAGATGTTGCATGAGAAAGGAGATAAAGAAGAGTAGAAGGAAGAAGATGCTCCTAAGAAGAGTCTCAAGCTAGAACATCACATAGAGCTTGAGCAAGAAGTAGAAAGAGCGCCTAAGATAAAAGGCATCATTGAAGAGAACATAGTCGTCACTGATTCAGAAAGGGAATAGACCATACATATTGAGGACTCAGATGAGGAAGAAGAAAAAACCGAACGAGAAGCTCCAGTCTATGAAGAGAAATAGCACCAGCATGAGTAGAAAGAGGAAGGTGATCATGAATCACTGAAAGGGGAGGCTCAAATACCTAATTTGCTGGAGAAGCAATTACAAAAGAAAACCCTAGTTCTCATTGATCCAAAGGCCTAACTTGAAGCTATATTGGCAAGAGCACAAACGAAGACAAAAGAGGCAAATAAGCCAAGGGTACATTCTCACATCACCGTCGATGCATCAAGATCAAGAACTGTGCAGGTAGCCACTCCAGTGACAAACAGAGGAGAGGGGGTCAGCTACACTATTTCCACCATAGACTTGGGCACTGCTACCAGAAAGCAGAAAATTGATGAATTCCAGGGATTAGTGGCCACAATAATGCACCAGATGAATAAGGATCAATCCTCTAAGGAGGAACTGAAGGCACAAGTGGTGGACCTTAGTGCCTATATTCAACAATGGGCATCTGTAGAGGAAGAAGCTCCAACTACATCCTCTGCACCACCGCTCCTCTCCCAAGAAGAGCTCTCCAAGATGGAGAAGATGAAGAATTGGACCAAGGCTACTGCAAATTGGTTCTAGTGGGTGCTCTATAATGGTGACATGGGCATAGGCCATGTTTTCCGAATGGCCAATAAATTCTAGGATATGCAAAAGCAACTAGAGGGCATGGAAAAGATCTATCATCAGTTCACTGAGCTCTACAAGATTACCTATCCTAAGCTCGAGGCCATTCTCAAAATGCTCGAGTAGACATGGGAGAAGGAGTTGGCCCTTGTAAAGGATGACCACTGGCTGGTGGAAACATGGAAAATGGGCCTAGATCACAAGAGGGATGCCCTGGAGATAGTGTTGCATGAAGTTGAGCTTGACCTCGAATGGGTCAAGGAACACAAGACGAACAATGAAGATTATTTGAAGTTGATGATGGGATATGATATTCCTGTCATAGAGCTAGATCTAGAGAAGATCAGGTTGTACTTCCATAAGAAGATGGAGCAAGTGGCAGCAGGCTCACTGACGCCAGACTTCATGGATTTTGCTTCTAGGGCCTTCGTCTAGTCAGAAGAAGTAATTAAGGCCACACCAAAGTGCACTAAGATTTGGGAGCTAATCACTGGAAAATATAAGAAGTTGACCTTCCAAGTTCTTCAATATGATATCATGGAATGGAACAAGCTCTAGGTGTTGATTGGAAAATTCATGGAGTATGCCACCCTTCAGAAGAATGAAGGGAAGCCAGTGATAGATGATGAGTTCCTGACAGTATAAGCTAATAAAAGAAAGCAGTCACTAGAAGACAAAACTACTATAGTATTAGGGCACTACAGGATGAAATAGATAAAAGACAAAATTGTATTTTATATTAGTAAATTTTGGGGGTAGGTGAAACCCTAATGTAAAATGAATCTTGGCCACACAATGAGAGTAAATCTTGGCCATTCATTTCACTTTTTGAAAACTATAAATAGGGAGTCTCCTCTCATTTTCAAAGAGAGTTGAGTTGTTGTAAAGACATGTTGCAGAAATTTTAATAGAATTTCATTGCTTTTGGTGGATTCTTGTATTTCTCTCATGTTGCATGATTCATCTCCTCACATTTGATAGATTTATATAGATTTAGTTTGTTGTTCTAAGTGTTTTCAAGTAGTTTTAGTAGTTAGTTGATGTTGTCTAATGATATTGAAGAATGCTATGGTGTTGATATTTTCCATGTTCATGATTTTTGCTAGTTATTGATGATGAGCAGTAGTGTAAAGCTAGTCTGAACACTAATACATTGTTCTACTTAAAATTCATCTTTTATTCATGCTTTATGGTGAAGGAACAGTTGAAAAATCTGCAAACGCAAGTTAGTTTCATGAGACTATATGATATTTGGTTAAGTGGAACTCATTTATAGGAAGGTTTTCCACTGTAGAATCCTCTATTATCATTGTTCACCAATAGTTACAAGTCTAGGAATTCTCACCTCCCTTTTCCCTTTTGACCTTTCTTTGAAATAGTAGTTTAGGCAAAGTTCCAGCATCATTGTCGATCCAAATCTGATGTTGCACATAGAGTTTTAGACTACTGTTTTGAACTTGTAGCAATTGCACATCACTTTTAGAATCTCACAAACTCCATTTGAAGATCCAATCTCCCTCCAACTTAGCAATTATCCATGCCTTTTTGTGATTACCAGTAAATCTCATCAATCCACTAAGTTGTTTTTGCAAGTCATGACCTGACACCTGAGAGACCTTGGGGTAATTTTATGCAACTTGTTTGTAGGGAGTTTCCTTTCAAGAGAGGTAGTGCACTTGTGTGCTACCTGTGTTGAGAAGTGCAAAAACACCCATCAACAATAATTTCTTCAGTTTTGGTATTTTTTGCAAATTTATTTCTTCTAATTATGATTTTATTCAATTTTTTTCAAATCTTCTTATTCACTCTACCAATTATTCTCTCTTTCTAACTCACAATTATCTCTCATGTTATCTCCCAATATTATCCCCTTGATTATGAAGCTTCTACACCTGCTTATGCCTCCCTTTCCATTCAAATTTGGGAGGTTGATTTATTTTGCATTCTATCCATTTCTTTGCAAGAATCTCTCATTCATCTCCCTCTTGGATTACAAATCACCTTCTAGAAGACTTGAGCTATCATTTCTCTAGAAATCCCTGCAGCCTATCTATGCTATATGTAGGAAATTTGTTCCTTTTTCCTAATTTTTACATAGAATCTTCAAAGCTTCTCTTTACAAGGGTAAGTGCATGAAGTTGTGACACAAAAAAGGTGCCATATTGAAAAAAACTAAAAAATGTTTTTTGCATGTGCCAAATGGATAAGTAAGTTATAAAAAAAGCAATGTTAAAAACCTCATTTTTGCCCTGGTTGCAACTTGTTCTTGCCTTTTTTTTACCTCTGCAACCCGCAATCGCCAAAAAAAAATCATTTTTTGCACTCTTAGCTTGTGATTCTTCATGAGGATGCTGCCAAGACATCAAAGAGGTCAAAGAGGTGTGTGCTTATATTGTTTTAGTTTCAAATTTGAATTAAATTGTAGATTGAAATAGGTTTTTAGTTAAACTTTTTTTTAATTTCCATGAAATCAATCTCCACCTCCAAATATTGATAATTCACAATCACCTCCTCATGAAGACCCTCCCGAACAAGAAGAACATCAAACCCCTCCCTCAATTCATAGGCATCCTATAGGAACTCAAGAAAATATTTTAAATCAAATAGAAAACAACAAAAGAGAACTTAAAGAATTTATTGTAAGATTAAATGAACATGCTACAACCCACCCTCATAGGAGATGCATTGTCGAATCCTTAAAGTCAATTGTATTTCACATAGGAGAAATGAGTGAACAAATTTATTTTTGGTCGAATAAGAGGGAGGAATTAAAATTATTTTATGCAAGTAGACTTTCCTATGCACAAGTGAAGAAATAAAAAATTAGCAAAGTCGACTTGTGTGCTCTTTTCACAGACCCAAGAACCAATGTACCTTTATCACTTGCATGCAGGAGGTTCCCCATCCATTGGTTCCACCATGAATTAATTAAAAATAAGTTTTGGGAGTGGTGGTGGATGGTTTTTGACCAACCTCTATGAAATAACTATGAGGTCCTGTAGTATTTTTTGAGGAAACTCTATTGTGAGTTTTTCCTCAATAAGATGCCAAATTATTTTGACTATCTAGACTTTCAAGGTAGAGGTGGGGGTTCCACACATGATAGAGCAAGTGCACGATGTAATCTGCAGCTGGCACCGAGATCCTTGGACAAACCCGTGTTGGAGCATGTCACCGTTCCTTCTGTTGTGAAGGACAATATCGAGGTGGACATGTGCTAGACTCAATTAGCTCGCTCACTCAAAGCATTGTATAGTGTGTGAGGCCTCTAATAGAGCCTAATGTGGGTGAGACTTCTAGGCCTATATTTCCAATCCACTATTATCACTCTTGTCATGATATTTGCATGTATGATGGTGAGAGTGCTCATGTTGCAACTACACAACATACATCAATTACAGAGTAGATGGTTATGATAGATGCCTTACTGAATGAAATATTTGGTATTGATACTCAGGTAAAATTTAGCAAGTTCATTTAATTTTGTTTATGAAATTCTATTTTGAATGTAAGAATACTAAATTAGTAGAATGAATATGATGAAAATTTAGGGTCGGAGTGTTGATGATATGTGCACCATTCCCACAAACCCCTATATGTTTACGTCATCAATTCCACATGTAACCAATATTAAAGGAAAAATTATTGCATGTGAATAGTTGAACCTTATATGAATGATTGTCACACAACAAGTTTTAGATGTCAAACAATTTGCTAGTAGACCTTTGAGATTGACACCTCGCTATTCTCATCCTCAACAACTTTCACTCAAGTAACCTTTATTCATTAATGGTGTTGTAAAACAATGTTAGCTAGTTTTGGTAATTGAAAAAATCACTATTCCATATATGATTGTACTTTTTAGCATAATTCCATATGATTTTGTACAATTTTACTTTGTTCTCTAATGTATGTATCCTCTACGGTTCTATGTACAGCTCCTTAGGGCTTGATTTTCCTTAATTTTATTTTGAATCAAAATGGCTTAGCTTTCTTTGCTCAAAACCCCTTGATAGTATATCATTAGTCCTTGTGGCAATTTCACCTATTCCATAAGTTACTCCTGCCACCAGCTCACCTCCCATTAGAGGGAAACCTAACCTTGAGGAACTTAGCAATTAGAATAAAGCAATTGGAAACTTTCAAACCCGATTCATTCATGACTTCAAAGGGAATGTCATTTCCTGAAGCCCCTAGATTCAACATATATTTATGTATAACTATCCCCTTATTAGCAGTGAGGTATCAAATTCATTTACAGATGTTGACATCAGACAGCCCTAGTGATGCTCATGACACGATGGACAATGGATTTCTTGCAACAATAGCTAGTTTTGATCCTTTGGTAGAGGTATGCGAGAGATTAGTAAATTTGACATTATGTTTGCTCTTCTATGGTCTATTATTGAAAATTTTCATGATACTTATATGTCGTCTAATTGTTACCTTGATGGTTACTACAAGTGCTTGTCACTCCAAATCATCAATGTGCTACTGTTGTGGATGAGTGCTAATTATTTGTTTGTGGTAAGTGATTATTTTGTTATATGCCATTCCACAATTCAATTTCTATATATTAGCATCTATGCTTCTTATTGTATCAGTTGGATCTTCATATGAGTGAAGAGAGGAGGACAAGTGAGTGCATTCAAAAGACAATAGCATCAATAGAAACTCCATCCATCCGACAATCAAAGGCAACGGACGATCTATTTCCTTCCCCTAGTGGTAAATGAATATGTATTAGGGTCATTTGTTGTATACCTACGTGGCATTTTTTAACATATGTTTTTTACCATCGATATGTGACATTTTATGTCTATATGGCTTTTTTATACTAAGCTTGTGTGACTTTAGTGGATATATTGTATACTTTTATTAGCATATAACGTTGTATAGACTTATGGATTTTTTATTATTGCAAATCTTATTTTACCACTGTTATCAAATTATATAGTTTTATCTTGAACGTTATCAACATGAGGATTAAGTAAATCCTATTTTTGATAGCTATTCTTAAATGATGTTGTCATGCATATTGTGTAAATCGTATTCTTGAATGTTGTAGGCATGGGTGTTTTTTACATCTTGTTCTTGATTGTTAATGTTGAATATTCACCGATTATTCATCTTATGCTTAAATAATTACTGATGGTTTTTATTACATTCAAGTTTTCACAAGTCCCTATAACTTTCTAACATTCATGACAAACGTTACTAAGTAGACAATTAATTATCTAAAGACTCTGCCAGTTAAGGCCAATAAACCTACTAGCTTCTTTAATAAACTATTACCAAGAAGAGTATTAATCTAATGTTGATTTTGATTAATGATAACTCAATATTCCTATATTTTGTTGCACTTACATTAAAATGCTTAAATTTGGTAAGATTGATGCATATTTTTTGCATGGGTAAATCACTTCACTCTTACATTTTGCATATATTGCATCAAGTCATGAACTACAATTGTGTTCCCCAGAGTATATTGCATGGAAGTGGAATGTGTATGACCTATTCACTCTTCAAAAATGAAATATTACATATTTTCTTCAGTCTCAAAGACTAGTTTTGAAAGTTACAATATAATGTTTTTTGTTGAAAAGAGCTCATAGAAGTTACAACATAGCAAAATTTGCAAGAATTGAGCTAAAATGAAACTAGGCGTGCATTTTCTCTATCCCAACATGGGAGAGAATATAGGACAAATTTTATGAGCATTTAAGACCACTACTTTGACTAAGTTGTTGGACCAACCTTCATTTGGGCACTGGAAAATTGCCTCTCTTACTTTGACTCCTTCAAAGACTCCAAGGTGGCATAGATAGAAGAAGATTCCTACCTTTTCAAAAAAAATCAACTCCTAAATGCTTGCAACTACCTCATTACTTTAATAACTTCCACCTCTCCAAACTATCAAAACCCTTTTACCATGTTCATAGGACATGCATTAAATATTTGAAATGGTCAACAATCTCTTGGAGGCATGGGAGAACTTCAAGGGAAATTTTTAACACTTGATGATTTCATTAAGGCTTCTTTATCTTCACCTTTTCACTAGCTAAAGGACTATGATATGTATTTACCTCTATGTTATCCATCTCAATCTACCATTTGGGTTCACCATACTCTATCATATCTTATATTGTTAGAATCTAAACTCACATTATACTATGTCACTTTTTTCACTGTAGACAATCTCAATGTGACTACATTTGTCATTTGGAGCCTCCATTAGTGTCTTTCACCACCTAGATACAACCTTGTTGTCCTTTACTTTGAGCTCCATCATAGTACCTTTTGATTGTGCTAGCTCTATCAACCTTGCACAACCATTAAGTCCCTATGGTTTTTCTTTTGGGCTACTCACTGTCACATTTCTTGTTGCCACCATGAATCTCATAATGATTGTGATTTTGGGGAAACATTCATTAGACTTGCCACACCACCAAGTCCCTACTCAACACTCTCACTGTCATTCTTTGAAACTCTGTGCATTTCTACCTATTGCCTTTTCTTGTATGACTGTACAAACTTAATCATAGTTTGAGGTAACTTCCTTCATTAATGATTGGACTATCTTCTTAAATATTGTCATCTCATCCAGACACTATCATGATCTTCTATTATTTTTATCATTCCATTGAAACCTTGTTCATTGGTGTTGTCTCTTTGCTCCTTCTCACTGTGATTCATAACTAACAAGACTTCATTGAAACTCAAGATTACTATCATTTCATTAGCACTGTTATGTCACTAGCATTCATTAAGGCTTTGTTGACATGAAGTCACAGCTAAAATCCTATGAATGTCAACAAGGTACAATATAGTAGAGTGACATTGATGACTACCATTAAATTCTCTTCCACATGATCACTACCCTCCACTTGGTCTGTAGCAGATGTTAAACTCATACTTTGTCACTTGCTTGTAGTTTTATACTTTCTGATGACTACCCCTTGTACTTTATTCGTGCATTTTTTTCCTTTTTCCTTTGAGTCCATAGTGCTATTTCATGGCATTCACACTGTGTAAGCTTCATTATTTCCCTTCTGACTATGTTCTTTCTTCATGTTTTTAAGTTTTATGACTATCTCATATTGTACCTCTCATATCAACTCCATGTTGTAACCATCCCAAGGAACATAGGTTCATAGCCTTCAATCCTAACTCACTAACTGGCTTAGAAGAAACAATATTTGATTGAGAACATGAGTCAAATAAAGCATTGAACCTCCACCTTTCACTTTTACCTTTGCATGAAATAATTGAGTGAGCTCTTCCACTACATGAGAGCTATCAACATTTTTTTTAAACTCCCTTATTAAGTGTGGCACAAGATAGGTTTCCATCATTATTGGAGGATTCTTCATTGGTTTTTATGCCCTTTTCCATGTAAATGGCACTTTTATCTTTATCCTTCTCATTAGGAGTCAACTTAAGGTGTATTTTCCAACACCTTTCATCAAAATGGCTATCTTTATTACAATGTGAGCAATGGAACTTGCCCTTAATCATGTCCTTTGTGCTAACAGTGGGAGTAGCATTCTTTTTGCTTGATGTTGCCTTCTAGCTACTACTGTGGACTACCCACTCTTCAAAACCAACAAAAACCTTTACTATGCTCATTAGAGTGTTGTAGTCTCATACACTAAAGAGAATGTAATAAAATGTTATTCATGTGAGGGATATTTTATGAATGATGGATGAAACAACATACTCAAGAAACATCACTTGTGCTTAATCTAATAGTGATTGTCTACCACTGTCACTTTTTGGAACGTTTGACACAATGTAGTCTGGAACATTCGGAAGAGTTGGGGTGCAAAACATGACCATGCCTAGTGAAGACGTGCCCACCTGGACATGTTGGCACTAACAATTTTGACCACAAAGAACAAAACAAAAATTATCCTACCTTGCAACTTTACACTACATGCATTTGATGATTTTTGGGGCAACAAAAAAACTTTCACCACAGTCAAACAGCTTGGAGATGTGAAAAAATGAGAGAGGTTATTTTAGACGAACCCAATATGATCTTTTACCTTCAAAAGAAACATTTCTAAGTTTCATGGTTTCTGAGTAATAGCTCATCAAATATTTTCATTTTCTTGCAATGTGTTCTCTTAAGAGAAATCACCACTACAATGTGGCCTAGAACGTTCTGACATGCTAGGGTGTGATACATGAATTTATTAACATAAACCTACCCACCCAAACATGTTGGAACTATCAGTTTGGTCACAAAAGAAACAAAAGAAAAATTACAACACCTTGCAACTTTATTTTCAATGTATTTGACGCTTTTACAATCAACTGAAAACTTTTTACTTTGGGAAAATGGATTGAAGATATGAAAAATTGAGAGAGGTACATTATTTTTTACCTTCAGATGGAATGTTTCTAAGATCCATAGTTTTTGAGAAAGAGCTCACCAAAATTTGTTGTTCTTTCGCACTTTGGTCTCTTAAGAGAAATTATTGGTGCAATGTAGTACCCTGGAACGTTCCAACATGTTGGCGCATGAAACAAGACCTTACATAGCATAAACCTACCCATCTAAATGTGTTGGAACTATCGGTTTAGTTGTATGACGAATAGAACAAAATTTACAACACCTTGCAACTTTACACTGCATGCATCTAATTTTTTCCATCAACTAAAAACTTGTCACCACGGGAAAATGGATTAGAAATATGAAAAAATGAGAGGTTATTGTAGAGGGGCCCTATGTGATCATGTGCTTTCAGATGAAATGTTTATAAGTACCATGGTTTCCAAGTAACAACTCATCAAATTTTCTACCCTTTCGCACTTTAGTCTCTTAAGAGAAATTGTTGGTGCAATGTAGCCCAAAGCATTCTGGAATGTTGGGGTCCAAAAGAAGACCTTTCCTATAATAAACCTGCCAATCCATATGTTTTGGAACTATTAGTTTCATTGCATGAAGAACAGAACAAAGATTACACCACCTTGCAACTTTACACTATATACATTTGATGCTTTTTCCATCAACTGAAAACTCGTCACCACAAACAAATGGATTGGACATATGAAAAACTGTGAGAGGTTATTGTAGAGGGGTCTTACGTGATCCTGTAAATTCAAATGAAATGTTTCTAAGTGACACTATTTTCTAGTAATAGCTCTTCAAAGTTTGGTGCCCTTTTGCACTTTGGTCTCTTAAGGGAAATCATTAGTGCAGTGTAGCCTGAAATGTTATGGCATGTTGGGGTAAAAAACAAGACCTTTCCTAGCATAAATCTACCCATTCAGACATGTTGGAATTTTTGGTTTGGTCGCATGACAAAGAAAATGAAAATTACACCACCTTGCAAATTTACACTGCATACATTTGATACTTTTTCCATTAACTGAAAACTCATCACCACGGGAAAATGGATTGGAGATATGAAAAAATGAGAGAGGTTATTATAAAGGGGCCCTACATGCCACAGTACCTTCAAACATAATGTTTCTAAGTGCTATAGTTTCTAATTAATGACTCATGAAAGTTTGGTGCCCTTTCGCACTTTAGTCTTTTAAGAGAAATTGTTTGTGCAATGTAACCCGAAATGTTCTAGCATAATGGGGTACAAAACATGACCTTTCCTACCATAAACCTAACCATCCAAACATGTTGAAATTGTCAATTTGGCCACACAATGAATAGAATGAAAATTACACCACCTTAAAACTTTACACTGCATGCATTTGACATTTTTTCCATCAATTAAAAATTTGTCACCATGGGAAAATGGATTGGAGATATGAAAAATTGAGAGATTTTATTATAGAGGGGCCCAACATAATCATGTACATTTAGATAAAATATTTATAAGTGTCATGGTTTATGAGTAATAGCTCATCAAAGATTGTTTCCCTTTCGCACTTTGGTCTCTTAAGAGAAATCATCGATTCAATGTAGCCCAGAATGTTTTGGCATGCTAGGGTGCGAAATAGGACCTTACCTAGCATAAACCTACCCATCTAGACATGTTGGAATTTTCAGTTTGATCACATGACACATAATGAAAATTATACCACCTTGAAACTTCACTGCATGTATTTGATGTTTTTTCTACCAATTGAAAACTCGTCACCACGAGCAAATGGATTGGAGATATGAAAAACCAAGAGAGGTTATTGTAGAGGGGCCCTATGTGATAATGTACCTTCAAAAAAAATGTTTCTAAATGCCATGATTTCTGAGTAACAGCTCGTCAAAGTTTGTTTCCCTTCCACACTTTTGTCTTTTAATAGAAATTGCCAATGCAATGTAGCCTGAAACAATCTGGCATGTTGGAGTGTGAAATAGGACCTTTCCTAGCACAAACCTACCCATCTAGATGTGTTAGAACTGTTGGTTTGGTCACACAATGAATAAAATGAAAATTACACCGCCTTGCAACTTTACACTACATGCATTTGATACTTTTTTCATCAACTGAAAACTCGTCACCATGGACAAATGGATTGGAGATATGAAAAATTGAGAGAAGTTATTGTAGAGGGGTCTATGTGATCATGTACCTTCAGAAAAAATATTTTTTAAGTTCCACAATTTCTGAGCAACAGCTCGTCAAAGTTTGTTGTCGTTTCTCACTTTGGTCTCTTAAGGGAAATCATCAGTGCAATGTAGCCTGGAACATTTTGACATGTTGGGGGTGTGAAACAAGACCTTTCCTAAAATAAACCTACCCATCCGGACATATTAGAACTATCATTTTGGTCACATGACAAATAGAAAAAAAATTACACCACCTTGCAACTTTACACTATATGCATTTGATACTTTTTCCATCAACTGAAAAGTCGTCACCACATGCAAATGAATTGGAGATATGCAAAAACAAGAGAGGTTATTGTAGATGGGACCTACATGATCTTGTACCTTCAAAAAAAAAATTATAAGTGTCACGGTTTCCAAATAATAGCTCGTCAAAGTTTGTTGCCCTTTTGCACTTTGGTCTCTTAGGAAGATTATTTTAATCTTGCAAAGACTTATAGATAAAATTCATGACACTCATAGGAATATCATAGGATAGAGATTGTTTCCCCTTTAAAAACTCATGGCTATCATGAGATTTTTACCCCTTTAAAACCTCATGGCTATAACGAAATTGTTACCCCTTTGATATGACTTCTCCATCTGAGATTTTGACAATTCTTTTTTTATGTTTACCAATGATCTTGAATTGTCCTTAAATATAATACCTTAGATACCCAAGTTTTTTTATTTAGTTGACAAGTAATGATCAAAACTTGAGAGGGTTAGCATTGAGAGTAGGAAATTTGGAATTCAAAATAATGGAACATGAAAATGACATGCTCTAGGGGACAAATCCACGCCCATGGTCTAATCTAAGAGGGTAGAAGAACTAATGTATCAATTATGTGCAAGGTGAGGCTCAAATTATTTGTTTTTCAAAGGTAAGGAAATCATATGCAATGCCATTGAAAGGGGAATATTGTAAGAAGATCATGGCAGTCAAAGTGTTGAGAGAACAAGTGCAAAAGGACAAACCATAGAGCATGAGGTATAGAGCATGGAGTTTTATGGAAAAACTTATAGGCAAGAAGCATATGAGGACATAGAGATTGAAAATACAATCTTAATGATTGAAATCTCTAAAAGAAAGAAATAATACTCTTTCACCAAAGGCAACAATAAAAAGTGCAATCGAAGTTCATGAGAGGATAGACACTTTATTAAACAATACAATTGATCTTAGTTTTGGTGAATTTGAACCCTTCCCTAGCACACTTGCATTGTAACTAAAGATAAAACCTTAACCCTAATCCGTGGTGCAATTGATCAAACTACTAGTGCACCTACATTTCCGAGTGGTGCAAGCACACCATGAGTGGCATTGTCACATTTAGGCATGATTTTCCCTATTTGGCATAGGTGTAATGCCTTGTGGCACAAGAACACTATCCTATAATACATATGCACTCCCTTGTGGTGTAGGTTTACTACCCTATGGTGCAAGCACTCTTTGGTTCCCCCCCAAAAGCCTGATATGGTGCAAGTATATCAATGAATCCACCTAGAATGACATGTCCAAGCCTATCATATTGAATTGTATTTCCATTTATTTGATACATTGGTCAATAAGAGGCTAAACCCATGCAAACCTTTGATAAATCTAATCCAATCAAAGGAAAAAAATATCAATCCCATTTTTTAATCAATCCATAAATCCCTTTGAAAATTTATGATTGAGTTGGCCCCAATGCTACAAGCATGAAGCCATGTCAAGATTTAGTGTAATTTTGAGTTTGATTCTAAGATGGGGATTTATAAATGTAACCATGATGGAGATATATGAATTTAGTGGTGACAAGTTTTCATATGAGTGTAAGGATATAGATACAAGCATGAAGTCATGATGTTTATGGTTGCCATGGAGTTCAAAGTGATGTTTGTGTGATTTATGGGTATGTATACTCTTCCCTCTCACCATAAGGTGACTTTGGGAATCAAAAGCATCCCTTTAATCACTTTTTGTCCCCCCCCCCAAATTTGAATCAATTTAGTCCCTTTTTTAGTTTATTTTTAGTGGCCCTAGCTTAAATATTCATTACCAAGTGGTGATATGCACTCATGAGTTCTAAAAGAAATATAAATTATGGATAGAATTAAAAACTCACCCTTAAATAGTCTTAAACACTAAGGGGAAAAAATCATTCAAGAGCCTTGATCATAAACACATGATCACAAAAAGTTGTATTCTTTGCAAAACTGAAATGAATAATATGTAGACGGTGAGTTGGGTGTCAAATGGGATCATGATGAGCCAATAAACCATGAGGTTATGAGTTTATGATCATAATTTAGTGTAAGTTTGAGTTTCAATATAAGATGGAGATATATGAATGTAACCAAGTTGTGCCCCAATGAAACCATGCAACTTGCGGATGTAAGTCAAGATGTAATATTGTTTCCATGCAGTTTGAATTGATGTTCCCTTTATAATCTAGATACAAATATGAAGTCATATCAAAAACTAGGAAATAATTAGATTTTAAAAATTGAAACTTTATAATATACGTGCTTTTCTCATTTCCATAGCAGTTAGAACGCAAGATAATGATACATATTTTAATAACCCCAAAAAAGTGATCAATTTAACATGACTTTACAAATTCAATGTACATACTTACAAATCAATCCAACAAACCATTTGGGTCTTCTCTACTCTTTATTGTGTCAAGTATTTCCTCATGGTCAGACTAACGCACCTTCCACAATTTATTGTTCACAAGTCTTCCCTGATATTTGATCAAATGAACGTTGGTTGCCATGACAAGGTTGGAGTAGTGATGAATCTTTTGATGCACGTCGAAGTCTTCAAAAAACCAAAATGGAGAATTCTTAACTAGGTACCTTCTAAGCCATGTTCCAGTAAAACACACTGAACCTATAGGATATTCTATGTTTTCTCCATCTATAACTAGGGCCTCCAATTTCTTTTTGGCCTCAATTTAGTGACAAGTAATAATTTGTTCCCTCTTCATTGTCTTCATCTGCAATTACTGCATAAGCATTCCCTACATTGCTATGTACATCTGGTTAGATGAATTTAATGAATATTACAAAAAATATACAAAGATAAAACTAGGAATTTTGTAAACTATGCAAGAAGATATATTACCTAGTTTTAATAGATCTGATACATGATCAAAGTTAATGGACGATTGCATCTTTGTGATATGTAGAGTCATTGGGATCTGATACATGTCAAGTGGGGTTATACTTCTTAACCACCATTCGTCAACCCACTCCATTGAGTCATAGTCATTCCATGTTTGAACTATACATGAAGGATAAAAGCATGCCATCTTTCACATATGCATAGTCCATGACCTGCATTGGAGCTTCTAAAAGTGTAGCTCACTTGATCTTGTCAATGTATAATAGTCCTCATATATTGCAATGTTAGTATCATCTAGCAACCAAACAATCTACGAACTCAAGAATTACATTCATTACCTGGACCCATAGCATGATTACACCATTGGACAATTGATTTTGTGTAACACCTTGTCGTACGAACCCTAAAGTACAACTAAAACTAACAAATTACTACACAATTTTTTTTCGAAAGAAGAACATGAACATACATCACATATAAAGCAAATATGCAATTACAATACCAACTACATCCTCTGGGGTACACGAAATGACATTATGAAAAAACCTAAACTAATACCATAACGATAATGAACGAATCCAAGATTACATTATAAACCATCCATTCATGACATTACATAAATGAGAAGTATCCATATACAACACATAACATAATGGAAACATTATAAACATAGATAAATTACATTGATCAAATCGGATTATACAAATACATTGATAATGAGAAATTGTATTGTCTTCAAGATTACACATGGATAACTGTGCTTCCCAACACATAGTGGGAATAATACATTGATTACAAGAGAAATACAAAAATGGAAATGATATATGAACTGAGGCGAAGCTCTGGATCCTCTGTAACAACATGAACTTCGTGTTTCGCTATCACTGACTGGGAACCCAATGGGGTGAAAAGCACGTTCCACCCGACCACATGGACCTGAAGTCCCACCCCCCATTCTAGGAGATGATAAGAAAGACCCTCGACAAAGAATAGTCAAGTAAAACGACCACAAAACCAAACCACAAAAGAGCAACCAGAACATAACAAACAACAATCTCAATGACTACTAACAAGATGATTGCTTCTAGAGGCATACAAAGGAAAAGGCAAGGGATACTATGGGAGAGTGTCATCGCACGGCCCTATCATGGGTTACCCTAGCTACCTCTCAACAGGCATCGGCCCCCATCTATGGTTACCCTAACCACCTCTCACTACGTCAACCCCATAGGGTGACATGTGTGGGACCACTAGCCTCTCATGAGCACGAGATAGTGATCTTTCTGTTCATGGCCTTCTCATCCCACCCTTAGTCTGCGAAAGCACTAACGACGTGGATGAGGCAACTTACTTATCTTTAGTTAATGTGTTCCTACCCAAACCCACTAGTTAATTTCATTAAGTTTTCACTTATTTAACCAACTCTTCCATGGGTTATCTAGGCTGCCCCTTTATGCACCGTCCCCCATGAAGAGCCACCCTCCCTAATAGCCCTAATAAAAAATTTACAAGGGGTGTACCAAACATAAAACACCAAAAATCACGAGTCCAAGTACAAATGTGAGGCATGGACCATCTCACCAAACAGCCATAACAAGAGGCAAAACAACGAAACAACGTAACACCCACAAGAGTCAAAACCAACAATTCAATCAACGACTCATAAAGATCAAACATGGAAATCCACATAAAACATTTTTCCCATTGCCTCTGGAATTCTATACAACAACTACCCAAAAGCTCCCTCATGCCTAAACACAAAATATCCCCCAATGGAAATATAATAAAGGGAAAAGAAAACCACCAATATAGAGACATAACAAAATTTTGTCTCTTACACACATTCCAAGTGACAATTCTAAAGAACATAACCCACAATTGTTACGTTTAATTACACATCCACTTAACATTATTTAATCCACTAAAAATTTTATACAATTCTTGATACATATCAAAATATTCTTACAAACGGATTGCTATTGCTCATAATTTGTAATTTAATCATTCTAATACTAATAAATTTCTTTTCCAAAATAATCATAAATCAATTAATTAAATAAAACTTTACCATTCTAGAAAGTCATAATCTATTTGTAATTAAATGACCCATTTAAATCTTTTTACTCAACTTCATAGTTTCATCAACTTCAATATCTCTTTTCTAGAATTATCCACTTCTAATAACGATTACACATACAAATATAAACATATACTTAAAATATAAATATATAAATACATACAAATATATATAATTATATTTATTTTATAATTTTGTAGAAGAGGATTTAAAATTAATAATATGTTGTTTGTAAGGCAGCCAACCAAACATATTGCAAATAGGAAAATATAATCTAAGGCATATATATACAAAAATATTTATATAAAATTATAAACCTATATCAAATTCCATAAAATCATTTGAAAGATACCATTCTCTTTAATTTCACTTATACATTTAAAAGTTAAAATTTCAAGAAATACATTAAAGTCAGCATGTTACATTTTATTATTGCACTCATTTGTGGAAACATTAAAAACAAGAGCTGCAGAGCAACGAAGTTCCTGCCAGAAAGTTTTAGAATAGTTTTGTTTGTATTTGTTGAGTTTGTTGTGTTTTAGGAACAATTGGTTAGGATAAAGCTGTTGTCACCTAAATTTAGGAATTTGATCATTGATAGAGTCAACTTTGTCTTCGACTAGAAAATGACCCTTATAACAAAAGAATTTTGCTCACTTCAAAATTTCTCCTACCACATTTATTCAAAAAACCTATAGATTCTAGTGTAATAAGCATGGAATGAAATGGATTTCAAAGTATTTGTAAAAAAAATTTAAATTTTTTCTCAAAACTATCTTGGAAGTGGATTCCAAAGATTTTTAGGTTGTGCATGCCAAGTGTACTAGGGTTGGCCATGTGGTGGTCACTTAGAGACTCTCGAGCACATATACTATTGTCGAAGCTTTAACTTACTCGTGCTGCAAATAGACCCAAGTAGTTTTATGACACCATCCATACAATACATATTGTATGGTTTTTGTACAATCACACCAAACTTTGTACAAATGTATCCTCAAATAGCCCTACAAGTGCCTCAATAAAATTTTGTTAGAAAAATGCTAAGTGTTATATATCAAAATCTGTTTCTCAGTTGTCTGAGACACAATGATGCAGTCCTTTTTGACCTTAATGACACTTGCAAAAACTCTATTTCTGGGACCACTAAAAAAACCTTCAAACATAGTTACTGGGAATCAACAAGAAGACACACAAACATGGAATTAGAGTGAGATAAGGGGTTAAGTTCCTTGATAGAGTCGTCAAAATGTAATGCTAAGATTTGAAACTTAAATTAAATCAAACTAGTATGCAAGCTCCCATTTTAAAACAAGCAAAACCTCTCGATAGAGCTCAGAAAAGAGATCAAAACAAAGAAATAAATTAAAACCAACTTGAAATGTTACCATAAACTCCATTATGATTTGATTTGTTCTAATGACTTTGGGATTTGGATTCTTCTTGCTTAAAGATTACCAATTTGATATATAGGTAACATACGTGATAACTAATTTTGAAAAAAAGATAAAGTTCCCACATTTATAGTCTTTTGGAAAGGGGAATGGATGGTCAAAATTTGATTATGAGATCAAGGGTGGAGAATGGTTGAAAAGAATTCCCTAGGATCAAAGAGAAGATGGGGGGTGGAGATGAAGGTTAGATTGTGTACCTAAGAAGGTTATAAAGTTTGGATTGTGTTCAGAGAATAAGGGGACCATAATGACAAGTGTTCCTAGGTTCCCAATATTATTGGAATGTGTTCGAGGGAGCATGGACCTAATTAATGAAATAATATTATTTAATTATTTAGCCACATGTGTGAGATGAATAATAGGTGGAAATGATATTTATTTATTTATTGTGAGGAGATGGAAAAATGTGATTAATTAATTAATATGATTATTTAATTAAGTGATGGAATTTGGATAAAGGGACTATACTAGATGATAGGTTTAGTTGATTAGAACTAGGTGAAGGAAGTTAGGCCTAGGTGATGAAATTTACCAATTAGGGATTGGTGATGATTGACTAGGTAATATTTTAGGCATCTACATGATATGTGTATATAGACTTAAAAATTTCCCCTACCGCAAATTTAAAAAACCTATAGATTCTATCTTGGAAGTGGATTCCAAAGTTTTTTAGGTTGTACATGCCAAGTGTACTAGGGTTGGCCAAGTGGTGCTCACTTAGAGACTCTCGAGCACATATACTATTGTCGAAGCTTTAACTTGATTGTGTTGCAAATAGACCCAAGTAGTTTTATGACACCATCCATATAATACATACTGTATGGTTTTTGTACAATCACACCGAACTTTGACTAAATAAATAATACATTTTAAAAACTAAAAAATACTTTTTTTGTAGATCTAAAAGAGTATACTTTACAAAAAATTAATTATTTTAATTAGCGTATACTTTTTACTAAAAGTAGGTTATCAATATAAAAATATAAGGTTGATTATTTTTCCAAGGAAATTTTATTATTACTAAAAAATAAAAAAATCTAATGGATTGAGGTGTGAATGGAACTTGGAATTTGGAACCTAGAGTTCCAAGGTTTTAGGTCTATGCCTAATTGGAAACAAAGGAATAGGGAAAGATCACGAAGATTGATTTGTGAGATGGATCAAAGATCAAGAGTTTAGGGAAATTTGTCATCAAGACCCTTAGGATTCATCATTCAAGGTTCTTTGATAGGCCCAAGGCTTGACGAGGAAACTAGACAATGAAAAAAGGGAAAAATTAAAAGTGGCTAGGAGATTGAGAGGAACTTAGAAATCAAGACTTCAAGTTCCTTGGTCCAGGGTCTACCTGAGGAACTCACAAACCAAAGAGACAAAGCCATAGAGGCAAAGAGGGAGCAAGAATCGAGGCCCTAGAGGGACCCAAGTTTTGGAATCTAATCCAAACGTTTCAAGTCCACTCATAGGCCCACATCTTGTTTGAAGAACGATGAACATAGAGAAGACCTCATTGAACAAACTTGAGATATTTTTTTATCAAAGTGATGTCATAGCCTTAATTTTGCACCATGATATAATCACTTATGTTTGTGTTTAAATTTTGATGGGAATACTTTAATCACTATGTTGATCTATGAATAAGGTGGTTAATTATGTTAATCATGAGTTACATTTAATATTATGCAAAAATATAAGCTAAGTTTGAATGTTAATTTTATAGTAGATATTAATGTTGTAAATAATGTGATTATATTTCAAGTTTTTGGAAAGGACTAACTACAAATTTGTTGTTATTTGAGTATCATTGAGAAGAAGTATCTAGCCATCTAAGGGTGTTGTACATGAAATTATCCACACACAAATACATAGTTCATATGGTTAGAATTACATTTGATGTATATATGTTGCCCTATCTAATATTCCTATAGGTACTTTGTGGTCTCTAAAAAGTTTAATTTTGACCATAACATTTAGTTGTTGTTAGTATACCTCCGTGATATAGAGAAGAACCATCAGACATCAAGGGAATACTAGAGTAAAATCTTTTCCTTCCACTTCTCCAAAAAGTGTGATAGGAGAAAAAAGTCAACAAATTAAATAAGCTACTAGAATTTGATCATGCAAGGGACTTTTGAAGAAAATATCCATGCTTCTCAACTTGTATTGAAGAGTAGAATGAGAGAGAGAATGCAAGCTAACAATTGTTATTAATTAATTTATTACTATTATTCATATATTTATTACCAACGAAATATTTTAATTTAGATTTACCATAATTCCCTAAGTTTCAACGCCAATACATAAGAATATAATAAAAATGGACAAATAAAATTGGGAAAATGTGTTGAATTCGTTGTCATGAGACATTATTTTACCTAGCACTTGGCTTCTTGCACCCTCTTTCTTGCTTATAGTGCATTTCGTAGAACTCAGACTATACAACATTTCTGAAAGGGCGACAGGTGTTTTGGAGGAGGGCAGATAATTAATGTTGTTGTATTGGAAGACATGGGAGTTTATTTAGTGATCAACGTCACATAACAGATGGGAAGGAATGTGTTGGACATTGCAGAAAATGTCAACTTAGACATAAAAGTGGGGAAAGTAACATTATATGATGTGAAATAACTTGAGGAAGAAGGTTGCGAAGTTGGTGGGGATATGGGGATGGACAAAGAACAAGAAGAGATAATAATGGAAAGGGGTAGCTCGAAGGGAGGGAAATTAAAAAATAAATTATTGGAAACAATGAGAGAATGTATAAAGCATCTAAAGAACTGTGGAGCTTGGGGATGGTGATCTCAAACCTGGTAATATACTGATAAGTGAAGCAAAGGAATGTTTTGGCAAATGGTGTTTTTCTTGAAAGTGGTACCATAGAACATGCACGCAATGAAAACCACAGTTAGCAGTTGGGTGATGAGGAGTTCTCAAAGATTCAGTCTAGTTCTCATTAAGTCAGAATTGGAGGAAACTTTGTTGTTTATTGCCAGGAAAGAGGATTGTTGGCAAAAAGTTGGTGTAAAGGTCTAGACGAATATAATTCTATGAGCTCCCAATCCAATTAAGGAGTAGTGTTGTTAGGTAAGTAGGCATATCATTTAATTATTTTCTTCTTGTTTGTTTCAATTTTTACACTTAGAAACCTATCTTGAAAATCTTGGAACATTTTACTTTGCGCCATGTATTGTTGTTTTCTTTGGTTGAGATTACATGTTTTCTTTAAAAGAATACTGAGTACCCAAATTCAAGGATTTCCAGGTTATCTCTCTTATCATTAGAAGTGATGTCATTATCTACCATGTAGGTGACCAAGTATAAAATTTTGATGGTGGTCAACCTTAGTTAAAAATCTTGTCTGTTCTTATTCCCATGTCTTTTTATTGCTTTTCATAGCACCCGTGTCAAAATTTCCATCAATTAGTCATCTCTGAGCTTGCAGAGATTTTGTGAATGATGGGTTTTTAGGCATGGTCTACTGGTTTTAGACAACATTGCATTCAGGAGACCACCTATGCATCGGCTAGTCTATTATCTTATGATTTCCATTGTGAATTATCTTATGAGATCATTTAGGTCAGTGTATATTTGACCTCTATAATTTTCCAGACAAACAATCTAGGTAGATGTGTATATTCAACCTCCTCATTTTTCTAGACAATTCTCTCAACCTAGAAATCATTGGTACCTCTCAAAGTTTATGAGTAGGGTAGATTTGTTTTTCTATTGGAGATCCTTATGAATTTGATGATATAAAAAACTAATGCTTTGACTGTATATGTTATTACACCGAAGGCGTTCCCTTTGTGAGGAGAGTGGGTTGACTTCGTGGATCGACAGTCTCCATTGCTGTAGAGGCATGCAAGATGACTACAACACCTTCAGCCGTTCGATTTCGCCATTTACCGGTTCTGCCTTCGGTCATCATTTTTCACTATTTTTCACCTTTTTTTCATTGTAAACCCCCATTTTTGTTATTAGTCGGCTTATCATCATGGAAAGAAGATAGCAATTAATGATTTCATTATAGTTTTTTGGATACATACAATGAAAAAATTACAAATCCGAGTCATCAATCACTACACGAAATCAATTTTAGGAAGCCCCCTCATAGTCATCCAATCTGCATTTGATATAGTGAAAAAAAAGAGCAAGTAACAATTTCTCCATGGCTACCGTCTTTATAGGCTAACAAGTGTTAGGGTTTTGGCAAAAAAATGAATATAACAAGAACAATAAACTCTATTAATTTAGAATGTTGCTTATCTCATAACCATGAGCCTCCATCTGAGGCACAACCAACCATTCATCTGATAATAACAATCTCATGCATAACAATTCTTATCATATTAAAAGAATGCATTTAATGAGTTATAAATAACAAATCGGTCAAGGAAGATGGAATAACTCATTTCTTGGAACAAAAAGCAGTTACAAAGATTGAAGCGCATGCACCAAGGTACTAGTAATAGATGGAAATGAGGGAAGGGTAAACAAAAAAAATGCTTATATAGGAAATATATCCTCTTGCGCATGATACTCGCAAAACCGTTACCACTAGAGTAGCATTGTGGAGACATATAGACACTAATACGACACACAACTGACTCAACTGGAATGCATGACTACCATGAAATGATTAAAAACTTAAGCAAGACAAAATACAAATTTTAAACCACAATCTAATACCGACAAATCACAAGTAAAGAAAATCATTCCATAATTAATTTGTTCTCAAAAAACACCCCACAAAAGACCCAATACCGATACATTTATATCTCCAACATTAGAAAAATAAGTGTCGAAACCTTCCCCCTATGTGTATAACCAATACCTTACATATATGCCCCCATGTTTGCACAAAGCCATTTTCAAATATAGTGCTCCTATAAGCGGATTATTACACCACAGTTACCAACATTAGAGAACTATAACACATTGGGAACGCCTATTCCAAGAAACGGTTACTCCTATACCGGCAGAGCTGCATCAAAGAATAAACGATAATCTTTTTGTTAGACCTGAAAAAGAGGTATCTTAAACGTTAGACATGGAGATGTCTCCAAGATAAACCAGTTTACTATCTCAACAGTCTGCAAAATATAACATGGAATTTGAACAATGCCCTTCAATACCTATGAAATATGCATTCACAATAAATTTTGAAGTAAGTATGTTTATCGAAATTCCCAATTTCCTCTCGCCAGTGCACGCAATATTATAGTTGTTGCTTTCTTTGCTATGATTTTCAAACTGTCCAAGCTAAAATAATATCGTAGTTAATAACTATTCCAATTTTTTTGCCGAATTTTCCCTTTCCATCTGTCATTAGAATCCCCACTATGATAATGGATCCGCATAAATCCCTCTTATCGGGCAAAACTTTCCTGCCAATTACATTTGAGAAAATTAATTTATGAAATATGTTTTGTTATATATTTTGCATGTTACTTCAACAATACATAAATATTTGTTAAATTAAAAAAAAAGAACTCTCATTTGTCAAAAATAGAATTATTAATAACGAGTTAAGAAACATGTGGTGCCTATAGTTCCCTTGGTAGGAACTAATAATAAAACAAGAAAGAGATATAATAAAAGATATGTATAATAAAAATTCAAATATTAAGAATTAAGATATATGAAGATATAAAATATATAATAAAACAAAAGAGATGTTTTTGCAAAAGTTAAAAAGGTTAAAAAAATTGATATAATTACAAAAAAAATAAAATGAAGAATTCCATATAGTTGATTCCCATGTTTGACACATGGTTTGAAAAATACATAGAAAATATGGAGGACTTTTCATATTATATTCAATAGGCATTCAATTAAACCTAATTTGACCAAATTGCTTTACAATTTTCTCTTAATAAATTTGGTAAATTAATAAATTTTAAATTATTATAAATTTTATTTTATGTGTAAAATGTAAGTATAGTTCAATTTCTAGATGATTTTGATGGGAATAGATTTTGTAAGCACGATGATTTAATAAAAGATTTATTTTTAAATATGCAATTATTAAATATACTAGTTTATATATCTCAATATTAATTTATATAATATACTAGAGAGATTATTCAGTATTAAATGAGATTATTCAATCAAGGTTAGGTTTAAGGTTACAATTCCTAATCTCCATTAGTGATGTACTCAGGAAAGCACAATTGTGTGCCCTATGTTACAAAATGAAAAAGTATTTTATCACTTATGTTTGAATATCTACCGAGTATATATAATTTGTAAATAGAAAACGGTTGCACACCAAATTAAAGAAAGAATCCATTATGAAAATTGAACAACTCCCATAGGTTATGCCATTCAAATCCCATTCAAAACTACTAATGCGAGTTTTCAAAAAGTAAATATTAAATTTGTTAATAATTAATTTTAATTTATTTAGGTATTGTTATTTATTTTATAATATATTTGTTATATGTTAATAAATTTATTCTATATGTTCAGGATTTATATGATATTATTTTATATAAATATTGATTATATTTTATTTTATTTATTTTATATAAATTTTTCTAATAAATATGTATGCTTTCATAATAAGTAAATAATTTTATTAATTTTTTCATAATTTTTTAATTATTTATGCAAAATCATTTAAAATATTTAATGAATTTTACTTTTTTGAGAAAATGGAAAATATAAAAAATATATTTAAATTTGTCACTTTATCTTAAATAGTTTTGCATAAATAATTTAAAAAATATTCAAATATAAAAACTTAACCCATATAAAATTATACATGAAATAATAATAATAAGAACTTTAACAATAAAAATATTAAAAATGTATTGAAATTTATCTTCTTTCAAAATATTTATCTTAAATAATTTTGCATAAATAATTAAAATGAAATTTTCTAAAAAATGAAAAATATAAAAATTTAGAAAAAATAAATAAATTTACCTTCCTTCTATATATTTATCTTATAAAATAAATTTTAACTATAATAATTAAACAATCAATATATCTTCCTCCTAAACATTTATATGAACAAATAAAATGAATCAATATTAACTAGAATAATGAATTAATAAATATTTATCTTAAATAGTTGATTTCAAATATCAAGTTATTTAAAAAATAGTTATTATTTTATTATAAATTAATAGTTTCTATCTTTAATTTTTTCATAATTTTTGCATCTTGAGAAGTGGCGAAAAAAAGTCAATAAAATTGCAAAATAAAAATGAGTTATATGAATGATATTGTAATTATTATAAATTAACATTTTTAACTTTAACTTTATCATAATTTTTGCATCTAGAATGTATAAATATTATTTGAGAAGTGGCAAAAAAAAAAGCTAATAAAATTGCAAAATAAAAATGAGTTATAGAAATATATTTATGAATGATATTGTAATTATTATAAATTAACATTTCTAATTTTAACTTTGCGATAATTTTTGCATCTCGAATGTGCAAATATTAGTTGAGAAGTCGCGAAAAAAATGCCTCAAAAAAAGCCAATGAAATTGCAAAATAAAAATATTATACTCAATTCCGCATAATCCGCCCTTATCGCCTAAAATTTTTTAGCCAATAATATTCAAGAAAAATAATTTTGAAAATTAGAAAAGTTAAAAAACATGCATTTAACTTTAGAAAAAACTTCAAATATAATGTATAAAAGAAAATAATTAATTTTGATTGGTTGAAGTTCAAAACATTAATAACTAGTTAGGATCTCGCCGTGCCTATAGTTCCTTTGGCAGGAACTAATAATAATAAAAGTAACTATTTAAACCGATTTTATAACTATCTAAATACATAATTTATCCCAGATAAGTTAGTTAACATTTACACCCGTATATATTTCCATATCTATATAAATTAAAGATATAAATTAAAGATATATGCAAAATTTATTAATTTACACACGGTTGTTAACAGCAACATTTACAATGAAAACGAAAACAATCCGTATATATATATAGCAAAACGTTTAAGGTAATCCCAACATTGAATTCAATTCAAGGTAAAGGCTCCGCATGCAATAGTTGTTTAAAGAAACCCCTTCAAAATCTATATATATATTTCCTAGTAAGAGAAGAACTCGAATATACGGTAAAAGACAAACTATACCCCATTTTTTTTTAATTAATTATTAACATAAATATTTTCTAGATTACTTAACTTTTGTAAAACATAATTAATATTTACCTTTCAATTTAAAATTTAATTTCTTTACCTTATTAACTATTTTTATTAAAAAAATATCTATGATAATATATTTATTTAAATTTCTAACATATATTTTAAATATTAAAAAATAAGGGGAAACTATTTGTACCTAAATCTTTTAAAACTATAAATATTCACCCGAAAAGAGATTTTATCTTTTGAAAAGAAAATTCATCTAAAAAAAGAAATGAGGTATTAACTAACCTTCTTTCTTTATTAGAATTGACATGTACTTTTACCTCCCTTTTTTTAGAAAAGATTCCATGAGACGTTATTTATCCCTAAGTGTTTTTAGGCTTTTAAGGAAGAACAAGCAATTTATTAGCCTAAAGTTTAGGATTTGAGCTTCATTTCCCAAATCTCTAAATAGATATGAACATATGAACGGAGAAAATCCTACCAACAGGTCTAATATTAAGGAGAGGTAAACAAATAAAAAGTGAAGGGAAAATAAAAATCCTACCAACAGGGCTAATATTAAGGAGAGATAAACAAATAAAAAGTGAAGGGAAAATAAGTAATTTATTTGTTATCTTTTGATAAATTTTATTTTGTTTCTAAAGTAAATTATAGAAGAGTTAGTTACTTGCTTCCCTGTAAAATGAATTCTTTAAGTTACCCAAGTAAGCTTTAATACTGATATTTGATTTTATAGAGTAATGAAAGATTGTGAAACTTATTTTACCCAATGTTGAGGCTTACAGATCTATTAGTAAATGGTAATAATATGCTAAAATTTGAGTTCTTTGAATATGATTGGTATATAAATTTATGATAATAAATCAAAGAGCAAAAAGGGAAGAAAGACGTCTTGGTTCCAAATTCAAAATTCAAAATATATTATTTCAATTGATTCACAGTCAGTAGCACAAATAAAATAGAAATGTGAGTATCTTCATTTACTGATTAACAAAGGAAATACAATAAAATGAAGATGCCCTTAAGTAAAAATACACGATGCAAGAACAAGTAAAGAAATGAGGTAAGTTTGCATATCAATTATAATTTTTATTACCATATTCCTTCTGACAGATAATACAGTTTTGGCAGCATCATAGTAAACATAAATAGTAAATGTAAAATGTACCTGTAATGAATTGATAGTTTTGCTAAAGTTCGTAGGAGAATTTCTTTTTTACGCCTTCGCCAGATTCTCTAGCTTCTTCTCAACCTTTCCCTTCCGAAAAAAGACAGATAATACAGTTTTGGCAGCATCATAGTATACATAAATAGTAAATGTAAAATGTGCATGTAATGAATTGATAGTTTTGCTAAAGTTTATAGGAGAATTTCTTTTTTACGCCTTCGCCAGATTCTCTAGCTTCTTCTCAACCTTTCGCTTCTTATTTCCCCTCTTCCACAAAATTCCTCAAATAAATTTAAGAAAAAAACTCTAAAAAATTTTGATAAACCAAAGAAGATAGGTGGCTATTTTCCAAAATATTTTCCCATTCCCGAGAGTGCACCCGGCATTCTCTCGTATCTTTGTTTTTCCACTTGTAGGTTAATCCTTGCATTTTAGTAGAATTAGAAACCTAACTCTTCCCTAATGTTTGATTAAAATACTATTTTTATTTTTTTTAACTATTAGTTATTATTTTATCTCCATAAATCATATTACTTAAATTTAATAATTCATAGCTATTATGGAATCTTTTTAATTATTTTTGAAATTTATCATTATCCAAATTATAATATCCATTATGATATTTTATGCACTACCTCATTATCCAAATATTTTAACTCTAAAAATGAACTTTATTAATAAGTGGATTATTAATTCATTATATTAAATTTAAAATAATCATTATTTATAATTACAAATTTATGTTTTATTTACATTTTAGTCTTTAATAAAGGAATAATATAAGCTATTAAATCATTATCACCTTGAAATTAATTTAATAATTAATTACTAAAATTCTCTTAATAATTTAATAATTTAATTAACAACATTTATTCAATAATCTAACTATTTAATAATAAAACATTTATTCTTGACATAGCAATTTAATTTAATTAACTAATTGAACAAGGCCACTTAAAATGTTAAGTTTACCAAATAATCTAGTGGCGCAATAATCAACAAAATCACAAATAAACATTTACACAAAAGTCTAGAAAGACCGATTCGAAGGGACACTACATCTTCCCCCCCTTAGCATCGACTTACTCCTAGAAGTCGCAAGTGACATAACACGCACACATTCATAAGCATATCAACACAATGAACTAACAACTATATCAAATAATTAAAACAATGTCAATTAAACAATTAAAAATTAAACGACTCAAAATGGAATGTTACCAAAATGAAAACAGGGTTACAAATGGACCACATCGTAAGATACAATGACGGGGTGATGGACAGTGATGGGGAACTTTCTTGTCAACTTCATTTTTCCATATCATACCCATCAGGCTTTGTAAGGCATGCTCAAACCTGACAGTGCAGGTGGACTTGATGCATGGTACCTGCATCCTGCATCAAACCAGATGTCAAGCAACATATATATCCAAAAACAAACACACCGTGAGCGGAAGTCGCAGCGTAGTAGGGCACTCGCGAACGAGTGATGCTACACTGTCCTCACCAAAACTTCAACCAATGACCACCTCATTCAAAATAGTCCTAAAAATCAATCAACTCATAAACAATCCACTAAACAATCAGAACAATAATCACATAATGATCATAATCATGAATCTATATCATGTGCTAAATTAAAAGCGGTTTACTGCTTAACATTATTAGTATCTACATCTAAATATCCCAATTACTTTACCTTCATCACTGAGATTCGAAGCCGTCTACTTGGAAATCACAAACTAGGGTGGAACCATAACACATTAGTACCAATCATTCAAGTTGTTTCTTTACCTCGAAATACTACACTTCCATAAAAATGCACCATAATTACCCTCACAAAGCATGCATTATCGTTAAATATCTTCATTTACACATAAGGCATTCCACTTTATTCATTATTCAACACAAAATCTCACCACATATACGATAACAAACCATAATTGTACACCATTCCAAAATCAAGAAAATGCAATCTATCACTCCATAAGCACCAAATTCCAAATTTAGCACACACTCTTCACCTTGACACACCAACTCACATCACTGGGAAGCACATCAAAAAAAAACACAAAGGCCCATAATGCATCCCTGGTAGGAAGAATATTAGTGCATTGCGTACTACACCGAGGGTCCTATCCTTTCCATCGATAATCTGCATCATCGAACCAACACCACCTAAAATACAAGCTCGGGTTACTAAGTGAGGAAATCACAAAAAGGAAAGATGTAACCTCAAGAGTAAAAGCTACTAGGTGACATAATGGGCTCATATGTATCCAGAGTGCCCAATGTATGAACCTATGCTCTGATACCATGATGTAATGCCCCGTCGCGCGAACCCCAAAAGACAACTAAAACTAACAAATTACCGCACAAATTTTTTTTGAAAGAACATTACACAAGATGAACATGAACATACATCACATATAAAGCAGTTATGCAATTACAATGCCAACTACATCCTCTGGGGTACACGAGGCGGCATTATAAAAAAACCTTAACTAATACCATAATGATAACAAACGAATTCCAAGATTACATTATAAATCATCCATTCATGACATTATATAAATGAGAAGTATCCATATATGACGCATAACATAATGGAGACATTATAAACATAGATAGATTACATTGATCAAATCAGATTATATAAATACATTGATAATGAGAAATTGTCTTACTTTCAAGATTACATATGCACAACCATGCTTCCCAACACATAGTGGGAATAATACATTGATTACAAGAGAAATACAAAAATAGAAATGATATATTTGAACTGAGGCGAAGCTCTCAATCCTCTGCAACAGCACGAACTCTACACTTCACGATCACTGACTGGGAACCCAATGGGGTGCAAAGCATGTTCCACCCGACCATGTGGACTTGAAGGCCCACCCCTCGTGCTAGGAGATGACAAGAAAGACCCCCAACAAAGAATAGTCAAGAAGAACGACCACAAGACCAAACCACAAAAGAGTAACCAGAACATAACAAACAACAACCTCAATGACTACTTACAAGATGACTACTTCCAGAGGCATACAAAGGAAAAGGAAAGGGATACTATGAGTGTCATCGCACGGCCATATCATGGGTTACCTAGCTACCTCTCAATAGGCACCAACCCGGCCCCCATCTATGGTTACCCTGACTACCTCTCACTAGGCATCAACCCCATAGGGTGACATGTGTGGTACCACTAGCCTCCCATGAGGATGAGGTAGTGATCTTGTCGACCATGGCCTTCTTATCCCAACCTTATTCTACGAAAGCACTAATGGCATGGATGAGGAAACTTACTTATTTTTACTTAATGTGTTCCTACCCAAACCCACTAGTTAATTTCATTAGATTTTCACTTATTTAACCAACTCTTCCATGGGTTATCCAGGTTGCCCCTTTGTGCACTTCCCCATGAAGAGCCACTCTCCCTAATAGCCCTAATACAAAACTTACAACAACAAGGGGTGTACCAAACATAAAACACCAAAAACCACGAGTCCAAGTACAAATGTGAGGCATGGACCATCTCGCCAAACAGCCATAACAAGAGGCAAAACAATGAAACAAGGTAACACCCACAAGAGTCGAAACCAACAATTCAATCAACGACTCATAAAGATCAAACATGGAAATCCACATAAAACATTTTTCACATTGCCTCTGGAAGTCTATACAACAACTACCCATAAGTTCCCAATGGTGATTAATTCAACGCTAAGGGTTCCCTCATGCCTAAACAAAAAATATCCCCTAGTGGAAATATAATAAAGGGAAAAGAAAACCACCAATATAGAGACATAACAAAATTTCGTCTCTTACACACATTCCAAGTGACAATTCTAAAGAACATAACCCACAATTGTTACATTTAATTACACATCCACTTAACATTATTTAATCCACTAAAAAGTTTATACAATTCTTGATACATATCAAAATATGCTTACAAACAGATTGCTATTGCTCATAATTCCATAATTTAATCATTCTAATACTAATAAATTTCTTTTCCAAAATAATCATAAATTAATTAATTAAATAAAACTTTACCGTTCTAGAAAGTCCTAATCTATTTATAATAAAATGACCCATTTAAATCTTTTTACTCAACTTCATAGTTTCATCAACGTCAATATCTCTTTTCCAGAATTATCCACTTCTAATAACGATTACACATACAAATATAAACATATACTTAAAATATAAATATATAAATACATACAAATAAATATAATTATATTTATTTTATAATTTTGTAGAAGAGGATTTAAAAGTAATAATATGTTGTTTGTTAGGCAGCCAACCAAACATATTGCAAATAGGAAAATATAATCTAACGCATATATATACAAAAATATTTATATAAAATTATAAACCTATATCAAATTTCATAAAATCATTAGAAAGATACCATTCTCTTTTATTTCACTTATACATTTAAAAGTTAAAATTTCAAGAAATACATTAAAGTCAGCATGTTACATTTTATTATTGCACTCATTTGTGGAAACATTAAAAATAATAAAAGTAACTATTTAAACTTATTTTATAACTATCTAAATACATAATTTACCCCGGATAAGTCAGTTAACATTTACACCCATATATATTTTCATATCTATATAAATTAAAGGTATATGCAAAATTTATTAATTTACACACGGTTGTTAACAACAACATTTACAATGAAAATAATCTGCATGTATATATATATATATATATATATTATAAATTAAAAAAAGGAAAAACAGTTAAGGTAATAACCTAGCTACTATTTTTTTTTTTTTTAGACTGCAGGAATCGGGTAGCACGACCCCCTATAAACTGCAGGTGCGCCTGGTAAACTTTTTAACGTGACCGGCGGCGCTGGTGCAATAACCTAGCTACTATTACAGGAGTAAACACAATTAAAAAGAAACAATGATCACATAACATCTATTATATACAAGTTTACATTTTAATACAAAGATAATCAAACCCATATTTGATTCAATTAATCCCAACATTGAATTCAATTCAAGGTATTGTTTAAAGAAACTCCTTCAAAATCTATATATGTATTTCCTAATAAGAGAAGAACTTGAATGCAGTATACGGTAAAAGACAAACTAAACCCCAAATTTTTTTTTAATTAATTATTAACATAAATATTTTCTAGATTACTTATCTTTTGTAAAGCATAATTAATATTTACCTTTCAATTTAAAATTTAATTTCTTTACCTTATTAACTATTTTTATTAAAAAAAATCTATGATAATATATTTATTTCAATTACTGACATAAATTTTAAATATTAAAACATAAGGGGAAACTATTTGTACCTAAAATCTTTTAAAACTATAAATATTCACCTAAAAAGAGATTTTATCTTTTGAAAAGAAAATTCATCTTAAAAAAAAAAATATTAACTAATCTTCTTTCTTTATTAGAATTGACATGTACTTTTACCTCCCTTTTTTTAAGGAAAGATTCCATGAGACGTTATTTATCCCCAAGTGTTTTTAGGCTTTTAAGGAAGAATGTGAGGCCTACCCCTATGATACACCTAGTATTTAGACTATTTTGAGTTGTGGTTATTGATTATGCTTAGAGATACTTTTGATGACATGATACTTAGACATTTGAGTTCTTATGATGATTTGATTATGGTATTTAGACATTCAAGTTCTTATGATGATTTGATTATGATGCTACATGCTTAGTTAGATGACTATGATGGTTGACCTAAATTATGATAGTTATTGTGGTTGCTCAATTTGAATTTTGAAATGATGAACAAATGAAATATGTGTTGTGAATAAACCATATTATAATTTGGTGAAATTGAAAATTAAGGAAAAAAGATCTAGATATGATAGGTGATTAGTGATTTTTCCAATTATGATATGAGATATATATCCTATGTGAAATTGTGAAACTTGCGTTTATGAAATGGTGTTTCAATTGTTTTGATATATGAATTATTTGGATGGAAACTTGTGTATATGAAGTGGTGATTCGATTGTTTTGATACATTATTTATTAGATGGATTAATGTGTGCATCGAGTGTGTAGGTACACTTTCCATGGCCAATGGAAATTGGAGGTAGCCTTTGGGAACTCTAAGTGAATTTACTAGTGAAGCTGAGCTATAGTCCATATGGAGGGACTATAGTTCCATTATGTGATGTATTTTTTTTTTGTGATGTTATTTGTGCATGTTTATAAATTGGTTTTAATTTCCATGTCAATCCATTTAAGTGGTGAGTTGTCCACCCAAGTGGAAAAACTCGAATTTGATCTTTAGGGCACTTTTTGGAGGTTGAAAAGTTGACTTTTTTAAGTGTTTTTATTGATTTAAGGTCCCTAGGTCAAGTACCTATGGGTTAGGTACCTTTTCAGTCTATAATTTTGAGTTAGTTTCATGATTGGGCACCCTTTTTGAGGCCTTAAATAGTGAAAATAAGGTTTTGAGAAGTGGGATGGGGACTAGTCCCTTTCCACTCCCACTTCTCTATGTTGTCTTGGAAGTCCCCCAAATTCTCACACATGTGAGAGCACACATGGGTGAATGTGCTTGGGAGGGTCACGAATGGGTGAGTGACAAGTGTCACTTCCCCATTCAAAATAAATTCAAACTTGAATTCTATAAGAAAAACTAAGAACAAGGGTTTTGGGGGTTCTCTTTTGGGCATTCTTTGTTTTGGAGTTGTGATTTTTTTGGGGAGCTTTTGGATTTGGCTTGAAGGATTGGAAAGCAAGCTTGGAGAATGAGTTGTGCTCACCCTCACCACTTCTTTCCAAAGCTTCAAGGATTGAGGTAGGATCACCACACCCATTTTCTTTTGTTGTTTTAAACTTGTAAGCTATGTACATTTATTTGTGTGTTTTTAAATGCTTCCTTTAAATTTTGTTTTTTTTTGTGTATATTGTTGGGAAAAAGGGTTGTAATGGGATAGGCTCACCCAAATTTGGGAAGAGCATCCCAAGTTTGGGGATGGTTGGAGTAGGAACCTCCATGGGGACAAGTTATTCCTCCTTTAAAAGGAGAGGTTTAGAAGATGGGTATGAGTACCCCTATGTGTTGTGTAATGTGAAGAATGGTTGGGTGGATAAGGAGATGTGGAGGAAGGGTTTGTAATGAAGGGTTGAAAACTTGGTGATTTGTATTCATGATATTACTTTTGGGTCCTCAAAATGGAGCACGTAGTCCACCTCCATTCCTCGTATTGGGTTCATAATGAACTCTTTGTTATGTGAAAAATCCCCTTGGGTGGGTGTGTATATTTTCTATGTGTATTTGAGTGTTAAATGTATTTGGCTTGCATGAATGTACCTAGTTCCCAAGGTGCCTCCTAGCTCGGGGTGGTCAGTTTTCCAACCAAAGGTTGGGAGGTGAGCATCCCATTGGCCTCTAGAGAAAAGTTTGGTGTGCCTTTTATAGGTTGAAGTAAAGCATGAAAGTTGCAGTTTTGGAAAGAGCTCATGACTTGAGGGAGTAGCTACATTTCTTGGTGGATGGAATCTAATATTGTTATTTCAAGAGAAATCAACCCTTCTTGATGCTTGCTATTATAAACATTTAAACAAACATTTTGTATTGCATATTGTGAGGAAAATAAGTGTTTATCATTTTAACATAGTTGCACATACAATGTTGCAGTAGAGTTTCTTTGAATATAGTAGTTGAGGGACTGTCTATTTATTTTGCATTGTAAGCAAGCTATGTAATGAACTTAAGTAAATCATGTAAAAGACAGAAAGAGATGTATATGTAACTTTTGAGAAAGCAGCTTTTATTATATTTTGAAAGTAGAAAAAGAAAAGAAATACTTATATTTTATGCTATGATTTTAAGAAAGGAAGCTTGCATATTGTGAAAAATATAAATGTATATCTTGTTATGTTGAAAAGTCTCATATATATATATATATGACTTTTTGTGATGTTAGAATTAAACAGGTGTTTTACTTCAGGTATTCATTCAATATGGACAGAATCGTAATAAAAATTTTCTATTATATTTTTGATGAAACATGTTGCTTATTGAGCATTTATTCATTTTCAATATACTCAAAAATATAGAAAGGTAAATAGCATTCTGTTTTACCAGTTTAAGGAAAGAAACACGGAAATAATGTTAGTATTTTGTTCAAAACATTCGTGGATGTTTCCTTTAAAAACAAGACTATATTTACTTTTAGAGGTCTTTCTCTCTGTTGTTTTACTTGGTGGTACATTTTAGTCTTACAAAATATTCAAGATAATATGTCCATACCAGTAAACGTAGTGGCATGACAAGCATAGACTGTATGTAGATAGATGGCATAGAAATTTCACACATTCAATACTTCTACACTATTAAAAGAAATATGAATGTATCTGTATTTAAGAGATCTGAGAGATTATTTGCATTGAGATTTTTGTGAAAAAAAAAAAAAAAAATCAGAATAGGGGAGAATAATATAAAAGTATATACAATACAGCATTACATTGTCATATGCAAAAAATGGGTATTGCCTCAGATATACGTACAGAGTAATATCCTCTTGCGCAGCCATAAGTAGACAAATACATTGGGGTTGGAAGTCACCCCTTTTCTAAAACAAAGAACTTGTTATGCTGTGAACAGGTAACTAGGTTTATGCTTCCCACCTATTGAGTATTTAGAATAGATAAGTAAATAAGAATAAGGGAAACTGAAATTTTGTTGTAGGAAAGAAAATGGAAACCACCACGTGTTATTCTGTCTGGCTTAAACCTAAGCAAAATTGTCAAATATATATATATATATACACATTAATGGACAAACCCTTGTGTCCTGAAGCAAAATGGAAGTCTTTGTTTCACCATGGAGGATGACTCGATGCCATGTAGAGTCTGATCCAATTTTGGCCGCCGTTGTTTGAGACCTGTAAGGGGGAAATGAAATGTTGTTTAACCTTGGACTCGTTACCCCCCCATTGCTTTCCTCCGACCTGCTCTTCCCATGGTCGCTGCCTTGAAATCATGAGGGTGCGTAAAATGTTGTGATTAGGGTTCCTTATTTCCTTTCTTTCCAAACTTAAAATGGATGCCACACAAACTTGCAATATCATTTATTGAATCGCGCTCTCTACCCAACCCACGTTTTGCTTCTACACAACTGTGATTTTCATGATCTCGTCCTTCAGCTGGGGACCAAACCCATAACAAATGGTGTGCAATACGTAAAGAGTCTAAGTTAATAAAAATAATAATAAAGAGATAATATTTTGTTTTGACCACCGTGCAAGGGAGTGGCTTTATCTCCATTTTCAAAATGGACGCGATCAGTTTATTTAGTGGAGTTTATAACACAAGAGCCTTTTTTGATTAAATAAAATGGAAACAAAATCACCAAATATTTAGCGGGAGGCATTGCGGTTACCAATAAATCTTTGTTAAGACTACACTCTTATATTTTACTCTCATCAAACGCAGCTAATTTTCACATTTAAATAACATATTTATTAGCATATAGCATGAGAGGGATGCGTATTGAGTTTAGTTCCTTTTAACTTCATCTATCTTTAATGTTGTGCACTAGCATTCTCCTTCTTCCTCTTATGTGAGTGTCTATTTTCTTTCCACTAAATTTCATCTTATTATATTCCTTAGGGTACTTTTCCTTACCTCACAATTTTGTAGACCTTTTTAAATCAAGGCATGTCACACGGGGGAAAATGGTTAGGCTTACATATTCTTAAACTTATGAGCTTTTAAAGTGAGTGAAACTTTAAAATAAATCTCCATATATCTTAGAAAAAAGAGAAGAGGGAAATATATTTCCACTACCTAGATGGGGATTATACTAATTTGAAAATATGAGTAAGCATTAAGGTTAAAATTTATTCTATTTTGTTAAAAAGAGATTTACTTTTTTTTAAGTTAAATATTATTTATAAGAAAAGAAAATAATATATCTATAAGATTTGGGTAAGAGTTGATATGCTTTCATGAAAAGGAAGTTTTATTTATTTATTTAAATTATTTCTCTATAGATCAATTATGTATAAGTAATTAAAGCCATTATTTTTATATATAGTCTTCATTACCATGTACTTAAATATAGATATAAATAATAAGAGTTAGAAAAATTTTTAAATAAATAAATGAACTATATGTAAATAGGAAGAATTTTTATCTGGGCTTACTAATATTAATATTAAGTGGGAATTATTAATATATTAGTTTCAAGAAAAGTACTAATATATATATTCATAATATTTTAGTCATGAGAGAGAAGGTAATATTAACACTAACCTTATTATTAATGTTAACACGCAGAGTTAGCATCTTAGACTTTTAAAAAAAAATTAGTTGTGTTTTATGTTTGTCAAGTTTAGGATTTGAGCTTCATTTCCCAAATCTCTAAATAGATATGAACATATAAACACAGAAAATCCTACCAATAGGCCTAATATTAAGGAGAGGTAAACAAATAAAAAGTGAAGGGAAAATAAAAATCCTACCAACAGGCCTAATATTAAGGAGAGGTAAACAAATAAAAAGTGAAGGGCAAATAAGTAATTTATTTGTTATCTTTTGATAAATTTTATTTTGTTTCTAAAGTAAATTATAGAAGAGTTAGCTACTTGCTTCCCTATAAAATGAATTCTTTAAGTTACTTAGGTAAGCTTTAATACTGATATTTGATTTTATAGAGTAATGAAAGATTGTGAAACTTATTTTACCCAATGCTGAGGCTTACAAAACTATTAGTAAATGGTAATAATATGCTAAAATCTGAGTTCTTTGAATATGATTGGTATATAAATTTATGACAATAAATCAAAGAGCAAAAAGGGATGGAAGACGTCTCAGTTCCAAATTCAAAATATATTATCTCAATTGATTCATAGTAGCACAAATAAAATAGAAATGTGAGTATCTCTATTTACGGGCTAACAAAGGAAATACAATAAAATGAAGATGCCCTTAGGTAAAAATACACGATTCAAGAACAAGTAAAGAAATGAGGTAAATTTGTATATCAATTATAATTTTTATTACCATATTCCTTTCAGAAAAAGACAGATAATACATTTATGGCAACATCATAGTAAATATAAATAGTAAAAGTAAAATGTACCTATAATGAATTGATAGTTTGCTAATTGATAGTTTGCTAAAGTTCACAGGAGAATTTCTTTTTTACATCCTCGCCAGATTCTCTGGCTTCTTCTCAACCTTTCGCTTCTTATTTCCCAAATGTTCGTTCTTCCACAAAATTCCTCAAATAAATTTAAGAAGAAAACTCCAAAAAATGTCGATAAACCAAAGAAGACAAGTGGCTATTTTCCAAATATCTTTTTTTTTCCACTTGTAGGTTAATCCTTGCATTTTAGTAAAATTAGAAACCTAACTCTCCCCTGATTAAAATACTATTTTTACTTTATTTTTATTTTTTTAACTGTTAGTTATTATTTTATCTTCGTAAATCATATTACTTAAATTTAATAATTCATAGCTTTACCGAGAATCTTTTTAATTATTTTTGAAATTTATCATTATTCAAATTATAATATCCATTATGATATTTTATGCACTACCTCATTATCCAAATATTTTCAATTTAAAAATGAACTTTATTAATAAGTGGATTATTAATCCATTATATTAAATTTAAAATAATCATTATTTATAATTATAAATTTATGTTTTATTTACACTTTCATCTTTAATAAAGGAATAATATAAGTTATTAAATCATTATCACCTTAAAATTAATTTAATAATTAATTATTAAAATTCTCTTAATAATTTAATAATTTAATTAACGACATTCGTTCAATAATCTAACTATTTAATAATAAAACATTTATTCTTGACATAGCAATTTAATTTAATTAACTAGTTGAACAAGGCCACTTAAAATGTTAAGTTTACCAAATAATACAGTGGCACAATAATCAACGAAATCACAAATAAACACTTACACAAAAGTCTAGAAAGACCGATTCGGAGGGGCACTACATTTTGTATTTGTCAATTTTAGACTTTCTTTGTACTTTAACTCTTCTCGTGCTAAGGATTTTTTAATACATGCTCCTACACCATCATGCTTTCCCTTTCTATGACTAACCTCAGAGAAATTCCAAATATGTTGAACATTGTCAATCCTATGCATCCTACTCAACCAATAAAACATTTTGGATTTCTTGAATTGCAATGTATAATTATTTGACCATATGATATGTTGATTGAATGATATGCCCCTACTAGCTAAATCAGTGTAGAACATCTAAAAGCAACCTTGCACAAACTCTGTAGAATGTGTGTGATCATCACTGATGTAAAAGTGATACTCCCTCAATACCTTCTTGTTATCCTATGTATTATTAGTTGCATGAATGAATGTTATTTTTACAAATATAGCAACCTATGTGGAGTTGTAGTATTATGATTGCACCTCGTTCTATGTTTGTAGTGTGTAGTTCTCTACAAATTTGACAACTGAAATGATGCTATTAAGTGAAAACGTGTCCTTGCATAATGTAAACTATGAGTCCAACCATTGAGGTCTATGTGTATGCCTTGCATACTCATAGACCACATGATCACAAAAAATGCCCATAAATTGATACACTAGAATCTTATCACTAACCAATTCACACGTTTTTGCTTCTTTCCCATCGTTTAGACTGTAGGCCACTATCTTGTATTTGCCAAATTGCACGATTTCATTTCCAATGGCTTGTGTACTATGCATGTGTTGTAAAAATGGAAAATTTTACAAGCCAACACAATGAACACGTGTGTCATCCAAACATGATTTCCTATAAAAAAAATTGACCTTCCACTCTTTGACATAAAATGGTAGATAAGGAATCCCTTGAAGATCTAGGTGGAGGCCTTATGTTACATTCATGCAAAACATTGTTCTAAGTATGCATATCTACACATATGTGTTGATAAACATAATAATGGTTAGAAAACTCAATATGTACTCTATAACAAGTAGTGTGTGTGATTTATTTTGACATAAAAAGGCTTTAGCATTTCAAAAAACCTTTGAAAAATTTTAACTTGAGGATACATCTCTACAAATTTAGTAAAAAATTGGGTTTGAGTCAATCCAAAAAATGTTTTGGATGTGACTCATAAATTTGACTGCCAATTCTCCTTCTTACAAAATCGCCTTGAATGGGAGAGACACTTGTGTTATTCTTCCAAAATTCTTGTATTAGAGATCTCAAGGCTTGAACAATTTATTTATCTTTTTGTGGTAGTCTACCTGAGAATTCCCATAACTCATTGTTATTTGGATCCTCCACTCTTTCATGCCTTTTTTTGGCTCTCATTAGAGATGATCTACTTATTTTATAAGTTTTACTCATCTTTGAAAGGACCATCTTATTCCTGGTTTTATTGCTTACCAATGTTGATGTCATCACACATGTGGCATTTACTATATTTCGTGTGTGAGGAGAATCCACACTCTCATATGCACTCATGTTAGATTCTTTACAATGGATTTCTCACTCGAGTCATCTAATGTTCTTAGCCCAAGAATCTTCATGATGGGCCTAAATTTGAGTTGCCTCATCATTCCAACAAATAGTTGACATCTTCCAGCCTCATTTAACTTCTCAAAAAATAATCTCCATATCCTCCTTGCATATCTTTGACATGTACGTTTTGGAATCTTATCAACCATTGGTTTCAAAACATTAGCATCAATATTAATCAAATATTTAGGTTTTATATGCAAAACTCTAAGAGAATTTCTCAAAGGTAAAGTTGTGTCAACATTAAGAATGTCAACAACATCAGGGATAGATGGTGTACCTTCAATCGGAGATGAAAATGATGATGTGCCTTGAAATTGACATGTAAATAATGTTGTACCTTCAACTTGAGATGTGGTATGTGGAGTGTCTTCAAGTAAAGATGCATTTTCTGATGTACTTTCAACACCACATGTTGTAGATGGTATGTCTTCAACTGGAGATGTGATTGTTCATGTACTTTGAACGTGACATATTGTAGATGGTGTGCCTTGAACTTCACTTATGGTTGATGATGTGCCCCCAACTTTGGGATTCATTTGTCTCCTTGCACAAATATTTTTCATATGTTCCCTTTGTGATGCCAATTCAACATCTCTCTTAGATTGCATGGGAATTTCTTCTTCTATGGAGTTCAATTTCTTTTCTTCACAAAGTTGCCTCATTGTTTCTCTTTTCCTTGCATTTTTCACTTTTTGATCATCCAATGTTAGAGGCTTTGCATGTTTCCTTGGCATGATGTTTAATGCTACATGTTCACAAACACAAAAAGAACAAAATTAAGTAATGCTCACTAGTACAAAAATATCAAAACGATTGCATTTGATCTATGTGAGGTGACAAGCACAAAACTTTAAATTTAAACAAAAAAACTCTTGATAAACAATTGAATTGTACAAACATGACAAATATGACCTCATATAATCAAATTTCATCTAAAAAATTCAAATTTACACCAAGATAATTGTTGAATAGAAAATGGGCAATCACTTAAATAATTCATGAACATGATCGTCTTCCTTCTCGACCACTCCTAAATGTAGAGGGCAGCAATAATATGCTTTCACCAAGGGTATATCCTTTTAGTTTGTGATTTAATGAGGGGAAAGGGATTGTATTTCATAAAAAATTATATCAATTTCTTTGATTGTGATTGTAAAGAGTTGAAATGACTCTTTTGAAAACCCTAAGCAAATACCAAGTCTACAAATGGAAGTAACATAGATAGTTTCGAAGTATTTGAGAGAAAGAAGTAGAAAAATTATTCATAACAATGAAAGGGAAGAATGTAATAATTTATTCACAACAAGAAAAGGGACAACAACAAGTTTGAGAGGGTAGATTACATAGCCTTATGACTGTAATATAGTCTAAGGGCAGCCTTTCCAAGAAGGGGTAGTTTTCAAACTAAGGGTAAATCAATGAAAGGAAAACAGAAGAGTGTATATACATTGATGAAAGGGCTTTGACAACAATAAACAATGGAGGTAATATCAAGAAGGATATTCAATCATGGATTTCTCAATGAAGATAGACTATGAAGTAAGAAGAGCTTAGATATTGAGCCACTTCAAACTACATAGGACAACCTCATTCATGAGAATCAATCTTGAGGATATTCATAGCCGAAACATAAAAGTTCATTAAATAAACCATTTTCAGCCTTCTAAGGTTTGTTTAACTTGCTTCCCTATCTCTATGGCAGCCACAAATGGTCAAAACAATTCATTTACAGCTTTCTAACACTCATTTGTTTGTTTTCCTGCATTGATATAGTCATAAATATATTAGAAATCATCTTTACAACCCTCAAAATTATTGCAACTCGCTACCCTAAAACATTTGTAGCCTCAAACACATTTGTAACCACCTTATTTATTATTTCCACCTTTATGGTATGGCCTTGGAAAACTCATAGAAAACTCAAATTGATGGAAGATGAACCAATTTAATGTTGTATCTTCTACTTTTACAATTAAGCAAAACAATTGTATGTAGTATTTCGAAGACATGGAAGGAAAATGAAAGGAGCATATTAGCAAAGGCAAATATGCAGCTAATGGAGCAAGGTGAAAATTACATCCATAGCCAAGGTCTTATTGAATGGAACAAGGGGAAAGTTGTGTCCAATCATTTGTACACTCATTGAATACAACAATTTGCTACATAATATAGGTAGTAGGCAATTGCAACTGTAAAAGCAAAGGTAAATGAAAATCAATTGATCTATGTGACAAGCAAAGGAAAATATGCAGCTAATGAAGGGGAAAATTATATCCATTTCCAAGGTCTTATTGAATGGAACAAGGGGTAGATTGTAGCAAATCATTTGTACACTCATTCAATATGACAATTTGCTACATAATATAAGTAGTAGGAAATTGCAATTTCCTACGTTTGTATTTTGTCTCTTAAGAGGGTTTCTAGGATAAATATAGTGTTCTTAGTTCTTCATTATAGTGGTGGTTTATAGGATAAATATAGTGTTCTTAATCCTTTTGAGATTTCCCAATCCACCTATATTCTAGCCAATGTAGAGTGAATCAATTTGTTTGTTTTTAGATCAATTGCTAAAAAATCAAATGAAAAGCAATTGATCTATGTGACAAACAAAGATAAATATGTAACTAATGGAGGAAGGGGTAGATTGCATCCATTTCCAAGGTCTTATTGAATGGAACAAGGGGTAGATTGTAGCAAATCATTTGTACACTCTTTGAATATGACACAACCAAAAACTTGGATCTCTAATATCACTTGATCTCTAATCACTAGGTTTATAACCCTAGAGATACATTAAACATAAATTATCTTAAAAGCTAGCTATTCACCTACAACTCTTGGAAACTTCCCCTCAAGGGTTTAATCAACTTGCACTAATAGTTTATAAATAAAAGGAAATTAAGTAAATAGTAGAGAACATAATGAGAAAATCAAAAAAATGACTCTTATGTTATGAAATAACTTGCACAATAGAAGAATATGATATGAAATATGCCGAAAATACTTGATAATAATTGAGAATACCAAGCCAATTTCGAGGGGAAACCTCCAAATATCTCTATTAAAAACACTTCACACTTGATGATGAAATAAGACTCCACAACCTCCTATACATAACTCATTTATTGGTTGATATCACCTAGGCCGACTTAGACACACCTATATAAGACTTAGGCCGACCTAAACAACTAAATAACAATATACTAATGATAATATGACTTAATAGAGAGTTAAGATAGCCACAAGTCGACTATTCATAACCCGATGTACAATAATATTAAGGGCGTAGCATGCCCCCCTTCTTCAAAGAAGCATTGTCCTCAATGCCAATCAAGTTTGGAAACTTTTGAATGAACTCCTCATCTTCCCATGTGGCATCTTCAAC
>VDFB02000008.1:134925829-135126723 GCA_007258455.2 Sequoia sempervirens | reverse complement strand
GCTAGTAGTGTTCTTTGTGAGTGGTGAAACATTTCTAGGAAAGAGAATTATTGTTTCATTCCTAAATCACATTCTCAACCACTAGTCCAACCAATTGTTCTATTTTCAAAGAAAATTTCTCTTAATGTAGTCAAAAGGTATTACGACATCTTAAATCAAGTTGGTGAATTTGATATATAACTCTAGAGACAACATTTTTTAGGCCTAAGCTCATATTTCTCTCATTCAATAACTTACAATTGTGTTCTCCATTTTTATCATTTTACAATATACCTATTTTACAACCTTTTTATTCTAATGTCATTGTACCTTATATTGTCACTCTTAGGATTCCAATTGAACTTTCATGCAATCCATTAATGATAGAGTTTCGACCGTAAATTGTACTTCTGCCACCAAATCTTAATTTGACTAAATTCTAAAATAGTTGGAATATTTAACTCCTAATGCAATCTATAAATTAAGCTTGATTACTTTATTTAACTCTTCTTTAATTTAAAGATATGATGAATTCTCTATAATCTTTTTCCGTACATAAAAATATGTAATTATGAACAACTTACCATACATGTTAATCTTTAACATATAATTTTTTTTTCCCTAAATTAATTTTTTATTTCTCATAAACTCTCCTGCTTGCAGTTCACCCAATGGTAAGACCATGGAAAGTATTCTAACCATATCCTTTTTGACGTGATAACCAAGATGTGAAAACATAATCATCTTAGTCGTGGTAGTATAGTTACCCCAAATGAAGCAATGTAAAAGTGGGCTCATCGCACTTTTAATCCCTTCATCTTGTTTCCCAGGCTGCTGCTTGTGTGGCGGTCAGCAACTTCAGCCCATTTAATTAACTAATAATGACCTTTAAAAGTAAGTTTTGGAACGAACTGGAGTTTTGATTACAAGTTCATGTGCAGAAACAGGGGAAGAATGCTTGCTACTTCAGCATGGCACTCCCTACTGAGAAGCTAAAAAGCAAGTATACATCTTTTGGACTAAATATTCATCAGTTATAGAATCTGGTCAACCAAAGTCATTCAATCTATAAAATCTGATCACATCCCACTTTGGAAGTGCTTGAATCTGATAGATGGCTTAATCGAGAAAAATATCACCAACCTCGTCAATTATATTCAATTAATTAAACAAAAATGAGTCAAATCTCTCTTTTTTAAATTTAAAGGAGAATTGGTAACGACCTTTTTAAAGGAGAATTGGTAACGACCTTAGATTATTTATTACCAGTCAATTTCAACAGAAGCGATAGATCGAGCGGCCCGACCTTGACATGAACTAATTTCAGTATAACGAACAGTGAAACGTATCTGCTTACTACAACATAGAGTAGAGCGATTCTCAATCACAAACGACATGATGCCAAGTTGTGAACTCAAAAGCGATGTCTACAGTCATTCTACACACACCACCTGCTCTTCATTTCTCTGTATACTCAACTATCCCCACCTAAACAATACGTTAACCAGAAGTTACAGCCGTTTTCCTCCAACAATTGTTTCGTTTCTTTATTGATTATTGTTCGGGCGTTTCGATGATTGTAGCGCAGGATTTAGTGTTCGTTGGGGAAGATTTATGTGTAACTTGCAAGGCAAGAAAAGTTGGTGAGGTGAGTAGGCGTTTTCTTTCGTTGAGGATGAAAGTCAATTGTTTACCGTGGGTTGGGCAGCGTTCAAGTTTGCTTGGAGACAAAGCAAGAAAATCAATTGTCTAAGAAAGAAAAATGTGACGCGTCCATTTTCGGCATGTGAAATCTAGCGTATGTTATGGTTTCTTAGACAAAAAGATAAGTTCCTTGTGATTTTGTATTAGAAATTACGAAGAGAGGTTGAGTGATTATTGAGCAGACCATGACCATACAAGCAGGATTTGAATTTGTTGTAACAAAGTGTATTGTTTGTGGAAGTTTTGTTTATAACACTGAATTAGAGAAAACTAGCATTCAATTAGTATAGTTTTGGAATATTCAAAATTGTATATTTATGTTTTATAATTAATGTTTTGGGATATGATTTTTATATAATTGTTAATGTATAATTAATATATTTTTAATTGAGATTGGGTACATAATCAGAGTCTTATCTTTTTTCCTCTTTGCATTTATTCAAAGGGATTGGTTTTATCTTTCAATTTATCTATTTTTCGCTTTGAGTCAGATTTACGCTCGAAGAAGTGATCTAGGTGACTTTTATACTTGTATAAATAACACCTTAACTTTTAAAATTCAAATTCAAATATGGGGCTGACTTCACCTCTCTTTGTGATTGTTTTGTACCAACTCAAATTGTAAAAGAATTTTTTCGACCCTTGGAGTTATATTTAAAGGAGTAGCCCTAGTTTATTTTAGACCATCAAAACATATCTACACCTCTTGCATTATAGAATTATCATTTAATGCTTGCATGCATTATCAAAAAAAATATTTTACACAAACATTTAGGGCATCTTACATGTTTGAGAGTCTTTTCATTAATCATTTTAGTCACTAAATTGATATTGCTACACGTGTTTGACACAAGAGAAGTAATTATACCTACCATGTGCAAGCACTACAACCCATTCTTATGCACATGAAATGATTGAGAACTTCAAGGTGAATTAAAAGTGACATTTTAAAATATTACATAGATCAAATCTATAGGCCAAGATCATATGTGTGAGATAGATTAGTTCCACACTTAAGAGATCAAATTTATAGTCATAGAAGGGACCTAGAGCAACATATATAGCAGCAACTAATTCCAAAACATTCATCTAATCTTTGCTAACATTTCTAGATACTATTTACGAATCACATTTTGTTATCTTTCATAGTTTTCTAGCTAAGTACATTTTTTTTTTTAATTCAAATTTTAAAACATTTAGTTCATTTACATTTATCACATTTTCATAAGTCTTTATTCTAGGGTAGATTTTGAATGCTTATGTTATTTATTTAAATATGTCCTAGATTTATGTAAAACGGTTTTTATTCACCCTCTCATTGAGTAAAGGATTATTTAATAATTTCATTTTTTATTTTCTTGAACCCCTATCCTCTTACACTCCTTTAGGATTTCCATCATTTGGACTTTATCTTTTGTTTTTTAATTATTAAAATCTAAGAGTCATTTATATTTCTTTATCTTTCAATCTCTCTTTTCACTTTAGAGTTTATTTATGACACAAGCTATACTCAAAATATTAATATTTCTTTATGAAGGAGTGCTCATCTTAGTGGTATTGCTAGCCACTCAAATGAAAATGAACCTCTTTCTAACATGAGTGTCAATAATGCTCATATTGAGAAATATTTTGAGGGAAGTAAAGAACAACAAGACTATGATCATGTGATACATAAGTTGCTAATAAAAGTTATTTCTCTTATGGGAAACTTATTTATTGATGTACTTATAAATTTTGAATCACAATAGTTGGCTACTAATTTACATTGTGCATTAGTGGGTGCCCTTATGCAATACACAGTCTTCATAGTATTGAAACTCTCAAAACCTTTTCCAATGATATATCATCTTCCTTAAACATGGTCAAAATTTGTCCTATTTTGATCCTTCTCCCTCGTATCCTATATATAACACTTCCATGGCCTCTACTACCCATGTTGTCACTCCTAGTGTAGTCCCTTCCTCTTCCATTCCTACCTCTAGTGTCACTACCATATTTCTCTTTTCTAATTTTCTAACTGCCCCTCATCTTTTCACATATAATTACACCCATGTGGCTACTAGTTTTATCCCCAACACCTATGTTTCTTGTACCACTTTTCCTCATCATATGACCACCTTACCTTATAGTGTGACTTCTTCTTTCACCTCCATGTCATTACCATTAAGAATTCCAACTATTGCTCAACCTACAACTAAGAATTTGAAATGTTTCTTTGTAAATGCTCAAGTGCCCGAGGTTGGTTTCCTATTGAGAAGAGTAGCCCCAGCTACTCTTGCAATTATGCAAACCTTGGTGACAAAAATTGAAGACGATCTCATTCTTGCTAGGAAAATAAGAATTGAATCAAATGAATCTAAAGAAAGCCCCTTTTTGGAGTTATTTTCTTCCATCACAAGGACAAATCCTATGTTGCAAAGGTTGGAAAATGAGCTACTTGTCCTAAAAAAGTAGCTAGCTCAAGGTGTGTTTTATGTGCCTTGCAAGTATGTACCAGGGAGGTCACTTTCAAATGTTGCTCATAATTTTGTTGTTGGGAATCAACAGAAGTTATCTTCACCTCTAAAGAGGCTTGCTCTTGAGGCACCATTAGTAAAATTAGTAGTGAAGCATCTTGACTTCAATCCAAGTGATCTCGTTATTCTCTTCTGGGAAAAGGAAGCAGACATAACTCCCAATTTTGGTTTATGTAGTCTCAGAAAGCCATTGATGAAAAGCAAAAGGATGAAAGTCATTTTGCTGAAGTTCAAGTGAATGAAGACAATTTTGTCTTGAGATCTGAAAAGATGGACATGCACGAAGGTCTCAGTCAAGTTGAAAAGAATGCATTTGTGTTTCGAGGTCATGAACTTGAACACGTGTTGCATAAAAGAACTTCCCAAAGGCGTGATGAGGATCTTCTTATAAATAATTCAGATTTTCCCAAGTCCAAAGATGGCGAACAACATATTGAGTTATGCAGTACAGTCATATCTTCATCTGAATCACATGAAGGAGATCATTCAGATCAGCATGAGGTTGCCATGGTTGATGAATCGGTTGTTCAAGTAGCAACTGGTAAGAAGCATTCAATCATTGAATGATTGAGGGGATGTCCCATAAGACATCTTGCTTGGTTGGAGGCCAATGGGAAGACAAAGGTTCCACTTGTACCTGAGCATGAAGATAAACTTGAGGATGCAGCTAAAGATGTATTTGTAGATGCATAGGAGTAGTCTAAATTCAATGATTCATTTTGGAGCAATAGTATATCTGATATATTTTCAGAGGTAGTTGAACCTGTTCATCTCTTTCAAGAAGCAGTGCCTAAACTTTATTTACATGTAGCGGCTAATGATCATGGAAGGAATTGCAAGCTATTGAAGAAAGGAAGCTATTTTGTTGAACCTATGAACAGTTTCATTTGAGAAGGTTTCATTGATGGCTAGTTTTAATTAGGTAGGTTTTTACCTTTTCAATAAGTGCATTTGCATAAGTTTGTGCCTTATTTTCGTAGATTTGCTTTGTGTCAGTCATGCTCGACTCTGTTGCCCAATGGATGGATAAAGACACTTGGATTCTGGAGTTCTTCTCCCTTCATTTGTTTCAAAGAATGATTGAAGGAAGCTCCCCAGTTGGAGCCAGCTGTTATCCTCAAATTCAATGCACTCAATTCGAGGGATAACCCCTACGAAACTTGTCTATTTTGTAGCCCACATACTCTAAGCACGTAAAATGAGGAAAATTACATTGGTCCTCATGCGTGGTCCCCCATCCTCAAAAAGTCATTCTAAGCATTAACCTTTGTTAGTTCGTCGAAATTCACATTTTAAACCAAGTTGTGAAAATTTAGTTTTGGGAGTTAGAAAATTTTCTGCACATGTAGGAGCGTCGATTTTTTGCGCTTTTACATATTGCATGTAGCAGTGTTGATTTTTAGTGCTCTTTTATATTCCATGCCTTATTCATTTTCTAGCACATGCAAGAGCGAGGTTTTTTAGCACTTTTGCATATTTCATGCAAGAGCGGGGTTTTTTGCATATTTTTCAATGCCTTAGTCATTTTTTGACACATGCAAGAGCAGGGTTTTTTAGCACAAGTTTCTACATATTTTTCAACATGTAAAAGTGCTGATTTTTTTTACTCTTACATGTGATATGTCGGAGCGTTGTTTTTTAGTACTTGTGCATCTCAAATCTCAAGTCACATATAGAAGCTCTGTTTTTCACCGCTTTTACACCCGCGTCCTTCCCATATGAGAAGCATTGATTTTACGCTCTTACATATTCCATGAGAAGCTCAAATTTTCACCGCTCTTACATATTCCATGCAGAAGCTCATATTTTCACCGCTCTTACATATTTCATGCAGAAGCTTCATTTTTCATTTCTCTTGTACACTCAAATGTCCTTCCCACATGCAAAAGTTTTACAGTTGATCTTCACCGCTATTTCATATTATATGAGAATATTAAATTCATACAGGAATTTATTGACAAGAAAAATAAATTTTCAAAAGATTAACTAGTAGAAATATTGGGGACACTTTACAAATTTCATCAGGGTTTCACAAAGTATACACATAGCATTTTTAATTTCCAATCCAATTTTTCCCAGAGGCATCAATTTCCCAAAACAATTAAATTCCCTTCACAAAATACAATGTTTTCAACAGAGAATTTTCTACAAAGGCTTTCTAAAGCCATTAAAATTTTACACAGCAAATCTAAATTCTTTTCACAATCTTTTAATTTAAACACAACAATTTATTTACATGAGCTTTCCTTTCCAATTCAAACAAAATAACTTTTAAAAAGGAATACATGTATTCTTTGCTATGTAGTGAAGAAACCTTTGTAGTCTCTCTTGCCTGTAGGTTCCAAATCCTTCCCGCAAAGCCAATTCCAAAACAACCAACCACCAAGATCCCTCCAAAGGATCTTCCAATTCCAAAATCAACCAAAATAAAACAGAGAGATAACAACTTCTAAGAAGTTTTCAATTTTTACAGTAAAAAGATTTGCTCTTTTGATGATAATTTTGAGGAAATCCCATAACATGTAAAGAGGATTTTATCCAAATAACCTCTCATGTAACAAATTTTCAACAACCAAATTTTGCAACTCGCACACTTGTCGAGAGTTGCAAATGTCTTCTCATGTTCAATAAAGTGTTGCCCTTTTAATTTTGCATGAAATTTCAATTTTTTTAATTTAATTTTGAAATAAAAAAGTACATGCATTGAAAGGGCTTTTGAGAAAATTTGTTTAAACTTTGAGTTACACCTATTACTTGAAATTCTAATATCGATGATACTATTGGTGAATTCTCTATAAGACTTTGTGCTTATATTTGTTCATGTTTTAGTGGGATTTATCGTGGAGTATATAGAAGACTTTGTGCTTCTTTTACAATGTTGTTACTATCTTGAATGATTCTATATCCGAAGCTACAAATGACTTTGTGCCTTTCTGAGATTTTCTTATTTGTTACTTATTGTTATCATGATGGTATTCCTAAGCTTTGCTTTGTCAAGATAGGAATATTGGAATTACTGCTTAATTTTAGTTTGAAGTTGTATTGCATCAAGAACCTAAAATTGTGAAACATTGTAAAACATATTCTATGAAAAAGAGAGAATCATGAATGTGACACACCCCCATATTGTTATTGTAAATATTTAATTATTTTTCCTTAGTTTCAATAAGTAGTAAGAAGGTGCCTCCCCTTTCCAAGAGGAGAGATTCTATCTAACATAATTGTGGTTGAAATCAAGGTTTTGTAATATGTTAAAAGAGATTACAAAATTTTCACCCAACAAGTTCAAGTTTTCAAGTTTCAAAATCACTCATTTAAGACAATGTTTGATACATTCATTGTATTTTTCCTTCCTCAATTTTATCAACTACCATTGAATCAAATCTAATGCCTTATCATTAGGAGAGATCCTCACTTAGCATGTTTCCTAGAGGTGTTTTTCAATATTTCTATACTTTTATTATAGGTCTAAGAACCTAGACAAATCACTATTTGCAAGTATAGAAGAGTCACACTTGATAAGTTTAGATCTGCGTGCACCAGTTTAGATGCATATGTAGTTTCAACTTCACACTCACAGATATCAATTCCATGGTTATAGAAGTGAACTAGGTTGGGACACAATTCTAAATTTTACAAATCCCACTTGTCTCAATCTACTTACTCTAGATCCAAAATCAAAAGCAAGGACCAATCATCAATAATGGGAAAATCCATCTCCTCTTCTCTAGCATCAATGAACACATTTATTGTTTAGTATTTTATTTCGTTTTCAAGTCCACTTAGGTATGCATTTCTAGTCCCAACTTTTATAACTGAACTAAATTACTTTGTTGACTCTTCTTTAATTCTTTAGCTTAAACATACAATAAATTCTATATTATCTTTTTCCATACACAAAGATATGTAATTACAAACAACTTGTCATACATATTAATTTTTTAACATCATGATTTTTTAATATATGCTAATAATAATTTTATCATAAATTAATACTTTTATTTTTCATAACTTTTACAACTATTTTTTAATTATAATTTCCAACATTATTCAATAGCAAAAGATTTAAGATTTTTTTTTAATTACTTATTTTACCTTCTATGTACCTTCATAAATTATGAAGGTTTTTGAAAAAGTCACTCACAATTCAGAGTATAATTTGTACAACTCTCCAACTTGCACTTCATCCAATGATAAGACCATGAAAAGTATTCCGATCATATACTTTTTGACCTCATAACTAAGATCTGAAAACATTACCGATCATACCCATAATTCCCATAATTCTGAATCAAAAACATTTACCCCACTAAAAAAATAAATAAATCTGAAATCATCATCCTCATCTCAATCACTTCAGCCCATCTAATCAACTAATAATGACCTCTTAAAGAAGTTTTTAGGGAAGTGAGTTTTGATTAGAAGTTCATGTGCAGAAACTGGAGAACAGTGCTTTTGCTTCTCTGAGAAGCCAACAACTATGCTTTAATGTCTTTTCTTCAGTCCGTGATCCCATCATTCTATCTCTAACAATCCCTTTCACCGTTATTCTGTCATTTTGACTTTCTGAAAACCAAAATAAGCGGCCTGATGGGGGGCCTGTGTAGAGCCACCAAATGCGTCATTCTCTTTTTTTAATTAAGAGAAGGATTGTTAACGCCCTAATTATTTATTAGTCAACTTCAGCATAACTCAATTTCACTATCATAAACAGTGAAATATATCTTATCAACTGCGACATTGACTGGAGCGATCCATGCATTTTGACATTGGAAACCCATGACGTCACGTTGTGAATTCAAAAGCCATGTGTACGATCATTCTACTTTCCAGACACAAAGAAAACATTATAACAATGGCCGGTGGGGGTGCTCTTCATATTCATGCAGTGTAGTCAACTATCCCCACCAGAACTAGTTACGGTAGACATCTTCCAACAATTGTTTCGTTTCTTTATTGAGCAAAGCAGCACGATTATTGTTGGGGCGTTGCGATCATTGTAACGCAGGGCTTAGGAAGATTTGTGTTGTTATTTATGTGTAGCTTGCAAGGCAAGCAAAGGTGGTGAGGTGAGCAGGCATTTTCTTTGGTTGAGGATGAAAGTCAATTGGGCAGCGTTCAAGTTTGCTTGGAGACAATACAAGAAGAATCCACAACAAAATCAAATAAAAAAGCGTCCATTTTCATCATGTGATATCTACCATATGTTATGATTTCAAATTCAAATATAGGGTTAACTCCACTTCTCTTTGTGATTTGTTTGTACTAATTCAAGGTGCAAAAACTTTTTGTTTGACTATTGGTCTTGTGTTCACTAGAGTAGTTCTAGTTGGTATTAGATCATCAAGACGTTTTTATATTAGTGTATCATAAAGTTATTATTTATTATTGGTATGCATTATGAAGGCTTTTTTTTTGCACAAATATTTAGGTCATCTTATTGTTGTTCTAAGTCATTTGTCAAGTCATTAGATTGATATTAATATACAATTTGATATAAGAGAAGCAATTGAACTATTAAAATATTGAGATTAAACTATTTATAAATTATGTAAGTATATTTATAAGTTCACATGTTAGACAAACCCTATAGATTCTTCCCTCTTATCCTCATTTATGTGTCATCTATACTAGGTACCATTGATCAATATTTTTTAGTTGGGTATTTTTCATCAATAAGACAAGTAGTAGTGTTCTTTGTGAGCAACGAAACATTTCTAAGAAAGAGATTATTGTTTCATTCCTAAATCACATTCTCAACCACTAGTCCAACCTATTGTTCTACTTTCAAATCCAAAACTTTCAAAGAAAATTTATCTTATTGTAGCCAGAAGGTATTACAATCATCCTTTCAAGTTGGTGAATTTGATATATAACTCTAGAGACAACAATTTTTTGGTCTAAGCTCATATTTCTCCCATTCAACAACTTACATAATTGTGCTCTTCTCTGCATTTTTATCATTTTATCATATACATATTTACAACCTTTTTTCTACTCTACATTGTCATTGTGGCCTATATTGTCACTCTTAGGATCCAATTGAGCTTTCTATGCAATCTATTAATGATAGAGTTGACCAATTGTAATTGCCCACCAAATCTTAGTTTGATTAAATTCTAAAGTAGTTGGGATATTTTGTGATCCATGTATAATTTAGAGAAGGTCCAATCCTTTACTGATATAGATGAGTTCATTATCCCAAATTATGTTATTTTTCAAATTTGTTGGGACTAATCCTACTAGTTGGTTATATTGGGTAGACCAATATTTTGTAGACTATCAAAATCCCCATATTTAAAATTTTTCTATTGCTTCTTTCCACCAAGAAAAGGAATCCATTTAATGTTTTAATGGATTGATAGAAATCAACCCTTTCTCACATGGGTAGAATTTTATAAGAAATCCATTGATTGCACTTGAATACACTTGGTACATATGAAGAATTTACTAGAACCCTCGCTAAATTATGTTAGACAAATTCAATGTGGGACTATCAACTATAGTTTGAGAAATTAGCCAACTATAGGCCATGACAAACAATTTTTAAAAAGTTGTTTCATAAGTGGTCTATAAAATAAAATCCTAGGGTATATGTTCTCATGTTTAAATTAGTCACATTTTGTGATGGTTTTCTTTAAATTTGCTTATTCAAGTGTAGCCAAGAAAAATATATTAGGTTTTCCTTGTCTTTCAAAACATAAAAAGATCTAGGATAAATTGGGTTACTGAATTTACCACAATTCACCAATCGTTGACCCCAACATTTGTTTCTTAGTACTAAGTATCTCAAATATTAAATATTTTTCCCATGTGCAACCCACACATAAATATCTATCCAATGTTACATACAAATTTACATGAATTGGACCCAAATAAATATTTAATGTGGCTAAACACATATCCTAATGATGCATCACAAATAAATATTTATTTAACATAATTTCCTTACAATATTACATTAACCATATACCTCAAAACCATAAGTTTATAAAACCATGACCCCAAATTAAATACTTGGTAGTAAGTTTTAGTAATTATATTAAATATATTTCCATCATGTCACCCACATAAATATTTATCTCAATGTATAATACAACTTATAAGTGTCCCCAAGAATGTCTAACCAATGTATCCACATCTCTAAGATAAAGTACACAATAAAAAATGATTTTTTATATTATTAGTATTATTATTTTATTATGCAAAGTGGACAGGACACCTTTTCCCAATGGTTACATGTAGTCACTTGGGACAAAAATTAGATACATCTTTTGTGTTTGAAATTTTTCACTAATTTTATCTCATATTTTATACTCAAGTTTATCTGGCTTATGATACATGCTTACTTTGTCATGCTATGATTCATTCTTATATCCATTATTATGTATCATTAGTTTTTATCTAGTCTTTCTTTGCTTCCTTGAGTTGTGTGTACCTTAAGAGACACACATAAAATGAAGGGGGTTATGATATTTAATAATCATTCTCAAAGTTTATGTGTGTGTGTGTGTTTATGTGTTTTTTAACCATTTTATATTTTGGTATGTTTAAATCACTTAGATTTACATACACATCAAAGTGGGGAGAAAATATAATGGTGAATAGAATACCCTACATGTTCACTATTTATTTTATGCCACTTTACATGTGGGTATCTAAAGTATTGATACTAACATATGATTTTGATTGGTTTGGTGTCCCTTTATCCCAATTTATTGATTGAGTATCAAAATAAAAGTCAAACCAATTCTCATACATTTATCATCCTTCAGGCCACATGTTTTTCTCTTTGGTTCTTTTTTTCTTTCACATTTATCAGTTAGTTCACTATTCACACTCATAGATCTAATCCTAGAAAGTTTAATCAAATTTAACTATGCGTTGAAGTTGATTTTTTTCCAACTAGTCATTATGTGGCAACTCCTTGCCAAAAATTTGAAATTTGTGTGCTAAGTCAAGTATAAAAGGGCATCACACCTAAGTCACTCCATGATCCAAGATCATTTAGCATCTATGGATTATCCATAACACATTACTCTAAAAGCATTTTAATCTCTATTATGATATCACATTACTTTAGTTATTTTCATTGTATTGCCATGAGCTTTGAAACCCTAGTACTTGCACTAGGTCTTTGCATCAAACTTTTGCATTATTGTTCCAAATTTCTAAGTTCCAAAATCATTCTTATTTAAGATGGTGTTTGATGCTTTCATTGCATGTTGTCTTCCTCAATTTTATCTACCATTGAATAAGATCTAGGGACTTGTCATAAGGAGGCAATCCTCTCTTAACAAGCTCTGTAGAGGTTTTTGTTTCAACATTGCTAGTATTTTATTATTGGTCCAAAAACCTTCACAAATCTCTACTTGCAAGTATAAAAGAGTCACAATTGACAAGTATAGATCTATGTGCACTAGTTTTAAAGATGTGTAAACAAGTTTAGTTGATCCACACTCGTGGAGATCAATCCATGGTCATAAAAGTAAACTAGGTTAGTGCACAATTCTAGCTTTCACAAATCCCAATCATCTCAATCTACTTACCAAAATTAAAAGAAGGTTTGAGTCATCTATTTGATCAGATCCATCTTATCTTCTCTAACATCAAGAAACACATTTATATTTTATATTTTGTTCCATTTTCTAGTCAACGCAAATAAGTTTCTAGTTCCAAATTTTATAAATTAAGCTTGATTACTTTATTTAACTCTTCTTTAATCTTTAATTTAAAGATAAGATGAATTCTCTATAATCTTTTTCCGTACATAAGAAATATATGTAATTATGAACAACTTGTCATACATGTTAATCTTCTTAGTCGGTAGGATAGTTACCCCAAAATCCTACTTGGAAATTTCAAATCACTCCAATTTTTTACAGCAGCTTACTTGGCAAGTCCCCTGCTTATAACAAAAGTTTCGGGGCCACATCATCAAATATGATGCCACATCAGCATGCTTTTTGTCAAGGTGTCAAAAAGGGCACCGTCTAGACCCCTTACCAATACTTGTGCATTCACATCACCAGTAGTTGAGCGCTGATGTGGCATCACGTGATTGGTTGCTTTTTAGATCAAAAGAATACATTTTGTTTAATTATGGGTAGTAAAGTCACAACTATTGGCATTATATAAACAACTATTGACATTATATAAACAACTATTGGGCATTATATTAACAAAAACATTCTCAACTATTGAAACATGCTCAACTACTGGGTAAAAAATGAAGCACAAAAGCGGGCTCAGCGCACCTTTTCACAAGCGTTTGTACGCCAGTCAAAGCAGCTTCACCCCATTTAATCAACTAATAATGTCCTTTAAAACAAGTTTTGAACGAACTGAGTTTGATTAGGAGTTCGTGTGCAGAAACAGGGGAACAATACTTGCTTACTTCAGCATGGAGCCCTCGCTGAGAAGCTAAAAAAAACTATGTGCTGGGTTCGAGTTTAATGTCCTTTCCTCAATCTTATCCATCAGTTATAAATCTGGTCAAGTCAAAGTCATTCAGCTATAAAATCTGATCAAATCCCACTTTGAAAAGTTTGATCTGATAGATGACTTAATCAAGAAAAACATCACCAACCTCATCAATTATATTCATCTAATTAGGTAAACAACATTTTATCAAAATAAATAGGCAATGGAACTTGTGATAGAGTCAAATCTCTCTTTTTTAAATTGGTAACGCCCTTAGATTATTTATTACCAGTCCATTTCAGCGGAAGCGATAGATCGAGCGGCCCGACCTCGACATGAGTCAATTTTCACTATAACGAACAGTGAAACATATCTGCTCAACTACAACATAGACTAGAGCGATTATCAATCACAGACGACATGCTGTCAAGTTGAGAACACAAAAGCGATGTGTACAGTCATTCTTCATATCTCTGTATACAAACAGTGTATTCAATTGTCCCCACCTAAACACTATCATGTTAACCAGAAATTACGGCTGTTTTCCGCCAGAAATTATTGTTGGGGCGCAGGATTTAGTGTTCGTTGGGGAAGATTTGTGTTGTTATTTGCAAGGCAAGAAAACGTGGTGAGGTGAGCAGCCGTTTCCTTTCGTTAAGTTTGCTTGGAGACAAAGCAAGGAAACCAAATAAGAAAGAAAAGTGTGACACGTCCATTTCCATCATGTGAAATCTAGCGTATGTTCTTGTTTCTTAGACAAGAAGATAAGTTCCTTGTGATTTTCTATTAGAAATTACGAAGAGAGGTTGAGTGATTATTGGGCAGAGCATGCCCATATAAGCAGGATTTGAATTTGTTTTAACAAGTGTATTGTTTGTGGAAGTTTTGTTTATAACACTGAATTAGAGAAAACTAGCATTCAATTAGTATAGTTTTGGAAGGTTCAAAATTGTATATTTATGTTTTATAATAAATGTTTTGGGATGTGATTTTTATGTAATTATTAATGTATAATTAATATATTTTTAATTGAGATTGGGTACATAATCAGAGTCTTATCTTTTTTCCTCTTTGCATTTATTAGTGGGATTGGTTTTAACTTTCAATTTATCTATTTCTTGCTTTGAATCAGATTTACGCTTGAAGAAGTGATCTAGGTGACTTTTATACTTGTATAAATAACACCTTAAGCTTTAAAATTCAAATTCAAATATGGGGCTGACTTTACCTTCTTTGTGATTGTTTTGTACCAACTCAAATTGTAAAATAATTTTTTTGACCCTTGGAGTTATATTTAAAGGAGTAGCCCTAGTTTGTTTTAGATTGTCAAGACATATCTACACCTCTTGCATTATAGAACTATCATTTAATGCTTGCATGCATTATCGAAAAAGTTATTTTACACAAACATTTAGGTCATCTTTACATGTTTGAGAGTCTTGTCATTGATCATTTTAGTCACTAAATCGATATTGCTACATGTGTTTGACACAAGAGAAGTAACTATCCCTACCATGTGCAAGTACTACAACCTATTCTTATGCACATGAAATGATTGAGAACTTCAAGGTGAACTAAAAGTGACATTTTAAAATATTACATAGATCAAATCCATAGGCCAAAATCATATGTGAGATAGATTAGTTCCACACTTAAGAGATCAAATCTATAGTTATAGAAGGGACCTAGAGCAACATATATAGCATAAACTAATTCGAAAACATTCATCTAATCTTTGCTAACATTTTTAGATACTATTTGTGAATCACATTTTTAATCTTTCATAGTTTTCTAGCTAAGTATATGTTTTTGTTTTAATCAAATTTTAAAACATTTACGAACCATAATCATCCATTAAATCCTTATAACTCCATTATATATGTATACTCAAACAATCATTACATAAATAGGTCTTAGTCTCTACTTTACAATACAATCTTTATTTATGGGGATCCCACAATACTGGTTTACAATTTTTGGCCAAATTGGATAGTGAACTGATTTTTTCTAACTAAATCTTCACTTTCGGGCACCTATAGTGGCTAAACTGTGAGGAATTTGAAGATGATGCAAACTAGTGATTTGTGACATTTTGTCTGTAGATTCTAAATATATTTTTTCAAAAATTTTGGAATCGATCAGACTTTTTTTTTTATCTCCTTCGAAAACTAGTTTTTTTAGTAAACACCATTTTTAAGGAGTGACGCTCACCATATACAACATAACTTCTTTTCCATGAAGGATAAAATTCTAATTTTTTGGAATTTAGATTTGTAACTACGATGTCTAGTGCTTCCAAATTTTGGTTTCATAGTGTTTTATTGAATATTTTTTCCTTAATCAAGCTTTGAAGTCAAACCAATTGAATTCAGACATAGGCGAACCGTAAACAACATAATTTTTTTTGTATGTATCAAAATTCTTTTTTTTTTTGTTGGATCAAGGACTTCAATATTTAGTGCATTGATATTTTTCAAAAAAAATAAATTGATAATATGCTATTTTTCCACATGTGTAGAATAGAGAGCTTTATTTTCGGTGAAAACCTATGTTTAATAAAACTAAAAAAACAAGTACAAATAAAACCAAAACATTTTAAAATTATATTCGTTGGATAGCTCGTTTCGAGGACTACCATCATCTAGTTGGGTCTGTGAAGTCTCCTCCATTTTCATCCTCAACTTGAGCTTCGAAGGGTAAAATTATGGAGTTTTTTGGTGCTAGAGGGGGAGAAGGGAGGAAAAGGGGGGTTCGAGTGAACCCCCCTTGGAAGTTTGCTCGAACTAGGGTTCAAGTGAACCCCCTTTCCACAACCCTTTCCTTTTGGTTTTTTCCTGGGAATGGTGGGACCCAGCATTTAATGGGTTCACTTGAAAGGGGGGTTCTAGCGAACCCTCTTTGGGTTCGCTCAAACTAGATGTTCATTCAAACCCCCAAAAACCAATTTTTTTTGCATAGGGGCATTTTTTGCAACTTTTCCTTCTTCATTGGAATTGTAAACTAGTTTTGTGGGCTTACCCTTATCTTATATCTATGATTATCTCCTATTCTATTATATATTAAATATATGCATTAATGCCTAGTCTTTTATAGAGATGTGACCCTTATAGGGTACCCCTTAACTTATCTCTTGTGTTGGCCAAATGCTCCACACATGGTTTGCAGTAGATTGTGATAGGTTTTTCTCTATTCCCTGTACCTTGTCAACAATTACCGCATCTAATATCTAACAAAGTTATAACAATGATGTCTATGGTATCCACCCTATTAAACATTTAGGAGATATAAGGAATAAATTTGGAGAGATAGGGACCCCTAAAACTCTATACAATGGCTTCCAATGCTCCCAAAATCATGCTTCTTGACTCTAAACTTTTAAGAGGAGACAATTATGCTACCTAGAAAATAAAAGTCCAAAACTCAACTAGATTTTTAACATCTATGGGACATCATTTATGGTGATCTCACAAAACATAATAGTGTTTGGTGTTTTTAATGAGGTTCAACTTCACACCCATACTTCCCAAACTACCAAAGAACCTTGGGAGCACCTCATGAAAATTTATGAGGCCAAAAACAAGAATCATTTTTTTATTTGTAATATTAGTTACATTATTTGTGAATGAAAATAGGTGAAAAGGTAGAGAATTTATTCAAAATAGTTGCATCGATCAAGGCATCATTGAAAAATTCTAGGGGAATAAGTGTTAGATTAATCTCTTGTTCCCATTAATTTGAGAGTACTACCCCTTCATGTCATGTTTTTGTCTTATGTCTCAATGTGGCTAGCAAAAATCCATCATTTGAGGATTTGGTGAATTTTCTTCAATAGGAAGAGGAATTTCATCAAGTGAGACCCCAAACTCCCAAGACAAATAGGACCTTCAATCAAAATAGAAGGGAAAGCAACCTAAATGTCAAATTAGTCCACCAGGTTCATCAAAATAAAAACAAAAATATCTTCTACATATGAGAAAAGAATTGAATGATTTTTGGAAGGAAGGGAAATGATCTCCAAGATTATTGGTGTAATTATTATGCAACTAGTGAAAAATAGTAAAAAAAAGCTACAAAATACTTCTTACTTGGGGAGAATGAGAAGAATCATTTTTGGTAGAAAAACCTAAAAAATAAACATGATAATGTTGCTTCTACAAGTACTTCAAATGAAGAATATTTCTTATATGCTCTAGAAAGCCAAACCTCCACTTGTAGTAGTCTTATATGGTATGTTGGTTCTAGTGCATCTAGATATATGATAGGAAAACAAGAGTGGTTTTATAATCTCCCTCATGAAAACAAGGCCCTTGCAATCAAAGCTAATACATTGGGATCAAAAATTTGTTCATCTCAATTTTTGTTATCTTGCATTTGGTAATAGCAATATGGTGTGAGGACTTCCTCTCATATATAGAAAATAATATTTATTTTCCCCAATTATCCCACTAGGAAACAACATTAGGCTCCTTTTCCTACTGTCCCAAATAAATCCTCTAATAGAGTTGATCCAAACTAATTTTATAGACCTATACCATCAATTCATAATAATGCTTAGTATTTTCAACTCATAATTATTAATAACTACTCCAAAAAATGTGGTTCTATTACTTAACTCATAAAGATCAAGATTTTGAGAAATTCAAATAATTTTGAGCCCCTATAAAAAGGTCATAAAGTTAATCTCGCATACCCCTTTGCTCATATTGAGGGGGAAAACTCACTAGGAAGGAGTGTTCATGCTACTTATAAAAAGATGGGATTAAAATATAGTTGACCACTTCTTACACACCTCAACAAAATGGTTCTACAAGGAGGCATAATTGTACTATTATAAAAATGGTACAATTTTTGTTAAAGGATGCATATCTTGGTCTTGCATTCTAGTTTGAAATTATTCATACATCTATTTAATTGTTGAATTAGGCATCCATCAATTTTATTGAAAACATCACACCTGAAGAAGCATGGACACGGAAGAATCCCTCCATATCACATCTCTAAGTGTTTGCGTGTATAAATTTCATGCATGTTCTCATGGTACAAAGGAAAAAGTTGGATAACAAGTCCTTAAAATGTACTTTTGTTGGGTATAGTTTAAATATGAAAGGATACTAGATTATGAATGTACTAACAAAGAAGGTGTACATTAGCAAGGATGTATTTTTATGAGGAAATAGGATGCAACACCTCTTCTTCACGCTCACCTATTAGTTCTCAAACATCAAGAATTATTGAGCCTAAAGATGAGGATGAAGAAACACAATAAGGATTTTTTGCATTATGTTAAAATTTCCCCTCTTTCACTACCTCAATCCTCAACTCTTGTACACAAAAAACCTACTAATTAGCATAAAATCACAATTAAGGATGACAAAGATGATGCAATTGTAGATACATCTACCATTGGGCCTAAAAATCATAGAATCTTATGAGAAGGTAAAATTTTGCCAAAATGTACAGTTATTCAAAATTTTGAACCATAATTAGTACCACAAGCTCTTGGATGGCCACCTTTGAAAGATGCCATGGATGTTGAATATCAAACACTACTAAGGAAAAACACATGGGAAGTTGTTGATCTTCCACCTAGGAAGAAATCTATTAGGTGCAAATAGGATTTCAAAATCAAATATAAGTCAAATAGAAGCATTGAAAAATATAAGGCCTAAATTGTGGCTAAGGGCTATTGACTATGATGAATTTTTTTCCCCCATAGTAAAGATCATGAATATTCATATTATTTTGGAAATGGAAACATAGTTTGGTTGGAAATTTAATTAGATGGATATTAAAAGTGTCTTTCTTAATTCAAATCTCAAATTTAAGAAGTCTACATGACACACCCTAAGAGGTATACTTCACTTGGGTGGCAACAAAAGGTCTCAAATTATGAAATCCCTACATAGTCTTAAGTAGGATCCTTGAGCCTAGTACATCAAGATTGATGAGTATCTCCTTCAATATGGATTCACAAGGATTCCCTATGATCCAAATGTCTACCTCAAAGAGCAAGCAAGGAGATTGTAAATGTCAAGGATTTGGTCATCGTAAGGAGTTCTCCATAGATCATTGATGCAACAAAGAATGGTCTCAAATTATTCTTAAACATGAAATATCTCATTATCATGCATTATTGTCTTGGACTTGAAGTCTAGAAATAGAAGAATTATATATTTGTCCCTTAAATGAAATATATCAAGACATTTGTTGAGACATTCAAAATAAAATATTGCAATCCTATGTCGACCCCCATGGAGACAAGGTTGAAACTTTCCCACCTTGATCCAACACCTCAAGTGAATGCTACTCTTTATCATCAATTGATTAGGAGTCTCATCTACCTAACTTATGCTAGGCTCGACATCAATTATGTTGTCAACTATCTTTCTAGATTTATGTAGGAACTTAAGGTTATTCTTTGGAAAGGAAAAAACATTTTTTGAGATACATCCATGGTACAATGGCATTGTCCTATAATATAAACAGACTATATTTTTTTTCTTTACAAGGATACATGGATGCAAACTCTAAAAGTTCTATGGATGATAGGAATTCTACTTTAGGATACCATTATTGCTCTATAGATGCAAATTATGATGCCACAACTAGAGGTGTTTGTGAGATGATATGGTTATGTCAAATTTTGATACACACAAGTATTCTTGAGATATATCCCACCACTTTACTTTTTGATAATAATTAGTGTGTTTTCCAGCTTGTTCAAAATCCTATTTTTCATGAGTGCACAAAACACATTGAGGTTTAGTGCCACTATATCCATGAACATGTTTAGTAATAGAATATCTAGTTATATTACTGTTTGACTCAAGAGTAGCATGCTAGTTACATACTTACAAAATATCTTGTAACTTTGTGATGTTCAAAGCTCTTTGAACTTTATTTCTTTGCTCTCTTGAGCATACAATGTAATAATGGGCATTGTTGGCATATTTTTATTAAATCATAATGTAATATAAATAATCTATTCTAAATATTATTAATGTTAAATTAACTCACAACTATTTCAAAGAGTTTTATTTGGTCATTCAAGTATGCCTAGCCTAGTTGGTTATTTACTAACCATGCTATTGTAGTAATACATTTGATCATTTCCAATTTGTTCAATGCTTTCCCAAATCCATTATTTTGAGCATGGATCCACATTGAAAATATATTTTTTTTATAAGAAATTTGAAATATAAAATGAAATAATTTATAATCACTCCATATTCATTAAAACTTGAAACTTGATGATTAAGGGTTCATGAAAACAAAAAAAAGAAAAGTATGGGTGGGAAAAATGTTTCAGAAACATAACTTGTGGTGATTAAATGTGGGTTTTTGAGAGTTGAAAAGGATTGGTATGAGAGTTGGATCCCTTAATTATAAAATACACTTTCATAAAAGTATGATATGGTTATGGCTAACAACAAAAGGTGGAAAAAGGAGGCTTACACTCACAAAGGATTAAATGAAAACATGTATGCATGGTAAAATGACACTGTGATGGTAAAGAGACAATAGTAGAGGAGGGCTTGGAATTTTACAATTCTAAAGAACTAAGGTGTGTTATAAATGGTTTGAAAGAAAGTGAGTGGAACAACTTCAACACTATTTAAAAGGCTTGCAAAGAGGTGATGGGAATGAGGAAATGAAAAAGGATATAAAGGATAGGAAGGATGCAAGACAAAGATAGGAAAAGGTCCCTACAAAAAGTTTAGAAAAATACTTTAAAATCAAAAAAAAGAAAATCCTCACCTAGTTGGAGACCTTGGAAGTAAGCCACCTAATTGTAGTAAATATGTTGTAGCAATGTTTATAAGAAAAATTAAAAAATATTAGAGACCTTGGGCTCAAATATAGCTCTATCATTGAATTTTTGAAGTAATGCCATAGTACTGTGCATGAGTAGAAATATCAAAAACCTTATGAACTATCCAAAAGTTTAAGTTTCCTATGTAAATTGAGGCAAAGGTGACTAGTTTTAAATAGCTTCCTTTGAGATTTCAAGAATAACAACTTCGTATGTGGGAATCTTTATCAATTAATGGTGATCCCATAATAGTGTGTCCCACTTTTTAGCCTAAGTGGGACACTTAAAATCAATATTTTTCAATATTTTTTAATTTGCATCAATTATAGGGAACCAATACTCAAGAATTTAAAGATGATATAACTTAATGAGTTATGACATTTTCCATGTGGATTCAAGATATACATTGTAAAAAAAATTACAAATTATTTCTATCATTTTTGTTTTTTATTTTTCAATCAATTATTGTTTGTCTATTATTTTTATTAAGTAACATTATTTCATAATATATAAATTTAGCTACAATTTTTTAAAAATATATGATTTATTAGAATTAGATCATTAACTCTAATGTCTAGTGTATGTATATTTTTTGGTAATTTTTATTAAACATTTTTAAATTAGTAATAACAAAAATTCAAACCTATATTATTTTATAACAAACTCTTCTTAGCATACAAATTAAAATGAAATTTTCATTTTCATTGAAAGGACATTTGTGTGGAGAGTAGTTGCTCTATTTAGATTTTTAACAATGTTATTTTTCCTAGTGTCTTGAATGGAAGTCATTTTCTTAGTAATGAACCTAGATTCATAATAAAATCAATAAATATATATATTAAAGAAAACATAATACATATTATAGTTTTTTATAAATCTAATACTATGGGCTACATACTTATAAAATAGAATTTCTAAATGACTTCATACATGGTCCCCCAAAAGGTGAAGCAAATTTTTTGTCAACATTTTGATAAGTGTAGAGAAGATTTTGTTACTTAGATTAAGCTAATCCTAGGGGGTTCTATCCAAAGGGGTTTTATCTAACCCAATTCAATCAAAACCTCTTGGTGGAATGCCTCTAAGCTTAAATTATTATTTTTTCGAAAAAAAAAGTTGTGATTTTTGGTAAAAATCAAGATTCCCTACAAGTGAGAAATACTATTGTGGGATCAACCCTAATTGTCTTTGGATTAGAATCTTCTAGTGGGAGGATAAAAATACATGGTCATCCTATTAGGTGATAAATTATGGGAAATTTCTATGAATAAAATTCAAGATCAATTTTCTATGGAACCTATAACTTGAAGGGGGTCATCTAGTGATAGGTGTACATATTAACTTAGTGTTCATCATGACATGGTTTAGGAGCATGAAAGGTGTATTTTACACATAGGATGAGGCTAAGCACAAAAAAATAATATTTAAAAAGGGGGTTGAAGGGAGATAAAACATAGAATAACTAAATGTGGTGTTAGGACATGGGATGGGACCAAAAATTAAGTGAAAGGGAACACTTGGGAATTATAAACAAGGATAAAAAAGAACATTGGAAAGGTGATAAGAGTGGTTAGTGGTGAGATAGGCTATACATAAAGGGTTAAAACAACATAGCATGCACACACATAGCCTAGGAGATAAAATTCACATAAAAGTGTAATAAGGGTATGCAAAATTTATTATTACACCCAACAAGCAAGAGGGGGATCCTCCAATCCATCCCCCTAAAGTATTTTGTATATGACTATAGGTGTAATTTTGACATGAGATATATAGATGATTTTCCTTTTTCAGCCAATGACTTGTTTAATGTATTTTGCATTTTTTTTTTTGTATTTCTATGTATGCTCATGTGTGTATGCAAATGATGTATCAAATGGTAGTACACACTCATATGCTAATAGTGAATGTTTAAAGTAATAATAAAATTAGAATATTAGGATGAATCAATCATGATATAGGAAGCATCATGTATGTCATTGCAATTGAATAACTAGATGTAGAACATGGTGAACTATTTATAACTGTGTATGTAAAATATGCATTATTGAAGCCCAAATTTTTAGTTATCATAGATATTAAATGTTATTTATTATTATTTTTATTTAATTCATTTAACATGTGGTAAAAATAGTCAATACCTTAATTTTCTTTACTTTCTTTTGAATGAACAAGTTCAATAACCCCATTCTTATGAATTCTAAGCCATTTTCATTTATACCTAATTTTCTACATTATTCTTAGAATCCGATATCATGTGCATTTTCAAATAATGTAGATGAGATAAAAGAATCTACATTCAAACTATTAGTCTATAACCCACTGTCACATACACAAGTTGCTTTAGAATAATTTGTAATATAACATTTTTCTTTGGTGGTACTGAACATTGTATATGGATCCATCTTTAAAGTAAGAATATGAAAATCCTAAGATTCATCTATCCTATCATCATGCATGAAAGAAGGTGTAAAATCCAATGTACCCCAATCATCTCCAAAATTACCATCATTGTCATGTGGGGAAACTTCTACTTTTTTTTCCTTTTTATGTTCTTCATGTGTTAAGTGTTTTTCAGCTAATTTATTTTATCTAATAACATTTTTTAGCCCCTTAATCATCTAATAATGACTAAATAGGAATTCATATACATGTTTAATATAAATCTTATTTTCATACTTAAATTTAGCTTCTAAGGTTAGATGGAATCACACTAATGCATGAATTTGTGAGCATACCAATAGAATATTATATGCTAAATGCCTAGGTATCATGTGAAATGGTGTATAAATATTATTCCCAAATTACAATAGGAATATTTTTAATGTTCATATAAGTTAACAACCAATATTATCATAACCTTTAACTGTAACTTTTTGCTTTCTAATTTTTACATATCCACGATAAGATTTTATAGAGACTTCTCACTATAGATAGTCATGTTAGATCCATTATCAACCAAGGTAAAATTTATCATCATTAACCACTTTAATATGCAAAGATAAATGATCTTGAATAACACTATCTGGTGAAATTTTTACAAGTTCAAAGAAAATGTGAGGCTTTCAAATAGAGACATCTAATTTAGAATAATTGTTTGAGGTTGGGCATCTAAATTAACTTTAATCTTTATGAAATCCTTTTCCAAAATATCTCTATATGTAGTTGACAATAAATCCCAAAGAGAAATATTAGCTTAATTATTTTAAATATGACCAATTAAATTACAAGCTTTATGTGACTTATTTGTCAACTTAGGTGGAGGAGGAAAATTAAGATATGTAGGCTACAAAAATAGCTAATTGAATGTATTGATTTGACCTCTAACCATTTTCTAATATGTATTGACAACTACATGATAATCCTATGAAGTATATTTTACATGAAGTACTATAGATCTATGCTTAGGTGTAATAAGTACTCCATGGAATACAAGAATTTTAAAGGATGGAAAAAAATAAGAAACAAAACATCTCGTAGGTGAGGAAGCATGAAAAAAAGTAAGCTTCACATTTGTGAAAGTATAATCCATATTAAAAGTATGTGAAGGAGATGGAAATGTACCTAAATATGTGGCATAACAAAATAAAGATAAATTCACATCAACCTCAATCAGTCTAGGAAAAGACGTAAACTACTTAATAAAAATTAATTTCCAATGTGGTGAATAAACTATAAGAATAGAATATAAATTGAACCATTGCAATGTCTCATCAATTAAAGTTCTTTTAAATTCATTGATTAAGAATACATAATCATCTATATGCTCATAATTTATAAGTAATAATAACTCAACATATAGAGGTACATTCTCGGTACCATTAAATTCATTAAGCACATGAAATCCTTACTAAGAGCACAAATATCACTATGCAATGCATCATAAAGCAATGAATCATTAAGAATATCAATGGAATCCACATGAGATTCTTAATATTTATGATGCAAGAGCATCCAGTGGTGTAAGGGCAATCTTGCATCACCCAAAAATAGTTAAATTTCAAGTTTCTCAGTTTTTAGATGTTTTTACATTTTTGGATACCCTTTTCATCATAATGAAATTCCCAATTTACAGTTTTTATTTTCTATTCCTGGGTTGAAAGATATTGCAGTTTTAGTTTCCCAGATTTGCACCTGAAAATCTTTTGAGTTAGATTTGAGGCACTTAGATTTCCCGGATCGGCCCGAAAATTTCCAAAATTGGCATAGAAATTTTTTAGCACGTTATTGACTTCGAGACCTTTCCAACGGTTCAAACGGTTAGCGAATCGGAGTCCCGGATCAAAAGTTATGGCCCCGGGAAGTTGGCGCACTTTCTAGAAGATACAATTGCAAATGTTCTTTTGAAATTTGAACTTCAAGTTGTAATTTTTTGGCGCCAAACCACCTAAACTCAAATTTGAATGTTGTTTTGGATCCAAACTAAAGAGGAGCTCTATTTATGGGTGGGTTTCTAATTTTTGGGTAACTTTTTGGGGACAAGCTCGCATATTGCGAAAGGGTGATTCCGTAGCTTTCTGTAACTTGCATGTGTTGTAGAACTTGGGGATTTGAGATTCTCTGCATGTAAGAAGCTCCATTTTTTGAATAATAAAATTATTCTCTTGTTTGTGGGTTATTTTCTAAGTCTCAGGCTATGCCCTCATCAAGTGGTATCAGAGCAGGTTTTCTTGAGCGTGTGGACAGATCGCCAATCGTGAGGCAATTCACACCAGGACCATGGTTGTGGGTTGAGGTTAAGAAAGATGCCTCCAAGAGTGATTCCTGGTAGGCGTGGTGGTGCCAGAGGTGGTCAAGGCAATAGAAATGCTGGTGGAAGAGATGCACTAGCAGCCCTCGAAAGACAGATTGATGCGTTACAAGAGCAATTGAGAAGAGGGTTAAACCTAAGGGAGAAAAGTGAGGATGAAGGAGAGGAAGAAGGTTCAAATGTAGAAGAGGAAGAAGAAGCAATTGATCAAGACCAAATACAGCTAATAAGGGCCATTTCAAAGATCGGGAAAAGACCCAGAGCAGAAGTCCCCAGTTATTTCAGAAGTTTGAACCCGGAAGAGTTGATCGACTAGATCAATGAGGTAGAAGAATATTTTGAGTATGAGGAAATAGAGGACCCAGATCGGGTTAAGTTTGTGAAAATGAAGCTAAAGGGCCATGCCAGTATTTGGTGGAAAGAGGTCCAGTTGGAAAGAAATTAAAGAGGAAAAGGAAATATCACCATATGGGATCACATAGTAGAGAAACTGAAGAAGCAGTTCATACCAGTGGACTACGAGTTAGATCTATTGAAGAAATTGCAAGGGTTGAAACAAGGAAGCAGATCTATGAAAGAATATAATGATGATTTTCACAAGATAATCATCAGAACGGGCCACACAGAGGCCAATAAGGAGAAGGTAGCCTGATATCTTAATGGATTACGACCGAGCATTCAGGAGGAGTTAAGCCTAGTCAGAATGACCACCATTGAGGATGTGTATCAGTTTGCTCTGAAGGTGAAAGAGAAGCTGAACAAAAGATTTGATGGCAAGCAAAAAGGACGAGAAGGTCAAAGTGGAAGGGACAGTGGAAGACCTTCAAGAAGCTGAAATGATGATGAAAAGAAAAGTGAAGATGTGGGTACCAGCCGAAGCCAAAGGAATGACAACTTCTACCGCCCTCGTGATCAAAACAGTGGTGATCAAAGAGGAACAGGACGAGGGAGATATGGACAAGGATCTAGAAGAGGTGGTTTCAAAGGAACATGTTTCCAGTGTGGTGAAGAAGGGCATCGAGCCTATGAATGTCCACAACACCAAGAAAGGGCAGACAAAAGGCCAAAGGTCATGGAAGGGTTAGCATGTAGATGAGGAGGCCCAATCTGAACGATGAGATGATCTTTGAAAGGGGAGAAGCCTAGTGATTAGGAGAGCCACAGGGACTAAGGAAAAGGAACCAAAAGCGAGGAGGAAGAATACATTTTGCACAAGGTGCAAGTGTGAAGGAAAATGTGATGTCATTATTGATAGTGGGAGCACCGATAATCTGGTGTCAAAAGAGATGGTCACAAAGTTGAAGCTGAAGAGGGAAAGGCACCCACATCCGTATCGAATTTCCTTGTTGTAGAAAGACCACAATTTTTTGGTCAATGAGCAGTGCCTAGTAAAGTTCAAGATCAGGAGCTACCATAATGAGGTACTCTATGATATCATCCCCATGGATGCATGTCACATATTGTTGGGGAGGCCGTGGCAGTTTGATAGGTGAGCTATACATGATGGCCATGCAAACACTTATTCTTTGACAAAGGATGGGGTTCGTCACAAGTTGAAACCCCTGAAGGAGACCGAAGAAAAGGTATGCAGTAGTGCTAGAATTTGTTATGTAGATGGAAAATTTTTTTTAGAAGGTATGAAGCATGACCGTGTGTGTTTTGCATTGATTCCTAGAGTGAGTAAGGAGGATAGTGAGAAGGTTCTAGAAGAAGTTTCTGGGATGTTGGATGAGTTTCAGGATATTGTTTCTGATAATGTACTTGAGGGTTTACCACCAATAAGGAAGATCAGTCATCAGATTGACTTGATTCACGAGCGGTTGCCAAATAAAGCGGCTCATAGAGGCCAATGATGAAAATAGAGAGTTGAGCAGGAGACAAGTTCAAGAGTTGTTGAGAAAGGGTTTGATACAGGAAAGTTTGAGTCCATGTGCAGTACCTGCAGTACTAGCACCAAAGAAGGATGGGGAGTGGAGGATGTGTATAGATTCCCGAGCCATAAACAAGATAACAATCAAGTACAGATTTCCCCTGCCAAGGATGGATGACCTGATGGACTGTTTGAGTGGAGCTCGGTACTTCACAAAGATTGATCTGAAGAGTGGATATCACCAGATCTGGATTTGAGAGGAAGATGAATGGAAGACTGCCTTCAAGACCAAAGACGGCCTATACGAGTGGTTAGTCATGCCTTTTGGGCTAACCAATGCAGAAGTACATTCATGCGGCTCATGAACGAGGTACTAAAATAATTTCTAGGAAGTTTTGTTATTGTGTATTTAGATGATATTTTGATTTTCAGTAAGACATTGGATGAGCATCTGATGCATATTCAGAGAACCTTTGAGAAGTTAAGAAGCATTGATTAATCTGAAGAAGTCTGATTTTGTGAGAGTTAGTGTACTTGAGGTTTGTTGTCTCAGCATAAGGTCTCAAGATGGACCCAGAAAAGGTGAAGGCTATTATGGAATGGCCTACCCCAAGAACTGCTACCGAGGTGAGATCTTTCCATGGTTTGACTAGTTTTTATAGAAACTTCATTAGAAACTTCAGTAGTATTTGTGGACCCTTGACTGAAACAATGAGAGGGGATAGAAAAGAATTCAGGAGGTGGAGCCTTTGGGCGGCAAAGTTTTGAACTATTAGGCGAGAAGGTAATGGGAAGCAACCTATTCTAGCCCTCCTAGATTTCAACAAGGTGTTTTGGTGGATTGTGATGCCGGTGGATTTGTGTCATTGGGCGGTGTTGAGCTAAGAAAGGTAAAGCCCATTACCTGGCTGATTGAAAAAGTTAAATGATGCCAAGAGAATATTTTGTATATGATCAAAATTTATGCAATAGTTCAAGCATTAAAGAAATGGAGACATTATTTGTTGCGAGAATTTTTTCTATACAATGATCATCGGTGCTTGCGATTACCTAAATGGTCGGAAAAGTGTCGAGGCATACATGAAATGGAATTGCAGAGTTTTTTGCAGTTATACCTTTGTTTTGAAACATAGGAGTGGGAAGTCAAATAGGGTTGTAGATGCCTTAAGTAGGAGGCATACATTGATGAAAAAGATGCAGATTGAAGTGGTTGGGTTCAATGAACTTAAGACACTGTACGCAGAAGATCCTAATTTTGCAAAGGCTCAGAAAGCTTGCAAGGAACCTATTACAGTGGACAGGACAAGGTGGCTGGATTTCATAATCCAGGATGGCATGTTATTTAAGGGAAGTCAATTGTGTATCGCGAGGAGTTCCATGAGGGAGAACCTGATAAAGGAGAAGCATAGTGGAGGAATGGCAGGACATTTTGGTTGGGATAAGACCATTGCCATTATCAGTGAGCATTATTATTGGCCTCAGTTGTCACAGAATGTGAAGAAGTTTGTACAAAGCTGCAGGGTATGTCAGATGGCTAAAGGTGTGAGCTAGAATACAGGCTTATATCAGCCCTTACTTGTACCAGAGAGGCCATAGGGGGATATAAGTATGGACTTTGTTCTTGATTTGCCAAGGACACAACAAGAGAATGATTCAATCTTTGTGGTGGTTGATAGGTTTTCAAAGATGGCACATTTCATTCCATGTCAGAAGACCCATGATGCAGTCCACATTGCTGACTTGTTATTCAAAGAGGTGGTGAGGCTACATGGTCTACCAAAGAGTATTGTTTCAGATCGTGACACCAAATTTGTGGGTCACTTTTGGAGGACCTTGTAGAAGAAGTTGAAGACAGAGTTGAAGTTTAGTTCTGCACACCATCCATAAATAGATGGGCAGACAGAGGTTGTTAATAGGAGTCTGGGTAACCTACTGAGATGTTTGGTAGGAGATAAACCCAAGGGATGGGACTTGATCTTACCCCAGACATAATTTTCTTACAACAATTCTGTCAATAGAAGCACTGGTAGATCACCGTTCTAGATTATGTATGGAGGTAGCCCCATAACAACTCCAAAATTGAGGAAGATGGACAAGAGAAGAAAATAAGTCTTAAGCCGAGAAGATTTTGCAGAGCACATCAAGAATATACATGAAAAGGTACGAGAACACATTAATAAGATGAATATGCAATATAAGGCTAAGACAGGTCAAAAAAGGAGGAATAAGGAGTTTCAGACTGGCGATGAAGTAATGGTACACTTGAGGAAAGAGAGGTTTCCCATGGGAACCTATAACAAATTGAAGATGAAAAAATTTGGTCCTTGTAAGATTTTGAAGAAGCATGATTCAGGGAATGGATATGAGGTAGATTTGCCTGATGGAATCAACATTTCCCCTATGTTCAACATTTTAGATTTGACACAGTATCATGAAGGTGGAATGGAGGAAACACCGGCAATAATGGGGAAATATGGAATTTTAGCACCTACTTCAGAAAGGGAGGAGATTGAAGCAATCTTGATAGTCATGTGGGAAGGAGTACCAGAAATAGGCAGTATGAAGAATATCTGGTGAAATGGAGAGGAAGGCTTGTGGAAGATTCATCCTGGCTATCTAAAGGTATGGTTGGGTTGGATTTTCCTCAACTATACGAGCGTGATGGGTCCTTCTCAAATTACGTGGAGTAATCTGCGGGAGCATCAGTGGTGTAAGGGCAATCTTGCATCACCCAAAAATAGTTAAATTTCAAGTTTCTTAATTTTTAGATGTTTTTACATTTTTGGATACCCTTTTCGTCTAATGAAATTTCCAATTTATGGTTTTTATTTTCTATTCCTGGGTTGAAAGATATTGCAGTTTTAGTTTCCAGATTTGCACCTGAAAATCTTTCAAGTTAGATTTGAGGCACTTAGAGTTCCCGGATCGGCCCCAAAACTTGTCAAAATTGGTAGTATTTTGAGTACGTTATTGACTTCAGACCTTTCCAACGGTTCAAACGGTTCGCGAATCGGAGTCCCGGATCAAAAGTTATGGCCCGGGGAAGTTGGTGCACTTTCTAGAAGATACAATTGCAAATGTTCTTTTGAAATTTGAACTTCAAGTTGTAATTTTTCGGCCAAACCACCTAAACTCAAATTTGAATGTTGTTTTGGCTCCAAACTAAAGAGGAGCTCTATTTATGGGCGGGTTTCTAATTTTTGGGTAACTTTTTGGGGACAAGCTCGCATATTGCGAAAGGGTGATTTTGTAGTTTTCTGTAACTTGCATGTGTTGTAGAACTTGGGGATTTGAGATCCTCTGCATGTAAGAAGCTCCATTTTCTGAATAATAAAATTATTCTCTTGTTTGTGGGTTATTTTCTAAGTCTCGGGCTGTGCCCTCATCAATTTATCATCATAATAAAAAAATATCATGTAGAGAAGAAAATGCAACATTCACATCAATATCCCTATGTCTGCCATAGGATGAAACATCAAAAGCATCTAAATCTAGGGATATATAACTATTATGAGATGTAGGAAGAAAAACATCACTAGGCACAACAACATCATGAGCAATCAATGGACATGTAACATCATCATAGACAACACCATCCCTAGATATATCAAATGAATATATGACTGAAGTAAGAGCAAAATCACTATTATAGGCCATAAAAGAAATATGATCATAAATAATAGTGGCATAAGAAGTGAGCTTATTAGGAAGGAAGCAAATATATCCATGATAAAGATCCAACAATGAAAGCACATAAATATTTAGTCCCTATCAAATACAAACTAGATCTAGAATGAAAGATGAAAACAATCAAACATATCATATTTGAAATATAGAAGGATAAAAGCCTAAGATGAAACCTTGGGAGGTGTGGGAAATGTCAAACCTTTCATTTTTTTTGTAGAGGAATAAAACACTCCTAAAATTATCTAGGGTAAATTAATTAAAGAAATGATGAAAATATCTAACCCTAAAAACTTGACTTGAGTATAGAAATAAGTATTAATTCTTTTTAAAAAATAAATACTAAAATTGACAAAAGAAGGATATAATTGCTTAACTTTATATGAATCAAGAAATAATCTATTATATCATGTGCACTATGATTCATCTCAGAATTATGATGTCAAAAGTACATTAGTCAAGCCCTGAAAGGCAAGAACATAAATTGGTTTATGTCTAAGTTCAAACCTACACATAGGTGTTAAACACTTGAAATTGTGGCCTTGAACTTGGGATATCTATTCTTAATTAATGTGTTCATTTGTAAATATTTGGCTAAGTTAGTGTTTTTGATTAATTGAGAAAGGAAAGGGCCCTACTCCCATAATTTTAGAACATTAAAAGCTTAAAACAAAATATCAAAGACAAAGAGAGGGAATGCAAGCCCAACAAAATAGCAACACCAAAGAAAATAAAAAAAACTAATCGAACAATAAAGAACACTAGTGGACCAGAAGAGTGCTAGCAAATAAGGTTGCAGTCTTCAATCAAGGAGTCAAGAGACTCCTCCCATGCTTCCTTGTCCTAGTTTTGCAACACCATCTTATTGTTGTTCCCCTCACCCTAAGAATCTTTTTCTTTGGCTTTCTTCTTTTTCTATTTCTTAATTTTAGACTATCCAAAAACAATCTCCATAACAACCTTTGTCATTACGTTGATATACGTGACTCTAAAATGGCAACACAAAATCTAGGTGGTCAAAAAATTAGTGAAAGAAAAACAAAACTCTAGTTTCTATTTTCATGTGCAATGATTTTTATTAATTTTTTCAATTATTTAAAAAGTGAACATTATCACAAAATTCTATTTTCATTGTTTAATTACAATAATTTTTGTTTTTTCCACCTAATAAATCATACAATGATTTATTTATTTATTTAAGTTTGCTAATCAAAAAATAAATGGCTTGATATCTTTCAACGTATTTTATATAGATTATCTTGAAGATATATATACTAGTAATATCTTTTGGGCAGGGTTGTTTCATGGTGTTAAAAAACACTAATATAACATATTATTGGGTGGGATATTTGCTTCTTGTCTCTATTGTATTCAAACCATGTTAGACTGATTCAATGGTGTTGACATGCCAAGCCAAATATAAAAGCATGTCTAATTTTATGAATATTAATGATGGGCAGGAGGGGTCCCCATGTTCCTCTCCATAAACTTTCAACCATATACTCTCTATCGGCTACCGGCCCTTCATTCTGCGCCAGAAAATAGTAAATGGACGTTTACACTTTGTCTTATGTGTTGTTCAGTACACCCCTTAACTCTTTGTCTTCTACGCCTTCCCACTGGTTATACCTTATTTCTTGCCTCATCAACTTGTTCTGCCTTTTAACTTTCAAGCCAACCAACCACCTGCAAAAGGACGATGGCTTGGCCCGAGGAGGGACCGAATGGCCTTTGGTGAATGGAAAAGATGATTCAAATGAAACTGAAATGAAGAATATGAGATTTGAAATCACCATCGAAGTGGGTGTCTCAACCAAATCAAATATATAAAAAGTGTGTAATTCCCCATGAGAATATATACTATTTTAGTAATGCAAATTGCATACCTAAACCCTTCTCCCCTCTGATTTGGGCCCATTTACATACCCCTTGCCTTTTCTCCTATAATTTGGGCCCACTTGCATACCCATAGTCTTTTCCCTTACATATTCATAGATTTTTTTCTTTGTAATTTAGATTCACTTGCATACTCCTAGTATTCATAGCCTTTTCTCTCATAATTTGGGTCCACTCGCATACTCAAAGTCTTTTCTTTTGCATACCCATAGCCTTTTCCCTTATAATTTGGGTTCAATTGCATACTCATAAACTTTCCCCTTGCATATCCATAGCCTTTTCTTGCATACCCATATCCTTTTCTGTTATGATATGGATCCAATTAGATTAAAGTGTTAATGTAATGAAGTTTATGAGTGGAATATTCTTGTGTGAAATGTTCTATAATATCACTACATTGTGGTTCCATTATTACTTATTCTTAGAGATCGACTTCGATCTTTAGCTCTATCATTCATATCCCTAGGTCAAATATGTGGGTGTAGACTTTACATAGGCATTTTCATAATTGTGAATTTGAACTTTGAACTTTTAAAATTCAAATTTAAATTGATTCCCTTTTACTAGTCATTTTGAACTAACATAGCACATGTTTATGTTGATTTGTCTATTATTTTATTGCTTTAAAAGATATTCATTCACCCATTTTTAAATTATCTGAGGATTATTAAAAGAATTGGCATATAGCATATATGAGAGAATCATAATAACATTATCAAGGCATTACATCGTCATACATCATCCTAGGCACCATCGCATGATTGCTTGTTATGACATGGATCCAATTTGATTGAAGTGCTAATGTAATGAAGTTTATGAGTGGAATATTCTTGTGTGAAATGGTCTATAATATCACTACATTGTGGTTCTATTATTACTTATTCTTAGAGATTGGATTTGATCTCTAGTTTTGCCATTCATATCCCTAGATCTTATATGTGGATGTAGACTTTACAAATCATTTATTCGTAATTGTGAATTTGAACTTTGAACTTTTACAATTCAAATTTAGATTGAATACCTTTGATTCCCTTTTACAAGTCATTTTGAACTAACATAGCACATGTGTGTGTTGATTTGTGTGCTATTTTATTGTTATAAGAGATATTCATTCACACATTTTTAAATTATGTGAGGATTATTGAAATAATTTTCATAGAGCATATATGAGAGCATCATAACAACATTATCAAGTCATCACATTGACATACATCATCCTAGGCACCATCACATGCTTGCTTGTCATCATTCATCTTTCACTCAAAGTTGTAAAGTCAGTTCACTGGGGATCTAAATGAGGGGAACATATCCCTCACAGTTGTTAGGAAAATACTAAGTTGATCAAGTCATTTCTTACATAACCCCATGTAAGAAAAGCATGTATGCAAGCTTGCATAATAACCATAATGGAAAGACCGAAGCCATACCACAAGATTACACAAGATATATCATAGGAAAATCCTCAAGAGAGAAAATCCATCCTCCAAAACCATCCACATTTAATGTATTATTCAATAATCAAAATATTACAATACATTTACACAACTTCTCTATGAATACTTCTAAAATATCAAGCTACTCTAATGCATCCTTCATGTGTCCAAGCATAATGTGTAACCATACACCCACACATCCCATGCTATGCTTCACATATGTAGTCAGTAGAACTACTCAATACATATGATAACTCACTCAACTAGTCAACAAGCCAACCTACCAATCCCAACCACTAAACATGTGCTTGATTTTATAAAGTCAAACTCACATAAAAAAATTAAGTGGTAAAGTAAAACCATGAGTGCACAAAATCATTGACCCTAACATTTACTTTTTGATATTATTTTTTTACTATAAAATATTTTTCCCATGTGCAACCCACATATAAAATATCTAACTAATATTACATACAACTTTACAAGTGGACCCAGATAAATATTTAATGCGGCTAAGCACATCTCCTAAAGATGCACCACAAATAAATATTTATTTTGCATAATTAAAAATATGTGTTTTCTTGTGTAAGGTGTATAACACTTTTCCTAACATTCTTCCACTTGTATGCATTGCATAAGGGTCAATTGATGAAATACATCATAGTAATTCATGAAACCACATGAATCTCCAACATGCTCTCATGCTCCATCAAGATATTGTAATAGCATCCAATGTGACTACCATCTCAAGCAAGAACTCCTCTCATCCTCTAGCATGCCATATATGGAAGAAAAAAAAAATCAATGTGAAGATGCACCAATCCAAAGAACACAAGTAGCAAATCCAAGTGATAAAAAAGGCTCCAAGCTACTATATAATGAATGTAAAATTCACATGATTGGAAATAGCAACCACAAAAAATGCTAATCCATCCAATCATCCATACTTACAATGGTATCCAAAACCATTAGTAAAATTGATGCCAACATGTCTAACCCATAAATACATTTACAATCTCCATGTATAAAACTTGTCAATGAAGAACATACACATCGAGGAACTCTCATTGCATGGGTAATGCCAAATCTAAAAATAGATCAAGGCATATCAATTCTACCAATCAACACTCATACCGAGGTGTGACTCATAATTAAAGCATGTAGTACCAAATAATAATTACAATGATCCATACATGTAATAGAACTACTACATACTCTCTCACAACAAGTCACCATAACTCTCCCAAGTCCACCACACAAAACCATGTGAACATGAACCTCTAGAAAGTAGCCATGTGCAACCCACACATAAAATATAAAGTTGGGATGGGGGTTGCAGTATGGCATTATTCGCAAGATTGTAATATGTTTTGCACTGGATAATAAAATCATTAGATGGCTACAGTTTTTTGGATGTAGCCCATATTGGGTGAACCATGTTAAATTCTTTGTGTTGTCTTGTTTTTGCTATAATTTTCTGTGTGTTTTATTTCTTCATTTTATTGATCAAATTTGCATTTAATTGTTAGATGTCTGCCTTCAAACCCTAACAATAACCATCTCCTATCAATGAAATACAAGATGCCAAAGAATTATCACTATAACTTGAATAGGATCCAAGAGCTCTTCCATGACTCCTAGAAACATTGTATAAGATCATCAATCAATAAGTGACGAATCCACATCACTAGTAAATATCCCACTAAATAGTGATACCGAGCTCTTAATGATGTCATGATAACCATCTCCTACATGAATATCACACATTCTTCAAACACACTCAACTACAATACCAATAGATTTAGAGAATAAAGTAGAACCAATATCTCCAAGACAAGAAGATAAACCACCAAACAAGCATAAATATCAAAATATCCCATTGAATACTGTAATCTAGCTATCCATGACATCATGATAAACAACATGTTAGTAGTCACAATAATTGATTATCCAAGAAATCTAATCATCTATTCTCTTATCCCAATGAAACATACCAATGCAAAAATGACTAAATATAAGGTTAACTAATTAAATTTGCATCAACATTGAAAAGATATATGGATATAGATAGTTCACATCCAAGTCATCCCATTCAAATAAAGTTGGTGGCTAACACACACAAATACATAACTCATAGGTCCAAAACTAATTCAACATGAAAACTCACCATTACATTAGTAACATAGAAACCAAGATAACCAATACTATAACTTGTAGATATGAAGACTCAAATACTAGATCACTTGTACATTTGATTATCCCAACAAACCTACAATCGAGTAACCATAGTCAAGGAACCATACAAGAATATAGGAGATAAGAACAACCTCCTAACAATAAACAACACCGCCACCTATAATGATGAATTAATCAACACCGTGCATTTCAATGATATTCATGACCATATCATGTCAATTCCCAAGTGTAGATGAACAACAATGACACTGTAATAATGAAAATTGCATCCTATGGAATTTCACATTCCATAACCCCCCTTTAGCTTAATTAAATGCAATAATTCAATGTCCCCTTCACCTAACCTTAATTTTTTCCGTAACCCATTCATTTTTTGGCTGTTAAAGTGAAATTTTGTCACAAATGGCCATGTGACCCGTAGATGTCTATGCACCACACAAACATCCCAAAAAGATTCTTGATTGCATGGTCATTGTCACATTACACTTCCTACCTACCCATGAAGTGTAATGCCTATGTTTCTTGTAGGTGCACTGAAAATGTATGTTTGCATGTCTTTTCTCTTTTCAAGCCTCCTATTCTCTCATTCATTCATTCTATACGATCTCTCACTTTCTAGCTCTCATTATCTCATTCTTTCACTCACATTCTCTCAATCTCAAGTTTTCACACTCTCTTTATCATATTCTTTGTGTTCTTGATTTCTACATGAGCACTTTGGTATTCTATTGGCACGTCTTGAGTGTGGCTTACTCTTCCTTTCGATGTCACTATCTTGTGAAAGGGAGGGTAACTACATTCTTTGTTTACATCACATTATCACCTCTTCTTTGAGTAACATATTATTATCCTAACTTGTCTATATATTTTATTTATCTTGTCTATTATCTTTTATCTTTGTCTATTTGGTTGTCCGTGGAGGTGGGAACACCTATGCGGGGGTTTAACTAAGGAAAGCCCCTAAAAAAACCCCAACCATTTTCTCATCTCCATGTTTGCAAGTTTTGAAGTCATGGCATTGCGAGAGGCTTCGTTAATGGACCTCATGTAATTCTACTTTCCCTCTTTTCATTTCCATTCTAATTATTTAGTTTACAAGCATTTTTGTTATTCTACTATTTAAAGCATATTCTTGAGATTATAGATATTGAACAACTAGTAGGTTCTTTGTGCCTTTGTGTGATAAAATTTGATTTTGGTCCATACAAAACTACAACACACCATGGGGACATCTGTGCATTGCACTATCATCCTTGGTTGAGAGCTTGCCAGTTTGTTGAAAAAATCTCTACAACTTGCTCTTTCAATTTCTAAAACACTTACATTCTTATTCCACATAAATCACAAAATATAAAAAATAAATCTCTCCCTTTGTCTTTCTGTTTTGTTCACTTGAGCATTGATCCCTAAGGTATTCGAGGATCATTCACCCTTCGAGATTACATCATTTCGTGGTGTCAAATTTCATCCTCTAAATTTTGGTGAACTTGGCATAACCTGTCCTTACCTTAATCCTTTGTTGAAAACATTTATTCTCTCTTGTTTGGATGCCTATTGGACAAAGATTTGTGACACTTATATGAGTTTCACACCCAGTCTACAAATTTTGGACACGTAGTTAGAAGAATATTTTGACACTTAGATATGGGCTCAAGGAGACTATTCAGTCCACCCCATTCAGGTCCTAAGTTTGATCAATTCACCATAGGTTTATCACTAGGTTATACCCATCCTTTTGTTTGCATTCAACCATCAACAAAAGTTCAATAAAATTTTCAACCAAGCAGTCCTTCTAGCTCTTCTTTTCCCATAGATCACAACCCTATAAGTAGGTTCAATCTTTGGAAGAGAAACTCAAAGAGTTTGAAGACTTTCTAGATAGAGATAACACATACAATCAAGTTGCTCCTATTGTTTGTGGTTTGAGGAACCTGTTTATGTCAGACCACAAAGGTATTGAGTCGCTTCGAGGGATAGCTAACATAGTAGTGACTAATTTCCCTTCATACACTTCAGTCCTGGGAAATCCTCAAGATGTCCAGTCGAAGATCACTAGTACATAGTTATATCTCCTGATATTGAAAACTTCCATGCACACATGGTATACATTGGTCCCTCTATACTTTCTTTCACCACTATCAATAATACAAACATTATACCCTTGGATGTTCCTAGAGTAAAAGTGAATTGCATCCCTCTGGGGTATGAGATCCCTATATCCAGAACCCAAACCTTCACCATTGCAACTAGTCAAACCTCACCATTTGATCTTGTCTTGAATGCCTTATTACAAAACATGGGACATATGCAATCAAATTTGGTTAATTCACCAGCTCTGGCTCTCAATCCACATTGAAACCATATTAGTGCCACAGTCCTTTAGCCCTTACCATTTTAAATATTCTCATACTATAAGGGGTAGAAATCTTGAAGTTTGATAAGTACATTCGTAGGGGTGACCCATAGACCCATGTCTCATCATTCACCGCCATGTGTATTGATTTACTCTATAAGGATTATTTTTTAGCTAAACTATTCTCGTGATCCCTCAAGGATGTTGCATTGGAGTGGTTCTGCTCACTTCTTGATAACTCTATCTTTAGCTTTGATCAATTGGTTAATCAATTTTTATAGCAATTTCAGGTGAACATTGTACCGGAGATCACTTTTACTGATCTTGTCCATTGTAAGCAGGGGACTCATGAGAAGGTAAATAATTTTATTTCCCGCTATCAATCCCTATTCTCCCAAATATCTTATGCCTTGTCAAATTATGATGTCTAGCGTGTATTCATAGGGAATCTACAGTCGACATTAAGAGAAAAAGTCCTCTTGATGAAATACCCTTATTTTTCCCATTTGTGTGTCTCATTAAGAGATTACTAGTAGATGGTGACATAGTTTGGGGGTTCTACCTCATCCTCACATATAGATAGTTAGAAATCCACATCTATCTCCAGGGAATCAAAAAAGAACAAACCAATAGAGAATGTAGTTTCTACTCCTAATGAGAAGAAATTTGTAGGACGCAATAGAGTGTTCACAATTTTTTTTGAATCCTATGCTAATATTCTTAAAAATTTATTAAAAGATGGTTTAATCACTCTCCCAGAAATTAGACCATTTCCCAAAAACAAACCTTATCCTATCTAGTATGATGATCAAAAGTTTTGTCAATACCATCGTGTCCCTGGTCATGATTCTGAACATTGTGTGCCTCTTAGACATATATTCCAAGTCCGTGACATAGATAGTAGTACTATCCAACTCGAAGGTAAGAAATAAAAATCATCTATAGCTAAGCATAATAGCCAACTATAGATCTACATAGACAGTAAGACTATTTTATGTGTTCTTGCATTTACATGTGAATTGGGTTGGGGTTGTATGAGGACAAGCTTACCCAATTGGGAAGAGCACCCCTTTTAGGGGATAAGAAAGAGTAGGAAAATCCATGGGGAAACCAATTTCCTCTTTTGAGAAGGAGAGGAAAAAAGGGTATGAGTACCTAGGTTATTATGGTGATATGGGTGTATGGAGTTGGATGGTATGGAAGATGTGTTGCATGTAAAGTATTGAAGAATTGGGTTATTGAGAAGGAAGAAAATGAAAATGATTTTTTGGTTATGATTCTTGTGCACTAATTTCCTCATATGGTAGTGTAGTCCACCTCTATCCCCATTTTGGGATTCTATAGATTCCTTTTGTAAATGTGTAATTTGGGATGGGGGTATCTAGTTGTGTGTGCTATTTTGGAATGGATTGTTTTATGCTACTGTTGCTTGTACCTATATCCTTGTTTACCTCCTAGCTCAGGGGTGGTTTGTGAGAAAACCTATGGTTGAGAGCTGATCTTATCTATGGCCATGGGAGAAGATTTTTGTGTGCATATGTGCAGATCCATAGTTGTTGTAGCTAACAATTCTGGAGAAAACCGTCCCTCCCTTATATGATGGAGTAGAGAGATTTGAGCAGTAGATACATTGTTTGTAACATGTGTTTATAAGTTTATTTTTTTGTAAATATAATTGTGACTTTAGCTCCTTTACTTCAAGCATAGTGTTGAATTCAAATAGTTGAAAGAAATGGAATATAGGTGTTTACTATTTTTACATAGTAAGAAGAGATAATTGTTATTCTTGTTTAAGGGAAGATGAATGCATACTATTTGAAAATGCAATGAAGTTCTCTCATTTGGATGAAAATTCTTATTGTATAAAATTTTGCATAGAAGTCCATTATAGCCATGCTGAAAAAGAAAGATAGATAAATAAAAGAAAGCATTGTTGTGTGTAAGGATAGGTAGAGATTGAAAATATGTATCATAAATTGTTCTTCTTTTCTTTCTACAATGAAACTAAACCCTGTTGAGATAATATATGTTATTTCTATTACTATACAAATAAATGTTTATGTAAATGAATACACATTTTGAAATTTTCATAGAATCTACCCCTTCTTTGATTGAAGGAATACTATATTTCTGTTGAGTACAACATAATAGTATTTTCAATTAGAGATGAAATGTTTTTATTTGAAAGTATGAAATGGTGATTCGTTCGAGAAAAAATATTATTTATTTTGAGGTTCTCTATGCATTAGTATTAGGGAGGCATATTCCATTTTGATCCAAATGTTTTAGAAATGGAGACCTATAGATGCAAAGCTTAGTTAACACACCTTTGACTCTTCCTTATCCGTCAAGCTTCTTGCATGAGCCTTACACTGCCATCCAAATTTAATGAACCTACTTCTTAATTTGGTATCAATCAAATATGGAATAATTATTTCACTTAGCGCCTATACCCTACTTTTGTTAGAATTATAACTCCAAACCTTGCCTTATGATTTTTATGCCTAGAGTAGATGTTTATTGCTCAGCTGACATAACTTAAATGTGGGTCGTTGAACCTTAATGATTCACAACAATGATGTGAATGAGTTAAGACAATCAACACTTTCCATGTCTCATCGATCCACTTACCTTTTTTGTTCAACCAAAGTCAATGTAGGCTTCTCGCAAAGTAGCATAATTTTGTCTCTAGTCATTTATGTTTGTTGAGGGTCGGGGATCACTAACACCCCTTACCTTATGCTTGAAAAGCTTAGAAAAAATTAAAGAGACAAGTCCAATCACCTAAGTCTAAGCTCCTTATAAATTTTTAGGGTTCGACCATCAAACTTACCCTTTACCATCTACCTTTCTCTCTCCATTGCAAACCAATAAACTAACTCCCAAATCACCAAAGTGCAAAAATCTGACTTTTCTTTAAGATTATCAGAGATTGGGGTTTCACTTTACCTCTTTCTTGCTCCTTGTTAAGGCATTCAACAAAGGGTATTGTTGATGCTCGAAGTCCAAAGTTATCATACTTAACCATTTTGGTTTCCTTTTTTTTGTTAAAGGGCATTCAACAAAGGGCATTGTCAATGCCCAAAGTTTGAAGTTATTGGACTTAACCATTTTTGTTTCCTTCTTTTTGTTAAGGGAATTCAACAAAGGGTATTGTCGATGCCTAAATTCCAAAGTTATCAGAATTAACCATTTTGGTTTTCTTCTTCTCATTAAGGGAATTCAACAAAGGGTATTGCCAATGCCTAAAGTCTGAAGTTATTAGACTTAACCATTTTGATTTCCTTATTTTCGCTAAGGGAATTCAACAAAGGATTATTGTTGATGCTTGAAGTTTGAAGTTATTGGAATTAACCATTTTGGTTTCCTTATTTTTGTTAAGGGCATTCAAAAAAGGGTATTGTCAATGCCTGAAGTCTAAAGTTACAGATTTAACCATTTTGGTTTCTTTCTTTTCGTTAAGGGAATTTGGCAAAGGTTATTACTAATGCCCAAAGTCTGAAATTATCAGACTTAACCATTTTGGTTTCCTTCTTTTCATTAAGGGAATTTGGCAAAGGGTATTGTTGATGCCCGAAGTTCGAAGTTATTGAACTTAACCATTTTGGTTTCCTTCTTCTCATTAAGGGAATTCATCAAAGGGTATTACCAATGCCAAAAGTCCAAATTTATTAGACTTAACCATTTTGGCTTCCTTATTTTCACTAAGGGAATTCAACAAAGGGTAATATCGATGCTCGAAGTCTAAAGTTATCAAACTTAACCATTTTGGTTTTCTTCTTTTCGTTAAGGGCATTTAGAAAAGGGTATTGTCGATGCCCAAATTCTAAAGTTATCAAACTTAACCATTTTGGCTTCCTTATTTTCATTAAGGGTATTCAGAAAAAGGGTATTGTCGATGCCTAAAGTCTAACGTTATTGAACTTAACCAATTTAATCTTCTTTTGGTTGGGAATTTGATATGAGGTATCATTGAAGCCCAAAGTCTAATGTTATCAAACTTACTGATTTTATCTTCTTTCAGTTGGGATTTCGGTATGAGGTATCACCAAAGCCCAAAGTTAGACGTTATCAGACTTGAGTCCTAGTTTAATCTTCTTTTGGTTGGGCATTCAATATGAGGTATTATCAAAGCCCGACGTTTGATGTTTTCAAACTTAACCATTTTTATCTTCTTTGGTTGGGCATTCTATATGAGGTATAACTGAATCCTAAAGTTTGATGTTATCAGACTTAACTAATTTTATCTTATCTTGGTTGGGCATTTAGCAGGAGGTATTATTGAAGCCCGAAGTCTGACATTTTTGGAGTTAATCAATTGCTCTCCTTCTTTTAGATAGGACTTTTGATAAGGGGTATTTCGATGCCCAAAGTCTAATATTTTTAGACTTGACCCTTTTGGCCTTCTTTTCAATGAGGCATTTAGTATGAGGGATTATTGATGCTCGAAGTCTGACATATCAGACTTAAACTTTCCCATCTCCTTCTTTTGATCGAGGCAACCAATATGAGACATTATCGATGCCTGACATTCAACGTAATTAGACCATTCCATTTTCCCTTCTTCCTTTTGGTTAAGGGCATTCAGTATGGGATAACGTCAAACCCCAAAGTCCTCCCATAGTCCCATAGGAAAAGGAGTTGGGGCCACCATGAACCTTGTAGGATAGTGGGGAACCATATATATTGAGGCCCAAACTTAGGAAAAAGTTAAAGCCCCTTTGTTTATATCAAGAAAAAACACACAAGGTTAGTAAAAATTTTCTTTTTTCGATGTTTGATGCCTAATCAGACTTCAAATTTTTAATTTTCTTTTCTTGAGGCATTAGGTGTAGTACATCCTTATGTTATACATAGTTACCATCAACCAAAATGTTAGATTATATTATTTTTATTTTGAACCATTATCTAAATTTCTTTAGATAAAATCCTCATTAAATGCTTCAATTTTCATTACGTAGTGTACATTAAGCTTATTTAATCAAATTGTTCTATGCATGTCTGAGTTTTGTCAAATTATCAAGGATCAACTCTATACCCCTTATGTTATTAGGATATCCTTAATGAATTTTCTGATCCTCAACTTCACCTTAGTGGGTGGCAACTGACTTTGAAACTGTCTAGGAAAAAGGACCCTTGAAAGGGTTGTGTACCCACTCACATAGTTTATAAAGTAAGTCGAAGCCCAAACTTCTGCAACCCTTCAAGGTTGCACTAAAATTTCAATTGCATCAAACTATGATGTCCTAATGATATCTATAATAATCATATTGCTAAAGAATACATGTTTAATACCTTAGAGCTAGCATTTGTTATTCTTTTACAAAAAAAATTGTTAGTTGTGTTTTTTCCCTTAATGCAAAATTTTGGGCATGACATTTTTTCTTCTTATGAAATTAGTAAAAATTGATCTTGGATGAGAAACTGAAGATAGTCACACTAGAAATTTGAAGATGTGACAAGAATAGGACTTGTAGTGTTTTGAATCTAATTTTTAAACTATTGTTTTTTTAAATGGTAGAGATTAAGAGGTTCAAATAGGGGGAGCACACAAAGTGCTCTTATTTTTGTCAAAAAATATAACAATGTCTAGTGTGATCCCCCTAAAATTTTGGATTTTTAAAAATTCTTTCACAAATTGTTTATTTGGAAAATTAGCTCACATCATGTATTTCATGCCTCATTCTTCTACTAATTTTTTATAGAATATATGATTTTTTACTAATTTTCAAAGTGGACACATCCTTAAAAATAAAAAATACAACATGCCCCCCCTAATTTTTTGGAAACTAGTTGTTCAAGTCATATTTTCTTTTTTGAATGTTCATAGAATATAGTCTAGAATATAAAAAAATAGTTTTCTTCAAATTTTCATGAACATAAATGACACTAAAAATACTATATGTAGTTTTTTTGGCAGAAAAAGAAGACACTAACAAATAAATTAAAGATTAAAACCTTAACATATTTGAAATGTGCAAAAAATGACATGGTTAGAAAGATAAGAGAGAGCTTGATATTAATGTGGTGTTTTTCAAATCAATATTGAAAGATGTACACACTTGATGAACACGACACTCAATATTTAGGTGTTTTTCTAAATTTTGTAGAAAAGACGTATTTGGACGCTCGCATGCAATTCCAACTCTTTGAGTTAGATGCCCAAGGAAAATCCATCTCTAAGGGTTTGTAAGGGTTTGTAGTTTCCAAGGAAATTTATAACATGAGCATGCTATAATGTGCTCTCCCTATAATAGGCTTTGCATTATGAGAAAAATAAAAATAGTCTAAAATACATGATTTTAGACTATTTTTTATATTTTTCAAAATACGAGCATATTTTAGAAAAATTAAAAAATAGTTTAAAATCATATGATTTAAACTATCTTTTATTTTTCTCATAATGTGATATGATCATGCTATAATGGGATTATTTTATAATGCACTTGCATTATGGCTTGGTAGTGACCAAGCCATAATGTGAGCATGCTATAACATGGGTTTGTTACAACATGCTCACATTATCTAGAAAATGGACCAACAGGGGCTTTTGGCCACTTTTTGATCCCCTGTCTTTGTGCACTTACCCCAAATAAATATTGAGTAATCATTTATGAATGTAACATAATAATAATAATTTCTAATAAAGTGAACGTCCACTAGACCAAAAAGATATGAATGAATTCTAAACATTTGTTTGCTCTAGTGCTCCTAGAAGAAAAAATAATTCTATTATATTTTCCAATTAAATAGTGCTCACATAAATCAATCTTAATAAAATAATTAAAAAAATATCAACCATATTTTGATTAAAATCATGGTCTGAAGAGGAGATTTTCACCAATGTAGCCTAATTTTTGGTTCCACAATGTACATTCATTTTTAGAATTGCTAGTTAAATTAGTTAAGTAATAAAAATTAGCAACTTCAAACTAAAACTTAGTTCTACATTAAGATCCCTTTGCTAGAACCAAATTCACTCTCACCATCTGGGCAAGTGCAAAAATATGGGGGGCCAAAAAGTGGCCAAATTTTTCATTTTTTTTCAAAAGGCCATAATGCAAGTGTTTTATAACTGTTTATAACAAAAAAAAGCAACAAATTCATCATTTTTCATTTCTGTGTTTTCTCCAAACCTGCAGACTTCAAACCCTCAAAAGCATGCTTGTGTTCTTGGAGACCAATTTCTTCATCAAATTGTTGTTGAGTCTTCACCAAAATGCTGCCACAACATTGGGGAAGTGTTAGGAGTAAGTTTTTTTTTTTTTGTGAATTTGTTTCTAAATAGGTAGATTTAATAGGTTTTTTTTATGTAAATTTATGTATTTTATAGGAAATGATAATCAACCTCCCAATCTTCAAAATCTTCCTTCACCTCAACCTGAAATACGTGATGAAGAACAACCCAAAATCCAACAACAAACTCCTCCAATAATTCCTCAACTTCCCCTGGAACTCAACAAAATTTAATGGGGGAAATTGAAAACAACAAAAAATAAATTGAGGAGTTAACTGCGAGGTTGAAAGATCTTGCAAGCTCAAATTTGCAAAGAACCACGCTTGCAGAATCACTTGAAGCTATGTTAAAAAATTTAGATCAATTAGAAAGCAATTAAGTGGTTGGGTGGAGAAGAGATGAGAGCACAAAGAATATTATGCAGATAAATTATCCTACACACAAGTCAAAAATAAAAAAATTACAAAATCTGACTTGTGTTCACTTTTCACAAACCCACGAACAAATCAACATTTACATCCTAAAAGCAAGAAATTCCCTATCCATTGGTGCAACCACCAAGCGATAAAGGACCATTTTTGGTAGAGGTGGTGGATGGTTTTTGACCATCCTCCATGCAACAATAACGAGGTACCACAATATTTCTTAAGGAAACTCTACTATGAGTTTTTCCTTAACAAAATCCCCAACTATTTTGATATGCAGGACTTCCAAGGTAGAGGTGGTGGGTCTGCACAAGATAGACTAAGGGCACGTCTAGATCCTCAGCAGCTAGCAAAACAAGCACTCACTAGACCATCTTATGAGCATGTGGCTATCCCTTCTATTATGAAGAAGAGTGTTGAGGTCGAGACTCTACAGTCTATTAGCTCCTTGACCCAAAGCATCATAGAGCATTGCCAGTCCTGTAGTAGAGTGTGAGTCGGGGGAGACTTCAAGGGGTAGGGTTCCACCCCATATTTGTGAGGCTTGCGGGTCTACTTGTGGTTATGATGGGCCATAGATAGTTAGGAGGAAGGTTCACAGGCTACGTTTGCAACTAACCAATTGGTGATGATAGATGCCCTCCTAAATGAGGATTTTATCCTTCATACTTAGGTAAATGTTAGCAAGTTCATTGAATTTAATTTATTAAATTTATTTTTTGAAATGCAAGATTAACTAATTTAGTTTAATGATTGTAAAAAAAATTTAGGGTCATAGTGTTCATTCTATTTTCAGCGGTCCTCCATCTTCGTATTATGCTATGACATGTACTACTGAGGTATGTAACTAATAAAAATTATAAATATTACGTTTGAATAGCATTGTTATATGAATGATATTCTAATATTTGATTTTGGATGTTGAATAGGTTAATCTTTGAGATTTCATGACAAAACCTTCCAGTGGCAGAGGAGTTTGAAGCTTCACTCAGGTAATAGAATAAAGAGTTTAACTAATGAGTTGTACTTAATATATTTGTGTAGTTTATATTCATATTGTTGATTGCATTACACTGCACATCTTTCAAAATCAAAGCATTACTTCACATCACATAACTAATAACTAGATGTTGATAGATGACAAAATTTTAATTACAATATAGCTTTTTAGAAAGTCAACATAAGAAGTGATGCAATTACTTCACATTTCATAACTAATAACTATGAGAAGCTTCCAATTGCATTTTCTTGTCACGGAATTCCATGAGACCACATTTTATTGACGCATTTTTTCAAACAGTTCACTGCCTTGTCTATGTTATGGATGCTTGGAAAAAAATCTATCAAAGCATAATAGTAAGCAATAGCATAGACAAGGCAATGAGTTGTTTGAAAAAATGCCTCAAAGAAATAGTTCACGTCTACCAAATTATTTTATCAAATAGTTCACTTCCTTACTACTATGGCTAAAAGACTAAAATAGGTGCTTTCCAAAAAAATATGGATGCTTGGAAAAAATATATCAAAGCATAATAGTAAGCAATAGCATAGAAAAGGCAGTGAGTTGTTTGAAAAAAATCCTTGAAGAAATGTGGTCTCATGGTGATGGAATGCCATTCCATCACCATGAGACCACATTTATTTAAGGCAGTTTTTCAAACAACTCTCTACCTTAAGAATACATAATCCTCTTTAATCAAATCAAATCATTTTAAAGTCTTTGATTTGATCCCCGACTCTAATTCCATCCTCCATCTTCATCCTTAGATCCCATTCTTCCAATCCCCAAGTTCATTTCTAATCCATCGTCCTAATTTCCATCCTCATCCAAAATCAATACCAATCTTTCTTCCAATCAATCCTCCACTATGTCTAACCATTCAATCTATCCTCCATCCAACCTAATCTATTCTAATTCACCTTCATCCATTCCAACCAACCCTAACCATATTGATGATGACGATGATAGCCTTTTTGACCAACCCGAATATAATCCCAATGATGACAATGAGAGCATTATGGATCACCTTGAATCCATTTTCAATAGATAGAATGCTCCAATTTTCCACCAATCCCCCATCCAAAGCTTCCCTCAATTCTCATCCATATCATCCCCATCCACTACCACCAATTTTATCCTTACATACTACTTCCATAATTATAAGGATGCCATGCTTATATGTCTCCTTGGCATTGGTGCTAAGCTTCCATCCTCCCTACCTTCATCCAATCCCAATCCATCTCCTCTTGTTTATCCTTCCCCTTCCTTTAACAACGAAAAACCAAGAGCCAAAATTCCCCTCCATATCCTTTTGAAGGTCCTCATCCTCATCCTCAATTTACCAATCCATGGAAGCTTCCACCTCTCATTCCACTTTTTCATGTCCCACATCCTTAAAATCCACATCACCCCACTATTACCAAGAAAATTCATCCCATATCCCTCATAATAACTTCCTCCAAGGACTATTTGCAAAGGTGGATGTTTCCCCATGCAAAAATAAAGTGGTGCAATCTTCCCATATCATGCATCCACCTTCATCACCCCCATATCAAGATAAACCCTAATACCCTAAATCTTATGAATCCCCTATCAATCCATCTATCCAAGTTGAAGAGTCTATAAAACCTTCCTCCCTCATCACACTTGTTAACCAATTTTCACCTGTGGGCTCAATCAGGGGAAATTATGTTTTAAATTCGGCAAGTGGATTAAATGTGGCTCCCATAAGGGTTGAGCCTAGTGTGCACGTGTTCGGTTTTCATTGGGAAGGTCTTCATCTAATGCATTTGAGAACTAATGGAGGCATTGTTTCACAGGGTTAAATCATACATCTGATGTTATTTCACAAGGAAGTCTATTGGAAAGCATACCTCGATCAGATTTGGCACAAAACTCCTCAGAGAATAGAGTCACTGAGACCAGCCAGATATCTTGCCAACTGGCTATTGTGTTATATTCATTTGAGATACCGAGGTCGCGAAGACATTTCAATCGCCATGAGTTTTTATATATCTCCTTGCTTGGGAGGTCTCACCGACCCTTGCTCAAAATGGCCAATGTCGAGGAAAGAATTTGCGCTCGAGGAGATGTCCTGCCGACAGATGGTGGTCTCAACGAAAGGTTGTGCCTTCGATGTAGTGTCTCACCGATGGGATGAGGTCTCGCCAAAGTCGAATGGTCTTGATGTAACCTCTCATCGATCGTTACTGGCCTCGCCGAAAGGGATTGCATTTAGTATAATGTCTGGTCAAATGACCGTGGTCTCGCCGACAGATGAAGGGTTCAGCATGATGTCTTGCCGACGACTGGTGGTCTCACCGAAGGTTGTTCGTAAGATTGTTGCATCGTGGGGACTGCAGGGAAGTGTTTTGTGTTCGGTGTGAGGTCTTGCCGAATGATCACGGTCTCTCCAAAGGATTGTGCCTTCGGTGTAATATTTTGAGCTCGGGGAGAAGTCTGGCTGACTCGCTGGAGTCTCGCCGAAATGAAATGGCTTCGGGGTAATGTCTCACCAACTGAGGATGGTCTCGCCGAAGGATGGTGCCTTCAATGTAATTTTTTGACTTCAGTGTAAGGTCTCACCGACACATGGGAGTCTCACCAAAATGGTCGGCGTCGGGGAGACGTCTGGCCAACTCACTGGAGTCTCGTCGAAAGATGGGGGCTTCGGGGTAATGTCTTGCCGACTCATGGTGGTCTCGCCAAAAGGGTATTTGGATATCGGTAAGACTCCTGGCCTAATGGTTTGTCTTCGATATGAGGTCTTGCTGACTGAAGAGTCTTGCCAATGGTTTCAATCTTCAGTGTGACCGATGGGAACTCACTATGACCTCCTACCGACTGAATTATATCTTGCTGAGTGCAGGTGTTTTGCCAATGGAGGAGCACAGCAATATGATTCTTGAGGACTCGCTATAATCTCTAGCCGATAGCGATAGTCTGGGCAATAATTTTGGATATCGATATAACTTTTGCAGCTCGGTATGACCTCTTGCCGACAGTTCTAAGCTATGTCGATTGCTGCTATGAAGTATAATCGCATCGGGGAGACACGACTAGTGTCTCACCAACATGCTATTCTGTTTGAAGAATTTTTGACTGCCCGAAGAGCTTACATGGTGTATGTTCAACCAATCAGAGGAAGCTAAAGGCGAACCCTTGGCAATTTGGCCGCTATGACTATTTTTGTGAGGAAGATCAACAGAGCATAAACGACATCGATCTACTCTGAGATCGAAGGTGATCAATCGGCTCGGTGAACAATGGTGTGGGGATCTAACATGAAAATCGGATGCTGTCTCTCAAGGGGGTCAACTTGCAGAAGGATCTAAAATGATAGAAAAGCCGAAGGGGAAGGAGCTTGCGAGTCTCAGTAACAACTGTGATGTCTACTGGCAAAAGTAGATCAATATTAATGACTATACTCCAAGATATTCAAGGTAGCTCTGCAAGGAAGTTCGAGGGTGGACACGGAGGCCAGAAGTTAATGCGTTGGTTTCAAAAGATCTAAAAGGCCATCCCTGGAGCGATCCTTCATTGAAATGGACACGGGGGATGCACATTGAATGCAGCATTAACTTTATTCAAAAATATCTCAGGACCGACGTGTTCAGGAACTGACTCATTTTTGTAAACCTTAGGGAAGAGGCCGACACTTTAGGTTTGTTGGTTGTATATATGGCATTTTTTCCCTCTTTGTAAAAGGGGGTTCAAAGAAAAGAGATTGCGGAAAAAAACATTATTCAGCCTTTGTAACTCATGATATTTTGAGGACTTCCTCACAATTATTTTTTGATAATTCAGGAGCTTTTGGGACCTACTTTGGAGTTCGCTTTTGTATGCTTTTATCCTATTTTCAGTTTGATGTTTCATGATGAGATTTATTTTAATCCTACATTTTATGTCTTGTGATGGTATCTGAAGTGAAGATCTTGCAGTTGAAAAGATTATAGATTGTAAAATTTTATATAGTTTAGGCTCGATTAGTTGTGAGAATTTTATATTTTCCTGCTAAGTTAGAGTCTGGAACTAATTTAATACTTGTCTATAAGGCATTTTTATGTAGTGGCTCATATACCAAAGTTGTGTCCTATGCACTTAGTGTTGTCAAATTTTCATTGTGGCGTGTTGTTTAAACAAGATATCAACATATTTCTGGTGTATGACTTTAAAATTTTTTAAAAGTTTTCAGTTGTTTATTGTTTAAACTTTCTTCTTACACCTTTTCCCTTTCAAGTTTAAGTGTGTTTAAATGTTTATATGAATAGGAGCTGGCCTAGAACCCGGAGGTTTCACTTCATTCCAACAGTCCCACATATAAGTGAATCCAATGTTTCTCCAAGATTGCTGAAACTTGTATAGTTTAGTTTAGGGTGCAAATTTTGAGAGATAACAATTTTGGCACGCTTGGTGGGACAGAGTCAAAATTAAAATTATTAAGTCTTGCTGTTTTGATGTGCTGACATTGAGCTAATAGCCTTTTAGAGGTTCTTTCTTAAGGATAGTTGGCCACTCTGTGTGGAGAAAAGGATCAATGTGTTTGTTTATATGAGAAAAATAGAAACCAGAAGTTCAAAATCTGTAGAGTTTTTGCATTTATCTCCTCCAAGAAGGAAAGGGAGAACTCTCAGAAGGATTGTTCCTTCCCCTAGAGTTCAGTCAACACCACTTGGTATTAGTGACAAGGCACTATTTTCATACGAAAGGAGAAGAAGAAGAGACCCTCTAGCTAGGCGTTCAACATCTCTTGCTCTTAGAATAGAACCTTCTGTCTCCTCATTTGGGGCTTTCAAGTGTTCAACAAGTAGTACTTCTACTGCAGCAAATACTTCTCAACCAAGTTCAAGTTTAGTAACAGTCAGTTCAAGTTCTGCTTCAACAAGCATACCAACGCATTCCTACTCAATGGAAGCACCAAGAGCCTTTACTTTCATACCGTTCAACCAGGGTAGTCCCCTTAATCTAGCACAACATGATGACATTCCATTGGCAGTGTTAAAAGGGTTACCAGAGTTTACTGGAGAAGGACAAGTGCCACCTTTTCAACATATCAGAGATGTGGTAGCATTGTGCAATGTGCATCATGTGACACAAGAAAATGTAGCTGTGAGATTGCTAGCTGCATCTTTTAAGAAGTAGGCGTAGGAATAGTTTAGAAGCTTGCCGGTGGGTTCTATAAAAACATGGGATGAGCTTGGTGATGAATTTACTAGATTTTTTGAGGAAAAATTTGGTCACCTATCTTTGGTAGAGCAGTTAACACCATTAAAAGAGCCCCACAAGAACAAATGATAGATTTCAATATCCGATTTCAAAAGACTTGGAATAGAATACCTACTACGGTAAGGCCCTCTACTGATTATGCATTTTTGTACTATTTGAAAAGTTTAAATAGTGATATCTCAGTCATGATACAGTCCATGGGGGGTATTTCTTTACCTCATGCTTATAGTATAGATATTAAAGCAGAAAATAACCTCATTCAAGTAGGCAAGATAGCACCTAGGCCACCTATGCCCTACTTCCCTGAAATTCAATCAAATATGCCATTGCAAATGCCATCTTTAGCCCCTTTACCTGCTGTTCCAGCGTTACCCATTGTTGTGAGTCTGGGAGTGTTAGCTGCAGGACCATCAAGTGAATTGTAAGAGATCAAGTGTAGTCAATAGAAGATAAAAAGTATTTTATAGACTATGGGAAATGAGTTGATCAGCATGAAGAAACAGTATCAAGGGGCAAGGCCAAATTTTCAATAGCACAACCAACAACAAGGTCAAAATGAAAGTCAGTCTTATCAAAACCAAGGATATCAGTATTAGCAAAATAGGAAACCCTATCAAGGTGCTTATCAAAAGAAAAATGTTAATCAGAGACCATTTCAATCTTATAATTGAGCTCCTCTCAATGCTATAAATCTAGTGAAAGATATGGTTCCAGCTCAGAATAACTTTGTGACAGAAAATGAATGGTGTTATTCATGTAATGAAGCACATAACCCAGCCTCATGCTCAAATGGGGTAGTTAATTAGGCACTTATGGTCCAAAATGTTGTCAGTCCACAGCTAGATGCACCTGCTAATATACCTGAACAACAGTCGGATATACATTCTAATGAGACTACATTTTTAAATTGGAAAAGTGAAGAGTTCTATGGTGTGAATGGTGATTCAATAATTGCAGCTAATACACGAGCTAAGAAAAGAGCTCTAGAGGTGGAGCAATCAGCTGATAAAAACAAGGGGCCTGCAATTGTAGAAGCATCATCCACACCTATTGCAAATGTACCAAAGAAAACTATTGTCTTACCAATTAATAAGTAGCCTCACAAGAATATAGAACCGGCTATTGCTAAAGTACATAAGAAGGTACCTTTAACTGCACCTTACAACATTGTGGACAGTATGAAGAAGATGAACGTGAATATGACCATGTGGGATTCCTTAAACTTTCCTGGACAGGTTGATCTGCTTAAAAAAGCATTATTTGAATATGCAAATGCTAAACAAGTTGCTACTATTTCTCAAAAGATCGTGATGGCTAATGATGATCAAGGGAAAGTTGCTAATCCCAATAGCAAAGGAAAATCTATGATTCAAGGTAAGAACGTGAGACCTCCTCCGTTCTATGTTTCATTGATTATTGATAAAAACTTAGTGCACAATTGTATGGTAGATAGTGGCACTACCTATTTTGTGATGCCCAAGCAAGTAGCTGATTAGATAGGTTTAAAGTATGAACCTTTAGAGAAAGGAGTAGTCCAACTGGATGGCTCATTTGTTAATACAATGGGTCTTATCAAAGATGCTAGCTGAACACTGCATGCCTACCCTAATTTTTCAATTTCCCAAGACATTTATGTAGCAGATTTTCCTCTGTATTTTGGGTTATGTTTGTCAAGGGAGTTGACGGCTAAAATAGGGGGATACCTTTCGTCTGACTAGTCTCAAATGCTGTTTCGTACTAGGTATGGAACTAAAGTAACCATTAAGTCTAAGCTACTTGCAAAAGACAATATAGAACCCTATATACCTAGTGTAATAAATGCCAATTGCATAGTTTTTGAACAAGACGAGCATGTTGCTATCTTTGATCCTTGTACTGTTGTTGATGATATTCCTAATATACTTTTAGATGAGTGGGTGGCAGGCCAAACTTCTAGTGCTAAAAGTGACTTGGTGTCAGATGCTGGTATGGGTAATTACATGTTTCAAGAAGCTGACATAGTGATGCCTAACTTGGTTAAAAGGTCAGAGAATGATTGTGATCAGTAGGGCGAAGTTTGAGAAATGTATTTTGACGGCTCAAGGAGCAGGCATGGTGCTGGTGGGGGTGCATTATTGGTTTCCCCAATAGCTGAAAGATATTATGTAGCATTTAGATTTTCATTTTCATGCACTAATAACACAACAGAATATGAAGGTCTTATTCAAGGGTTGGAATGGGCGAGGAAACATGGAATTAAATGTTTATAGGTGCATGGGGATAGTGAATTGATAGTAAATTAGGTTAGAGGTCTAAATGTTGTTAAAAATGATGTTCTTAAATTGTATAAGCATAGAGTTTGGGACCTCATAGAGGATTTTGAAGCTTTCAATATCATTTCAATTCCAAGAAATCAGAATCAGCATGCTAACATGTTAGAAGCTATGGGGGCTCAGTTTGACATTCCGAACAGCGTAAGGAAGGAATGTAATCAACAACACATCAAGGTTATTATCAGGCCTTCAGTGCCCGATAACAATGTTAACTGGCAGGTCTTTGAGAGTGATGAGCAAATTTTGCAATTTCTACTTGAAGAGGACATGTTTGCAGCATCAAATTAGGATAAAATCAAACAGTAGTATGGAGACCAGGTACTACAATTAAAGAACAACAAGTTGCCTAAGGGTTTGGTCACCTTAGAAAGTATTTTCAACTCTGATGATCAAGCTAAAAGTAAAAATGCCAATTTACTGGTTCAACAAAATCATTATGAGAACTTAGAAATTGCACTCAAGAGAAGCCTCAAGATAGGAAAAATAAACACTACTGCTAAAAAGTAGTTTTTTCTGCAATTATTCCAAGAATTCACTGACATATTCGCCTAGGAGTATGGAGATTTGAAGGGATTTGATCCACGTCTTGCACGAAATACAATAGTATTGGAGCCAATAGCCAAACCCATAAGGCAAAAATAGAGGCCAATTAATCCCAAATTGGAGCCATTAATGCAGAAAGAAGTTTTCAGACTTATAGAAAGTATATTAGTTGGGTTACAAATCTAGTTCCCGTTAGGAAGAAAAACGGAGAGCTCAGATTATGCATAGACTTTAGAGATTTGAACAGAGCTTCTTTAAAGGACATGCACCCTCTTCCGTCTATGGAGCAGATTCTCCAATGTGTTTCAGGTTCTGAACGTTTTTCTTTATTAGAAGGATATTCTGGTTATAACCAGATTTTGGTAAAAGAAGAAGATCAATTTAAAACTGTATTCACCACAAAGTGGGGCACAATGGCGTAAAGGAAAATACCATTTGGTTTGTCTAACGCTGGAGCAACCTTCCAAAAGGCTATGGACATGGCCTTCAACAACTTAATGTATAAGTTTGTTTTAGTATACATTCATGACATCACTGTCTATTCCAAGAAGACAATAGATCACATTGACCATTTGAGGCAGATTTTTGAACATTGTCGGGAGTTTGGCATATCATTGAATCCCAAGAAATGTGTTTTCTCTGTTCATGAATTAAATCTTCTTGGGTATGTAGTATCTAAGAAGGGAATAACTGTAGATCTTGAAAGAGTTGCAGCAATCTTGGAGCTGACTTTACCTCAGCATAAGAAAGGACTTCAGAGTTTCATTGATCGTATTAATTTTGTCAAAAGGTTTCTTCCTGATATAACAACCTTGTTAAAACCCCTTACAACTATGTTAAAAAAGAATGCAGGATTTAAATGGACTCGAGAAGAAAAAGATAGTTTTCAGCTGATCAACGAGGCGTTAGCTTCAACCCCAACATTAGTTAACCCATATTTCAGCAAGGATTTTACCTTGTATGCTTTTGGCAAATTCGATGTAATTTTTGCAATTTTGGTGCAGAAAAATGTAGAAGGGTTGGAACAGCCCATTGCTTTTTTCAGCAAGGGTTTGGAAGACTATGAGTAGAAGTATACCTTCGTTGAAAAACATGTGCTTGCTGTTGTGAGAATTTGTAATAAATTTTGACATTTGCTGTCTCATAACAAAATTCATCTACAAGTGGCACATTCCAGTGTGAAAGAATTTTTACTCAACAAAGATCTAAATGAAAAATGGGTTGGATGGATCACAAGAGTTATGAAGTACGATGTGGACATTCAGGTCACCAAGTTGGTGAGGGGAAAAGGTTTATGCTTGCAACTGGCTAACGAAGACATTTCAGCAGTAAAGGGTGAACAAGACTCAGTTTTGGTTAATGTTCGGACAATAGATAATGAAACTACTAGCTAGTTGCAGGAGATGTCACATTTCTTGAGAACTGGGGAATGTCCACCTAATCTGAACAGAATGAAAGGAGGTACTACCGACTTCAGTCTATTCCTTTCATCTTGATTGATGATGTGTTATATAGGAAAGATCACAATGGAGTACAGCTCAGGTGTGTTGATAATGATCAAGTGGATCAGATATCACATGAGTTCCATGACGGACCTTCTAGAGGTCATTATGCTGCAAGGACAATAGCATATAAAATTTTAAGAGTAGGCTATTAATGGCCTAATTTGTTTAAGGATGCACATACTTATGTCAGGAGTTGTTCCAAATGTGCCTTGCTTTCAAGCAAAGAAAAGCTTGTTGCCTTGCCATTGCAACCAATTCAGATAGAGTAGCCGTTTATAGAGTGGGGAATTGACTTCATAAGGGAAATTAATCCACCCTCAAGTGCAGGCCATCGATGGATTATCACATCAACGAACTATTTTACGGGATGGACATAAGCTTTGCCTCTAAAGGAAGCTAATGAAACAGTAGTGTTGAATATTTATGAAGACGTTTGCAGATTTGGAGTCCTAGATTCTATAGTCTCTGACAATGCCCTGGCATTTGTTGGTTTGAAGGTTACTGATTGGGCGTTGAAGATTGGAATTTACTTGAACACAAGCTCCAACTATTATCCTCAGGGCAACAGACTTGCAGAGTCCACTAATAAAAATCTGATTAACATTATCAAAAGGATGCTTGAAAGCAATCAAAGGGATTGTCATGCCAAACTGAAGACTGCTCTTTGGGCAGACAAAATTACCCCTAAGAAGGTGATTGGGAACTCACCTTACATGTTGGTGTAGTGTAAAGAAGCAAAATTACCTATTTCTATTGAGTTACCCGCCTTGGAAATTGCCAGCCAGCTAGTCCTGTTTGAACAGAATGATCCACTTGCCTTAAGATATACTCAACTGATGGAGTTAGAAGAAACTAGAAACAAGGCTATGAAAAACATGGAACATAAGAAAATCTTGATTAAAAGAACATTTGATAAGAAAACTAGATCAATAGATTTCATGGTCGGAGATCTTGTGCTGAAATGGGATGTTCTAAAAAGCAAGTCGAGCCATCACACCAAGTTTGACAACATGTGGATGGGTCCATTTATTATCAAAGACTGCAAAGTACACAATGCTTACCAACTAGCCACAACTGAAGGTGAAGTGCTTCCTATCCCAGTCAATGGGATACACCTCAAGCCTTGTTTTGAGGTTTGATAAGTTCCTCCTTGTACATACTTTAGGTTAGATTTCATGCATTCAATAAGCATTGTTGCACTTTAGTTTAGTTGTTGTTACATTACCTAAGTGATGTCCCAGCACAGTAAATAGTTTATTTTTTCTTTTTTTTCCTTTTTTCAATAAATTTCTAGGGACCTGTCTTGTTCTATAAGTCTCATGTGAGTTACAACCATGTACAAAATTGCCCTAGATCTGTTTCTGAGTTTTTCCTAATGACTCCATGCCCAATGGACAAGTTTAGGCTATTGGTTTTCATGTTTAGCAAGCAAACATCCAGCTGAGGTCGCCAAAAATGTTACTCGATTTTCACCTACAAGCTCAATCAGGGCAAATTATGTTTTAAATTCAGCACATGGATTGAATGTGGCTCCCATAAGGGTTGAACCCAACGTGCAGGTGTTTGGTTTTCATTAGGAAGGTATTCATTTGATGCATTTGATAACTAATGGAGGCATTGTTTCACAGGGGTAAATCATACATCTGATGCTATTTCACAAGGAAGTCTGTTGGAAAGCATGCCTTGATCAGATTTGGCACAAAACTCCTCAGACAATAGAGTTGCTGAGACCAGCCAAATGTCTTGATGACTGGTTGTTGTGTTATATTCATTTGAGATACCCAAGTCACCAAGACATTTTAGTCGCCATGAGTTTTTATATATCTCCCCGCTTGGGAGGTCTCGCCAACCCTTGTTCAAAACGACCGGCGTCGGGGAAAGAATCTATGCTCGGGGAGATGTCTTGCTGACAGATAGCAGTCTCGGCAAAAGGTTGTGCCTTCGGTGTAGTGTCTCATCGATGGGGTGAGGTCTCGCCGACAGATGAAGGGTTCGACATGATGTATTGCCAAAGACTAGTGGTCTCAACGAAGGTTGTTCATAAGAGTGTTGCATCGGGGGGACTTCGGGGAAGTGTTTTGTGTTTTGTGTGAGGTCTCGCCAAATGATCGCAGTCTCGCCAAAGGATTGTTCCTTCGGTGTAATATTTTGAGCTTGGGGAGATGTCTGGCCAACTCGCTAGAGTCTCGCCGAAATGAAATGGCTTTGGGGTAATTTCTCACCGACTGAGGATGGTCTCGCTGAAGGATGGTGCCTTCGGTGTAATGTTTTGACTTTAGTGTAAGGTCTCACTGACACATGGGAGTCTTTCCGAAATGGCTGGTGTTGGGGAGAAGTCTGGCCAACTCGTTGGAGTCTAGCCAAAAGATGGGGGCTTCGGGGTAATGTCTCGCCGACTCATGGTGATCTCGCTGAAAGGGTATTTGGATATCAGTAAGACTCCTGGCTGAATGGTTTTTCTTCGATATGAGGTCTTTTTGACTGAAGAGTCTCACCAATGGTTTCAATCTTCGGTGTGACTGATGGGAACCCCTTATGACCTCTTGCCGACTGAATGATGTCTTCCTGAGTGCGGGTGTTTTGCCAACGGAGGAGCACAATGATATGATTCTTGAGGACTCACTATAATGTATGGCCGATAGCGATAGTCTGGGAAATTTTTTTGGATATCGATATAACTTTTGCAACTCGGTATGACCTCTTGCCGACAGTTCTAAGCTATGCCAATTGTTGCTGTGAAGTATAATCACATTGGGGAGACACGGCTAGTGTCTCATCGACATGCAATTCTGTTTGAAGAATTTTTGAATGCCCGAAGAGCTTACATGGTGTCTGTTCAACCAATCAGAGGAAGCTAAATGTGAACCATTGGCAGTTTGACCGTTGTGACTATTCTTGTGAGGAAGATCAACATAGCATAAATGAGATCGATCTACTATAAGATCGAAGGTGATCAATCAGCTCGGTGAACAATGGTGTGGGGATCTAACATGAAAATTGGATGTTGTCTCTCAAGGGGGTCAACTTGCAGAAGGATCTAAAACGATAGAAAAGCCGAAGGGGAAGGAGCTTGCGAGACTCAGTAACAGTTGTGATGTCTACTGGAAAAAGTAGATTGATATTAATGACTATACTCCAGGACATTCAAGGCAGCTCTGCAAGGAAGTTCGAGGGTGGACACGGAGGCTAGAAGTTAATGCGATGGTTGAAAAAGATCTAAAATCCCATCCCTGGAGCGATCCTTCACCGACATGGACATAGGGGATGCACATTGAATGCAGCATTAACTTTATTCAAAAAGATCTGAGGGGTGACGTGTTCATGAACTGACTCCTTTTTGTAAACCTTAGGGTAGAGGCCAACACTTTTGGTTTGTTGGTTGTATATATGGCATTTTTTGCCTCTTTGTAAAAGGGGGTTCAAAGAAAAGAGATTGCGGAAAAAAGCATTATTCAGCCTTTGTAACTCATGGTATTTTGAGGACTTCCTCACAGTTATTTTCTGATAATTCAGGAGCTTTTTGGACCTACTTTGGAGTTCGCTTTTGTATGCTTTTATCCTATTTTCAGTTTGATGTTTCATTCTAAGATTTATTTTAATCCTACATGTTATGTCTTGTGATGGTGTCTGAAGCAAAGATCTTGCAGTTGAACATATTATAGATTATGAAATTCTATATAGTTTAGGCTTGATTATTTGTGAGAATTTTATATTTTCCTGCTAAGTTAGAGTTTGGAACTAATTTAATACATGTCTATAAGGTATTTTTTATGCAGTGGCTCATATACCGATGTTGTGTCCTATGCACTTAGTGTTTTTAGATTTTCATTGTGGTGTGTTGTTTAAACAAGATATCAACATATTTTTGGTGTATCACCTTAAAGGTTTTTTAAAGTTTTCAGTTGTTTATTGTTTAAACTTTCTTCTTACACCTTTTCCCTTTCAAGTTTAAGTGTGTTTAAATGTTTATCTGAATAGGAGCTAGCCTAGAACCAAGAGGTTTCACTTCATTCCAACAGTCCCATATAGAAGTGAATCCAATGTTTCTCCAAGATTGCTGAAACTTGTATAGTTCAGTTTAGGGTGCAAATTTTGAGAGATAACAATTTTGGCACACCCGGTGGGACATAGTCAGAATTAAAATTCTTAAGTCTTTCTATTTTGATGTGCTGACAGTGAGCTAATAGCCTTTTAAAGGTTGTTTCTTAAGCATATCTGGCCACTCTGTGTGGAGAAAAGGATCAATGTGTTTGTTTATATAAGAAAAATAGAAACCAGAAGTTCAAAATCTATAGACTTTTTGCACTTATCTCCTCCAAGAAGAAAAGGGAGAACTCTCAGAAGGACTATTCCTTCCCCTAGAGTTCAGTCAACACCACCTAGTGTTAGTGGCAAGGCACTGTTTTCATACGAAAGGAGAAGAAGAAGAGACCCTCTAGCTAGGCGTTCAGCATCTCCTGCTTTTAGAATAGAACTTTCTATCTCCTCATTTAGGGCTTTCAAGTGTTCAACAAGTAGTACTTCTGTTGCAGAAAATACTTCTCAACAAAGTTCAAATTCAGTACCAGTCAGTTCAAGTTCTGCTTCAGCAAGCATACCAACGCATTCCTGCTCAATGGAAGTACCAAGAGCCTTTACTTTCCAACCGTTCAACCAGGGTAGCCCCCTTAATCTAGCACAACATGATGAAATTCCATTGGCAGCATTAAAAGGGTTACCAGAGTTTACTAGAGAAGTACAAGTAACACCTTTTCAACATATCAGAGATGTGGCAACATTGTGCAATGTGCATCATGTGACACAAGAAAATGTAGCTTTGAGATTGCTGGCTGCATCTTTTAAGAAGAAGGCGTTGGAATAGTTTAGAAGCTTGCCGGTGGGTTCTATAAGAACATGAGATGAGCTTGGTGATGAATATACTAGATTTTTTGAGGAAAAATCTGATCACCTATCTTTGGTAGAGCAGTTAACAACCATTAAAAGAGCCCCACAAGAACAAATGATAGATTTCAATATCCGATTTCAAAAGACTTGGAATAGAATACCTGCTACGGTAAGGCCCTCTGCTGATTATACATTTTTGTACTATTTGAAAAGTTTAAATAGTGATATATCAGTCATGATACAGTCCATGGGGGTATTTCTTTACCTCAGGCTTATAGTATAGCTATTAAGGTAGAAAATAACCTCATTCAAGCAGGCAAGATAACACCTAGGCCACCTATTCCCTACTTCCCTGAAATTCAATCAAATATGCCATTGCAAATGCCATATTTAGCTCCTTTACCTGTTGTTCCAGCATTACCCATTGTTCTGAGTCAGGGAGTGTCAGCTGCATGACCATCAAGTGAATTGCAAGAGATCAAGTCTAGTCAGTAGAAGATAGAAAGTATTTTACAGACTATGGGAAATAAGTTGATCAGCATGAAGAAACAATATCAAGGGGCAAGGCCAAATTTTCAACAGCACAACCAACAGCAAGGTCAGAATGCAAGTTAGTCTTATCAAAACCAAGGATATCAATATCAGCAAAATAGGAAACCCTATCAAGGTGCTTATCAAAAGAAAAATGTTAATCAGAGACCATTTCAATCTTATAATTCAGCTCCTCTTAATGTTGTAAATCCAGTGAAAGATATGGTTCCAGCTCAGAATAACTTTGTGACAGAAAACGAATGGTGTTATTCGTGTAATGAAGCATAGAACCCAGCCTCATGCTCAAATGGGGTAGTTAATCAGGCAATTATGGTCCAAAATGTTGTCAGTCCACAGCTAGATGCACCTGCTAATATACCTGAACAACAATCGGATATACATTCTAATGAGTACATTTTTAAATTGGAAAAGTGAAGAGTTCTGTGGTGTGAATGGTGATTCAACAATTGCAGCAAATACACAAGCTAAGAAAAGAGCTCTAGAGGTGGAGCAATCAGCTGATAAAAACAAGGGGCCTACAATTGTAGAAGCATCATCCACACCTATTCCAAATGTACCAAAGAAAACTATTGTCTTACCAATTAATAAGTAGCCTCACAAGAATATAGAACTGGCTACTGCTAAAGTACATCAGAAGGTACCTTTAACTATACCTTACAACATTGTGGACAGTATGAAGAAGATGAACGTGAATATGACCATGTGGGACTCCTTAAGCATTCCTTGACAAGCTGATGTGCTTAAAAAAATATTATTTGAAGATGGAAATCCTAAACAAGTTGTTGTTTCCCAAAAGGTCGTGATGGCTAATGATGATCAAGGGAAAGTTGCTAATTCTAGTAGCAAAGGAAAATCTACGATTCAAGGTAAGAACATGAGACCTGCTCCGTTCTATGTTTCATTGATTATTAGAAAAAATTTAGTGCACAATTGTATGGTAGATAGTGGCGACACCTGTTCTATGTTTTCCAAGCAAGTAGTTGATCAGTTAGGTTTAAAGTATGAACCTTTAGAGAAAGGAGTAGTCGAACTGGATGTTTCATCTGTTAATACAGTGGGTCTTATCGAAGATGCTAACTTAACACTACATGCCTGCCCTAATTTTTCAATTTCCCAAGACATTTATGTAGCAGATTTTCCTCTGTATTTTGGGTTATGTTTGTCAAGGGAGTTCATGACTAAAATAAGGTGATACCGTTCATCTGACTGGTCTCACATGTTATTTCGTACTAGGTATGGAACTAAAGTAACCATTAAGTCTGAGCTACTTGCAAAAGACAATATAGAACCCTATATACCTAGTGCAATAAATGCCAATTGCATAGTTTTTGAACAAGACGAGCATGCTGCTGTATCTGATCCTTGTACTGCTGGTGATGATATTCCTAATATACTTTTAGATGAGTGGGCGGAAGGCCAAACTTCTAGTGCTGAAAGTGACTTGATGTCGGATGCTGGTATGGGTAATTACATGTTTCAAGAAGCTGACATAGTGATGCCTAACTTGGTTAAAAGGTTAGAGAATGATTGTGATCAATAGGGAAAAGTTTGGGAAATGTATTTTGATGGCTCAACGAGCAGGCATGGTGCTGGTGGGGGTGCATTATTGGTTTCCCCAATAGCTTAAAGATATTATGCAACGTTTAGATTTGCATTTTCATGCACTAATAATACAACATAATATGAAGGTCTTATTCAAGGGATAGAATGGGTGAGGAAACATGGAATTAAATGTTTAAAGGTGCATGGGGATAGTGAATTGATAATAAATCAGGTTAGAGGTCTGAATGCTGTTAAAAATGATGTTCTTAAATTGTATAAGCATAGGGGTTGGGACCTCAGAGGATTTTGAAGCTTTCAATATCATTTCAATTCCAAGAAATCAGAATCAGCATGCTGACAGGTTAGCAGCTGTGGGGGCTCAGTTTGACATTCTGAATAGCGTAAGGAAGGAATGTAATCAACAACACACCAATGTTATTATTAGGCCTTCAGTGCCCGATAACAATGTTAACTGGTAGGTCTTTGAGAATGATGAGGAAATTTTGCAATTTCTGCTTGAAGAGGACATGTTTGCAGCATCAAATCAGGATAAAATCAAACAGTAGTATGGAGACCAGGTACTGCAATTAAAAAAAAACAAGTTACCTAAGGGTTTGGTCACCTTAGAAAGTATTTTCAACTCTGATAATCAGGCTAAAAGTAATAAAGCCAATTTACCAGTTCAACAAAATCATTATGAGGACTTAAAAATTGCACCCAAGAGAAGCCTCAAGATAGGAAAAATAAACACTGCTGCTGAAAAGTAGTTTTTTCTGCAATTATTCCAAGAATTCATTGACATATTCGCCTGGGAGTATGGAGATTTGAAGAGATTTGATCCATGTCTTGCACGACATACAATAGAATTGGAGCCAACAGCCAAACCCATAAGGCAAAAACAGAGGCCAGTTAATCCCAAATTGGAGCCATTAATGCAGAAAGAAGTTTTCAGACTTATAGAAAGTGGGATTATCTTTCCCATCAAGCATACTAGTTGGGTTGCAAATCTAGTTCTTGTCAGGAAGACAAATGGAGAGCTCAGATTATGCATAGAATTCAGAGATTTGAACAGAGCTTGTTTAAAGGACAGGCACCCTCTTCCATCTATGGAGCAGATTCTCCAATGTGTTTCAGGTTTTGAACATTTTTCTTTATTGGATGAATATTTTGGTTATAACTAGATTTTGGTAAAAGAAGAAGATCGATTTAAAATTGCATTCACCACAAAGTGGGGCACAATGGCGTATAGGAAAATGCCATTTGGTTTGTTTAACACTGGAGCAACCTTCCAAAAGGCTATGGACATGGCCCTTAGCAACTTAATGTATAAGTTTGTTTTAGTATACCTTGATTACATTACTGTCTATTCCAAGAAGACAGCAGATCATATTGACCATTTGAGGCAGATTTTTGAACATTGTCGGGAGTTTGGCATATCATTGAATCCCAAGAAATGTGTTTTCTTTGTTCATGAAGGAAAGCTTTTTGGGTATGTAGTATCTCGGAAGGGAATCATTGTAGATCCTGAAAGAGTTGAAACAATCTTGGAGCTGCCTTTACCTCAGCATAAGAAAGGACTTCAGAGTTTCATTGGTCGTATTAATTTTTTTAGAAGGTTCCTGCCCGATATAGCAGCCTTGTTAAAACCCCTTACAACTATGTTAAAAAAGAATGCAGGATTTAAATGGACCTGAGAAGCAAAAGATAGTTTTTAGTTGATCAAGGAGGTGTTAGCTTCAGCCCCAACATTAGTTAACCCATATTTCAGCAAGGATTTTACCTTGTATGCTTTTGGCAATTTTGATGTAATTTCTACAATTTTGGTGGAAAAAAATGTGGAAGGGTTGGAACAACCCATTGCTTTTTTCAGCAAGGGTCTGGAAGACTATGAGCAGAAGTATACCTTCGTTGAAAAACATGTGTTGGCTGTTGTGAGAAGTTTGAAGAAATTTAGACATTTGCTATCTCATAACAAAATACATCTACAAGTGGCACATTCTAGTGTGAAAGAATTTTTACTCAGCAAAGATCTAAATGAAAATTTGGCTAGATGGATCACAAGAGTTATGGAGTATGATGTAGACATTCAAGTCACCAAGTTGGTGAGGGGAAAAGGTTTATGCCAACAACTGGCTAATGAAGACATTTCAGCAGTAAAGGGTGAACAAGACTTAGTTTTGGTTAATGTTGGGACAACAAATAATGAAACTACTAGCTAGTTGTAGGGGATGTCACCTTTGTTGAGAACTGGGGAATGTCCACCTAATCTAAACAGAATGAAGAGGAGGTACTACCGACTTTAGTCTATTCCTTTCATCTTGATTGATGATGTGTTATATAGGAAAGATCACAGTGGAGTACTGCTCAGGTGTGTTGATAATGATCAAGTGGATCAGATATTACATGAGTTCCATGACGGACCTTCTGGACGTCATTATGCTGCAAGGACAACAACATATAAAATTTTAAGAGCAGGCTATTATTGGCTTAATTTGTTTAAGGATGCACATACTTATGTTAGGAGATGTTCCAAATGTGCCTTGTTTTCAGGCAAAGAAAAGCTTGCTGCCTTGCCATTGCAACCAATTCAGATAGAGCAGGCGTTTATGAAGTGGATAATTAACTTCATAAAGTAAATTAATCCACCCTCAAGTGCAGGCATCGGTGGATTATCACAGCAATAGACTATTTTAAGCGATGGACATAAGCTTTGCCTCTAAAGGAAGCTAATGAAACAACAGTGTTGAATTTTTATGAAGATGTTTGCAGATTTGGAGTCCTAGATTCTATAATCTCTAACAATGCCCTGGAATTTTTTGGTTTGAAGGTTAATGATTGGGCGTTGAAGAATGGCATTTACTTGAACACAAGCTCCAACTATTATCCTCAGGGCAACGGACTTGCAGAGTCCACTAATAAAAATATGATTAACATTATCAAAAGGATGCTCCAAAGCAATTAGAGGGATTGGCATGCCAAACTAAAGACTACTCTTTGGGCATATAGAATTACCCCTAAGAAGGTGATTGGGAACTCACCTTACATGTTGGTGTATGGTAAAGAAGCAAAATTACCTATTTCTACTGAGTTACCCACCTTGGACATTGCCAGCTAGCTGGTCTTGTTTGAACAAACTGATCCACTTGCCTTAAGATATACTCAGCTGATGGAGTTAGAAGAAACTAGAAACAAGGCTATGAAAAACATGGAACATAAGAAAATCTTGATTAAAAGAACATTTGATAAGAAAACTAGATCAATAGATTTCATGGTCGGAGATCTTGTGCTAAAATGGGATGTTCTAAAAAGTAGGTCAAGCCATCCCACCAAGTTAGACAACATGTGGACGGGTCCATTTATTATCAAAGACTACAAAGAACACAATGCTTACCAACTGGCCACAACTAAAGGTGAAGTGCTTCCTATCCTTGTCAATGGGATACACCTCAAGCCTTGTTTTGAGGTTTGATAAGTTCCTGCTTGTACATGCTTTAGGTTAGATTTCATGCATTCAATAAGCACTGTTGCGCTTTAGTTTAGTTTTTGTTACATTACCTTAGTGTTGTCCCAACACAATAAATAGTTTTTTTCTTTTTTCCTGTTTTCAATAAATTTCCAGGGACCTATCTTGTTCTATAAGTCTCATGTGAGTTACAGCCATGTAAAAAATTGCCCTAGATCTGTTTTTGAGTTTTTCCTAATGACTCCATGCCCAATGGACAAGTTTAGGCTACTGGTTTTCATGTTTAGCAGAAAAACATCCAGCTGAGGTTGCTAGAAATGTTACGCGATTTTCACTTGCAGGCTCAATTAAGGGAAATTATGTTTTAAATTCGGCACGTGGATTAAATGTGGCTCCCATAAGGGTTGAGCCCAGTGTGCAGGTGTTCAATTTTCATTGGGAAGGTCTTCATCTAATGCATTTGAGAACTAATGGAGGCATTGTTTCGTAGGGTTAAATCATACAACTGATGCTATTTCACAAGGAAGTCTATTAGAAAGCATGCCTCAATCAGATTTGGCACAAAACTCCTCAGAGAATAGAGTCATTGACACCAGCCGAATGTCTTGCCGACTAGCTATTGTGTTATATTCATTTGAGATACCCAGGTCACCAAGACATTTTGGTCACCATGAGTTTTTATATATCTCCTCGCTTCGTAGGTCTCGTCGACCCTTGTTCAAAACGGCCAACATCGAGGAAAGAATTTGCACTCAGGGAGATGTCCCGCTGACAGATGGTGGTCTCGGCAAAAGGTTGTACCTTCGGTGTAGTGTCTCACCGATGGGATGAGGTCTCAACCAAGTGGAATGGTCTTGTTGTAACCTCTCGCCGACCGTTGGTGGCCTCACTGAAAGGGATTGCCTTTGGTATAATGTCTAGCCGAACGATCGTGGTCTCACCGACAGTTGAAGGGTTCAACATGATGTCTTGCCAACGACTGGTGGTCTGACTAAAGGTTGTTCATAAGATTGTTGCATCGAGGGGACTTCAGGGAAGTGTTTTGTGTGAGGTGTGAGGTCTCGCTGATTGATCACGGTCTCGTTGAAGGATTGTGCCTTCGGTGTAATATTTTGAGCTCGGGGAGAAGTTTGGCCAACTTGTTGGATTCTTGCTGAAATCAAATGGCTTCGAGGTAATGTCTCATCGACTGAGGATGGTCTCGCCGAAGGATGGTTCCTTCAGTGTAATTTTTTAACTTCGGTGTAAGGTCTCACCGATATATGGGAGTCTCACCGAAACGGCCGGCGTTGGTGAGAAGTCTGGCCTACTCGCTGGAGTCTCGCTAAAAGATGGCAGCTTCGAGGTAATGTCTCGCCAACTCATGGTGGTCTCGCCGAAAGGGTATTTGGATCAATAGCATTTTGTTTCCACAGTCCATAGTAGTGTTCTTTAAGATTTCTGGATAAACTGTGTGCATTTTTTTACATCTACGTTTCGGATCATACTCCATAATCCATCATCAGGATGAAAAACAGAAAGAGAGCAGGGTATTTGGATATCGGTAAGACTCCTAGCCGAATGGTTTTTCTTCGATATGAGGTCTTGCCGATGGTTTCAATCTCTGGTGTGACTAATGGGAACCTGCTATGACCTCCTACCGATTGAATGATGTCTTCCCAAGTGTGGGTGTTTTGTCAACAAAGGAGCACAACGATATGATTCTTGAGGACTCACTATAATGTCTGGTCAATAGCGATAGTCTGGGCGACAATTTTGGATATCAATATAACTTTTGCAGCTCGGTATGACCTCTTGCCGACAGTCCTAAGCTATGCCAATTGCTGCTGTGAAGTATAATTGCATCAGGGAGACACGACTAGTGTCTCACCGACATGTGATTCTATTTGAAGAATTTTTGACCGCTCGAAGAGCTTACGTGGTGTCTGTTCAACCAATCAGAGGAAGCTAAATGCAAATCCTTGGCAGTTTGAGCGCTGTGACTATTCTTGTGAGGAAGATCAATAGAGCATAAATGACATCGATCTACTCTGAGATCAAAGGTGATCAATCGGCTAGGTGAACAGTGGTGTGGGGATCTAACATGAAAATCAGATGCTATCTCTCAAGGGGATTAACTTGCAGAAGGATCTAAAATGATAGAAAAGCTGAAGGGGAAGGAGCTTGTGAGTCTCAGTAACAGCTGCGATGTCTACTGGCAAAAGTAGATCAATATTAATGACTATACTCCAGGACATTCAAGGAAACTATGCAAGGAAGTTCGAGGGTGGAAACGAAGGCCGGAAGTTAATGTGATGGTTGCAAAAGATCTAAAAGGCCATCCCTAGAGCGATCCTTCACAGACATGGACACGGGGGATGCACATTGAATGCAACATTAAATTTATTCCAAAAGATTTGAGGGCCGACGTGTTCAGGAACCGACTCATTTTTGTAAACCTTAGGGTAGAGGCTGAAACTTTTGGTTTGTTGGTTGTATATATGGCATTTTTTGCCTCTTTGTAAAAGGGGGTTCAAAGAAAAGAGATTGCAGAAAAAATCATTATTTAGCCTTTGTAACTCATGATATTTTGAGGACTTCCTCAGTTATTTTCTGATAATTCAGGAACTTTTGAGACCTACTTTGGAGTTCTCTTTTGTATGCTTTTATTCTATTTTTAGTTTAATGTTTTATGTTGAGATTTATTATAATCCTACATGTTATGTCTTAAGATGGTGTCTGAAGCAAAGAGCTTGCAGTTGAAAAGATTATAGATTGTGAAATTTTATATAGTTTAGGCTTGATTAGTTGTGAGAATTTTATATTTTCCTGCTATAAGGAATTTTTATGCAATGGATCATATACCAAAGTTGTGTCCTATGCACTTATTGTTGTCAGATTTTCATTGTGGTTTCTTGTTTAAACAAGATATCAACATATTTTTGGTGTATCACCTTAAAAGGTTTTTAAAGTTTTTAGTTGTTTATTGTTTAAAATTTCTTCTTACACCTTTTCCCTTTCATTTTTAAGTGCGTTTAAATGTTTATCTGAATAGGAGCTGGCCTAGAACCCGGAGGTTTCACTTCATTCCAACAGTCCCACATAGAAGTGAATCCAATGTTTCTCCAAGATTGTTGAAACTTGTATAGTTCAGTTTAGGGTGCAAATTTTGAGAGATAACAACACCATCCATATCAAATGAAATATGTCCATCTCCTAATCTAAAGAATGCTAACATAGATTCCCCTCCATATAAAGATCAAGGAAATCCTTCTCCTACATCATATGATCCCCTTCCATCTCATGATCCCATTTCTAATCAAGAACAACATATCCCTTCCATCTCATCTAATGATATCTTTCCATCTCAAAGAAAGATATCCCTTCATCCCACTCTCACAATCCCCTCTCCCCCACTTTATCTAATGGCATCCTTCTGTGTCCAAATCAAAGTACCTCTTCCACTCCATTATATGATCACTCTCAAAATGTGGTATCAAAGTACACCTTCCACCCCATCTAATGATCCTCTACCCCTCATGATCAAAAAACCCCCCCTCACATGGGCCTAGCCCAAAATTCCATGATTACAAACAAAAAAAAACACTCCTCCCTCTTCATGTCATGATCCCCCTCCATCTCATAACCAAGACTACACTATACCATCCACCCCATCCCATCATAATAACATAGACAAGAGAATGAACTGTTTGAAAAAATTCCTCAAAGAAATATAGTCTTGTGGTGATGGAATTCCATGAGAAAAAAAATTGTTATGGAACTCCATCACCATGAGACAACATTTCTTTGAGGCATTTTTTCAAACAGTTCACTGCCTTCTCTATGCTACCACATTTTTCATACCTATCTACCAAAGCATTTTATCAAATAGTTCACTGCCTTTGTACTATGGATAAAAGCCTAAAAAAAGTGCTTTCGAACAAGCTATGGATAGGGAAAATAGTAAGCATAATAGTAAGAAATATATAGCTCAATAAGTACTCAAATTTTTTTTGATTATCTCATACATTATAAGCCATGACCTACATCACTATTCTAGTTTTCATGATTGAATAATTTATTGTTTTATATTCAGATGATACAAGTAGAAACACCTCTTGATGTTGATAGGGAAATGGAGCATGGTATATCTTCCACAATAGATAGCTCGATTGCTCTCATGGGGGTATGAGGAAAATTAATAAATTTCAAATTACATTCATTCTTATAGTTGTTTATTATTGAAAAATCAAATGATTATTGATTTGTAGTTTAATTTCTAGTTAGATGGTTTCTATAGGTCTTTCAGATGCCAAAGCTCGAGCATGCAGATTTTCCGATTCAGGAGAGAGATGATTTGGAAGTAGTAGGTGATTATTTTGTTAAATATATCATTTTTTGTAACAATTTCTATATATTAATGTCTTTACTTTTTATTGAAACAGTTGAAGCTTGATCAAGAACTAAATAGGAGAAGCAACCCTTGAGTTCAAAGTAAACGAGTTTCACACACATCTTCATCCCCCTGAAAAACAAAGGCCACCCATATGTTTTCTTCACCTGGAGGGAAATGAATTTTGATTGGGGTCCTTTGTTGTATGCCTATATCAAATTTTTGGACATATTTTGTATTGCATATACTTGAAATTGTATGCCTATATGGCATTCTTGTAAGCCTACATGGCTATTTTGCATATTTTATACTTATATCGACATATATTGATGTATGCCTACATGGATATTGGTTAATACACTTTTTTATTGGTTTCCATATTTGCATAATAAATCCACACTTCAATAGATATTTGTAGATGGTTTAAAATTCAAATATTTAAAATCCAAGTGTTTTCCATGCACTCTTCTTTTCTATAATTGTAATTATATAATAAAGTTTGAACCTTATTTTCCAAGTGTTTTTCAAGAGTTTCTATTGGTGGAATGGGGAGATTTGCATTTTTCTTTCCTTCAAGCTACCTTATATAGGGTTTAGAGAAGTCTATAGAAAAAAGAACACAACTCCGTGAAAACAAGATGAAATCACATGCAACCACCACCAAAAGTAAGTAGATTCAGTACTTTATCAACTCCAATTGGTTTTAGTGCATTCTTAGGTCGTATGGACCCATACAAGTCTTTGTAGTAGCAAAGAATGTTCTAAAAAAGAAAAAAACAAAGTTTATTATTGCTTCAATCTCCAAAATTCAACATCCAAACCTTGTGTTGGCCATACATGGCCTTTTTAAAACATTTACAACCATATTCCAATCGATTCACAACTAATTTTGGTGTAGCCACGGTAGGAAGGTCCTCAAAGAGAACAATCTGAACTGTGCAAAAATAGTAACACAACACAAGCAACACAAAATATGGAGGCAAATGCAAATGTAAAACTTCTAATTAACACAAATCTTAATTACAATCGACCGACAACATCCAATTTGGTGCAGCCATGGTAGGAGGATCCTCAAAGAGAACAATCCGGACCATGCAGCAAGAGTAACACAACAAAAGCAACAAAAAATATGGAGGAAAATGCAGATGCAAAAATTCTCATTAACAGAAATTTTAGTTACAATCGACTAACAACATCTGGGCTTACAGATTTGGCTCACAGGCCTGATACCACATGTTCAAAACTACAACATTCCAATATGCTCCTATACGTGAGCTAAAATCTTACAATTCAGATGAAGAACTTATCTACTTATTATTCGTTGCTTTCCTAATGATCTATTACAATATTTAAATCACATCTGCGGGTCTTGAAACATCCGTGTTAGCCAAAGATTATTACAATCTCCAATGAAAGAAAATGTAATGTGTGCATGAGCAAGTTCGCCTCAAATTTGAATTACTCATCAGTGAATGCATAGGATGAAGTGTGGACCTATAATTAAGGTCAGAGACACTCCATGGAACATTTAAAATCACAGCATTAAGTTCTGCAAGCTACGGGAATGATCCACCAACAATCAAATTAACCGTTAGGCTTGAAAATTATTCCGGTGTTGGTTCAAGAAATTGCCATGAAATCTAGAATCGATAACTTGTCGGAAAAAAGATCCAATTGCGCAAAAATATTGGAATAAGGAAAATGAACATTTCCACGATGAAAATGTAGATCCATAGGGTCTGGTGAGCAAATTTGATGAATCCACCAACATGAATTGAGCAAGAACAAAACAAGAACAAAAGACTGAAAGATTTTTTATTTATTTTTGGTTGATGGAAGATTGCCACGAACCAAGGATGCTCCTACATCAGACATCCAAGGTTATTTGAAAAGTGAGTCCCTCACTTTGTTGGGGCTAAAGGAAAACCAAAATGATCTACCTCAGCCTGAGGAATCCAAGAATAATCCTCCACTGGTCTACCCTTCCATTTCACAAGATATTCTTTGTATTGTTTCCCACGAGTCTTTCTCCCATATCTGATATCCAGAACCTCTTCTATCTCATCTGATTATTGTTTAGGAAATTGATCCTCCAATTTTTCTTTACTATCTTCACTAAATTCTACTTCATGGTACTGATGTAGATCTGCAATGTTGAATATAGGCGATATACCCATGTTATCCGGTAACTCCACTTCATATGCATTCCTTGAATCAAATTTCTTCAAGATCTTACAAGGTTCGAACTTCCTCATCTTTAGCTTATTGTATGTGCCCAACTGGAAATCTTTCCTTCCTCAAATATATCATCACTCCATCTCCAACTTCAAACTCCTTATGTCTCCTCTTTTCATTTGCTTTCTCCTTATACTTTTGGTTCATATTTTCCAACTGCTCCTTCACTTGAGTATGCACTTTCTTCATATGTTCTGCAAATTCCTTTACTCTACACTCCTTTTATCTTCCATACTGATGTCTCTCAACTTTGATATACCTCTAGGGTGAACTCCAGTAAGAATCTCAAAAAGTGTCTTTTTGGTACTCCTATTCACTAAATTATTGTATGCAAACTCTTCTTGTGAAAGGACTAAATCCCAACTTCCGTTCTTCTCTCCAACCAAGCATATCAGCAAATTCCCCAAGCTCTTGTTAACTACCTCTGTTTGTCCATTAGTATGTGGGTGAAAAGTAGAACTGAACTTTAGATCTATCTTCAACTTCTTCCAAAGTGTCCTCCAAAAGTAACCAACAAACTTTGTATCTCTATCTGAAACAATACTCCTAGGTAATCCATGCAATTTGACCACTTCTTGGAAAAACAAGTCTGCTACATGTACTGCATCTATTGTCTTCTTACAAGGTATGAAATACACCTTTTTAGAAAATCTATCAACCACCACAAATATAGAATCATTACCTCTTTATGTCTTCGGCAAACCAAGTATGAAATCCATGCTAATATCCTCCCCAAGGTCTCTCTGAAACTGTCAAAGGCTTATACAATCCAACATTCTGACTACTCCCTTTTGCAACTTGAAAAATTCTACAACTCTACACAAATTTCCTAACATCCTTATGAATCTGTGGCCAAAATTAATTCTCACTTACCAATGCTACTGTCTTATCAATTCCAAAGTGTCCTGACAAGCCACCATTATGATTTTCTTTCACCAAGTTATCCCTCATTGAACTCTGAGGTATACACAACTAATTTACTTAGAAGAACATATCCTCCTGAATGAAGTAATCCAACCATTAACTTCTTTCCTCCAAAATTGGTTATGTACAAGCTCTCCAAGGTTCTACAAAATCTGAGTCTCCCTTATACAATTTTTTCAACTCATCAAAGCCTAATACCTCCACTCTCATTTTTGTTAGTAGATTCCTTCTCCTGCTCAAGGCATCAACAACTATATTGGACTTTCCACTCCTATGTTTCAAAAAAAAAATTATAACTCTACAAGAATTCTACCCATCTCATGTGTCTCTGATTCAACTTACCTTGACTATTCAAATATTGCAAAGCCTGGTGATCCGTATACAACAAAAACTCCTTAGGAAACAAGTAATGTCTCCACTTCTTCAAGGCTTGAACGATGGCATAAAACTCCTAATCATAAACTGAATATCTTCTCCTAGCATCATTCAATTTCTCACTGAAGTAAGCTGTAGGTCTTCCTTCTTGACTTAATACTGCTCCAATTTCATTTCCACTTGCATCACAATCTACTTGAAATACCTTATTAAATTATGGTAAAGCCAACACAGGCTACTCAATCACCTTCTGTTTCAACAAATCAAAACTTTTGTCTACTCCTTATGTCCATTTAAAATCCTTCTTATCTCATTATTTTTGTCATAGGGTTGCAAATAGAACTAAAATTCCTAATGAACTTTCGATAGAAAATAGCCAATCCATGAAATGATCTTACCTCTCCAATGCTTTCCGGTGTAGGCCACTCAACAATGGCTCTTACTTTCTCATGATCCATCTTCAATCCATCCACATATATCACAAATCCTAGATATACCAATTCCTCCTTCATGAAACTACATTTCTTAATGTTTATCAACAACTTATCTCCTCTCAACCTTTGCAAAACTTGTCTTATATGCAACAAATGTTCTTCTATAGTCTTTCTAAAAATCAAGATGTCATCCAAATAAACAATCACAAATTTACCCAAGCATTTCTTCAATACCTCATTCATCAACCTCATGAAAGTACTTGGTACATTTGTTAGTCCAAAAGGCATCACCAACCACTCACACAATCATTCGTTTTTCTTAAATGTTGTCTTCCACTCATCCCCTTCTTTGATTCTGATCTGATGGTATCCACTCTTCAAATCTATCTTTGTAAAGTATCTAGCTCCACTCAAACAATCAATAATGTCATCCATCTAGGGCAAAGGAAATCTATACTTCACTGTGATCTTGTTTATGGCTCTAAAGTCTATACATATTCTCCATTCTCCATCCTTCTTAGGTGCTAACAAAGTAGGTACTGCACAGGGACTTAAACTTTCTCTGACCAAACCTTTTTTCAACAATTCTTGCACTTGTCTATTTAACTCCTCATTCTTTGTCGGTATCATCCAATGTGCTACTTTATGAGGAAAACTAGCTCTAAGAATCAGATCCATGCAATGGCTAATACTCCTCATAGGTGGTAATCTATCAAGTACATTATCTGAAATGATCTCCTCATATTCTGTTAGCATCTCCTTTATCTCTTCCGGTTGTTATTCTACATGCTCCAAGTCTTCGTCCTTCTTAGGAACCAAAGAATAACACATACTCTCATGTCTCAATCCATCTAGGAATCTCCTTCCATCAACCAAACAAATTCTAGCACTCGTGCAAACCTCAACTTTAGGAATATCTTCTAATGGCAGAAAAGTTTGCTTCATCCCATTAGCAACAATGATATATACATTCTTCTTTCCATCATGAATAGCTTGTCTATCATACTGCCAAGGTCTTCCCAACAAAACATGGCATACATCCATAGGCATGATATCACTTAGAACTTCATGATAATTTCCTGTCTTCAATTTTACCAAACATTGTTCACGTACCAATATCTTATGATCATCTTGAATCCATGCTATATGATAAGGCTTCAGGTGTTTCAATCTTTCTAACTTCAATTTGGTCACCATTTCTTCATAAACCAGGTTCTCTGAGCTTCCATTGTCAATAATCACTTTGCAACATTTACCAGCTACCTTGAATCTGGTCCAAAACAAATTCTTTCTCTGTAATGGTTCCTGCTCCATCTCACTTTGACACAAAAATCTTTTATTCACCAACACTACTCCATCTTCTAGTTTATTAGATGATCTGGCATGATCTTCCTCAACAAAGGTTGTTCTTCTATTATTTTTTGTCTTTCTAATTGTCTCTCCCTGATTACATTCAAATTCTTTATGTCCTCCACCACACTTAAAGCAAGTTCCCTTGAATACTCTTTCTCTCGTCCCCTATATTTTTTAAAACCCTCATTCTGGTAACCACTATATCCTCCTCTTTGGTAAGAATTTCCATCATCTCTACGGTATGAAATTTCATTCTTGTTGAATTCCTTATATTTATTCTTATCTACAAAAGTTCCTCTTCCTCCTCCAGTAAAAAATCTTCCTCTCTGAAATCTTACACCTCTTCCTCTCTGTCTCTGCTCGTGTCTTTTATTTAGCTTCTCTTATGCTTTTAGGGCACACTGATATGCTTCTTCCACACTCTGCAACTTAATCAAACTGATATCATGTTGTATAGATGACCTCAAGCCATTCACATATCTAGCCACTTGCTCGATCTCATCCTCCGAATGTCCAAATTTGATATTCAACTTATAGAACTCTTTAGTATACTCTATCACACTTGACTCCTTCTACTTCAAATTTTGCAACTTTCAGAACAAACTAATCTGATAATCTGCAGGCATAAACTTTTTCTTCAACTTATTCACGATCCGATCCCATGACTTTATCTTTTATTTTCCTCTTCTTTTCCTATCTTTCTACAAATGTTCACGCCAAGGGGATGCATGTCCTTTCAAATTTGTACAAGAAAATTTCACCTTCTTATCTTTAGTGGTACCTTCAAAATCAAAATACTTTTCCATCTATGTTATCCAATCAAGCAATTCTATTGAATCCAACTTACCATTATAATTTGGTGGATTGAAATGTGATTTTGTATTCACTCTAGTTAGGGATCTTATGAACCTCTCTTCTCCCTGATCCAGGCCAGTTGATCTTCTCTTCCTCTCTCCTTTTGTACTTCTACCTCTTCATCACTCACATCATCAACTAGTTGACCTCTCCTCTAGGTCATTTCAACTACATCTAATCTGGCAACAATTCCTCTCACCATCTCCATTAAAGCTTGGTCTGCATTTCCACACACTCCATTTCCTCTAACATTTCTTCTTCCCACCATCTTTACACAAGTCCTCTGTAGCTTCAGGTTGGATCCTCAATCTGCAACCACACAACAAATCTTCAATTGGACTTCGCGAATTCTGATGACCTCACACAGATTGAATATCGCTATGATACCAATCTAGTGTAGCCATGGTAGGAGGGTCCTCAAAGAGAACAATTTGGACCGTGTAGCAAGAGTAACACAATAGAAGCAACATAAAATATGGAGGAAAATACAGATGCAAAAATTCTCATTAACAAAAGTCTTAGTTACAATCGACCAACAACATCTAGGCTTACAGATTCGGCTCACAGGCCTAATACCACATGTTCAAAAATACAACATTCCAATATGCTCCTATATGAGAGCTGAAATATTACAATTTGGATCAAGAACTTATCTACTTATTATTCGCTACTTTCCTAATGATCTATTATAAGCTTTATATCACATCTACAGGTCTTGAAACATCTATGGGTCTTGAAACATCTGCGTCGGCCAAAGATTATTACAATCTCGAATGAAAGAAAATTTAACGTGTGTATGATTAGGTCAGCCTCAAATTTGAATTACTCCTTGGTGAATACATAGGATGAAGTGCGGGCCTATAATTAAGGTCGGGGACACTCCATGGAACATTTAAAATCACACCGTTAAGATCTGCAAGCTACAAGAATGATCCACCAACAATCAAATTAATCGTTAGGCTTGAAAATTATTCTAGTGTTGATTCAAGAAACTGCCATGAAATCCAAAATTGATAACTTACCGGAAACAAAGATCGAATTGCGCACAAATCTTGGAATAAGGAAAATGAACATGTCCACAATGAAAATGTAGTTCCATAGGGTCTGGTGAGAAAATGTGATGAATCCACCAACATGAACTGAGTAAGAACAAAACAAAGAATTGAAAGAATTTTTTTTTGGTTGATGCAAGATTTCCACAAACCAAGGATGCTCCTACATCAGATTTTCAAATTCCAATGATTCATCTTCCACTTGACAACAAAATGAAAAATTTGATTTGTGCAACTTTGACAACATTGACACTTTTTACATTTGCACACTAACTCACCCCTAATGACTCAAAGTAGACTCAAACAAACATGAAATGGTCTTCTTAGACCTTATTACATGAAATCATCACAAGACAAATCAAAATGACAACTTTTGATCCTTAGACGCATGACAGCTTGTGGGTGCCCTTGCACCATACTCCCGAGACAAAGAGAACTCAAGTTCCACTTGAGGACATACCTAAAATTGTACAACCATGTTTGATAACATCATCCTTAGTCATCCAAGTTTCATCCTCCATAGGTAGATCTCACCATTTGACCAAGTATTGGTATTAGACCTTTCTCCTTATCTTCTTAAGATCCTTCTTGTCCAAGATGCATTCCAACTCCAAGGGTTGGATTGGTGGAAGATCCCTAATCTAATCCTCATCTGAGAGCATTGATGAACTCACATCAACATCCCCTTTATAAGGTTAAAAGTTAGAAACATTAAAAATAGGAGAAATAGAAACTCCAAGAGGTAGTTCTACTCATATGGATTCTCTCTAAACTTGTGCACCACTTTGCATGACCCTATCTTCTTCATCTAAAGCTTAGAGTACTACACTTTAGGAAACTTTTTCTTTCTCAAATGAGCCAAAACCAAGTCTCCAACCTTCTAATGAACCTCTCTCCTTTTTCATCAACAATGTGCTTGTACTTATCAACATTCTTTTGAAGATTCTCCTTAACTTGTTGGTGGATTTCTTGCATGGCCATAATAAATTATTCACCTTCAACATTCCTCCTCTTTATCCCACTAACATCTCTCAATTCAAACACACCCTTGGGTTGCAAACCATAAACAATCTCAAAAGGACTTTTGCCAACACTTCTATTCACCGAATCATTGTATGCAAGCTTAGCTTGAGGCAAAATCAAATCCCATTATGTTGAATGCTCCTTTGTTAGAAATCTTAGGAGGGTTGCAAGGATCATATTCACCACTTCAGTCTGACCATCAGTTTGAGGGTGATAGGTAGAACTAAAACTCAAATTTGTGCCAAGTTTCTTCCATAGGGTTCTCCAAAAGTGACCAAAAAAATTGCTATCCCTATCTGATACAATGCTAAGAGGTAAAGTATGGATTCTTACCACCTCTTTGAAGAAGAGTCCTGCAATGTATAAAGCATCATTAGTTTTCTTAAAAGGTATAAAGTGTGCCATCTTAGAAAACTATTCCACAACATACATACATCGAATCAAAACCTCTTTGAGTTCTAGGAAAACTCATCACAAAATCCATACTAATTGATTCCCAATGCCTATTAAGAATTAGAAGAGGTTGACACAACCCTGCATTAGTGCTAGATCCTTTGGCCCTTTTACAAATAGTACACTTATCCACAAAGTTCCTCACATCAGTTTGCATTTTTGGCAAAAAGTAGTGCCTCTTCAACTACTCCAAGGTCTTATCCAAACCAAAGTGACCTGCAAGGCTTCCACTATGTTTTTATTTGACTAATTTATCCCTCATTGAACATTAAGGAATGCATAATTGTTCCCCTTTGAATAATAAATCATATTGGATCAAAAAATCAAACCAATTTTCATTATTGTTGCTACAAGACTGCCTACAACTTTCATAAATTTCTTTAAAATATGCATCATCAATGTACATACCTTTAAAAGAATCCACTCCTATGATTTTAAATTGTATTTTCTACACCATGAGATCCCTTCTACTCAATGCATCAACTACCTTGTTATATATTGTCCTTTTTTATGCTTAGTGGTGAAAGTAAAGCCTTGCAAAAACTCAACCCATTTCACATGCCTACTATTGAGTTTGTCTTGACTATTCAAAAATTGGAGAGCATGATTGTCAATGTACACTATAAAATCCTTAATAATGTCTCCATTTCTTTATTGCTTGCACCATTGCATACATATCAAGATCATATGAAGAATACTTTTTCTTAGCTTCATTCAATTTTTCACTGAAAAAGGAAATAGGTCTGTTTTCTTGACTTAGGACAACACCTATAGCATGACCACTTGCATCACACTCAATGGTAAAGAACTTATCAAAGCTAGGAAAAATCAACATGGGTTTCTCAACAACTTTCTTTTTCAAATATTCAATATTCATGTCAGCCTCATTAGACCAAACAAACCTCTTTCTTTTATCACCCTTTATTGTATCAATACTTGGAGCACACACATGACTGAAACCTCTTATGAATTTTCTATAGAGACTAGCCAAACCATGGAAAATCCTTACCTCAACCACTAATTTTGGTGTAGGCCAACCTAAGATAGCCTCAACCTTACTTGGATCCATCTTCGAAGTGTCATTGGTGACCACAAAGCCAAGGTAAACCAATTCTATTTTCAAGAACTCGCACTTCTTAAATTTTATCATTAGCTTTTCCTCATGCAACCTCCTCAAAACAAAATCTAAATGTTGCAAATGTTCATCTTTAGTTTTGCTAAAAACAAGAATATCATCAAGATACACTACCACAAACTTACCAATGAAAGGTTTAAGCACCTCATTCATCAAGCACATGAAAGTACTAGGGGAATTTGACAAACCAAAGGGAATTACCATCTATTCATACAACCCTTCATTTGTCTTGAAGGCTATTTTCCATTCATCATCAGGTTTGATTCTGATTTGATGATAGCCACTCTTGAGATCAATCTTGGAAAAGTAGCATGCACCACCCAAACAGTCCATTAGGTCTTCAATTCTTGGAATAGGAAATATATACCTTATTGTAATCTTTTTGATGGCCCTAGAATCAGTGCACATCCTCCAATCACCACCTTTCTTTGGCCCTAGAATTGTGGGAAAAGCGCAAGGAATCAAACTCTCCCTAATCAGCCCTTTGTCAAGTAATTCTTGCACTTGCCTCTTAATTTCCTCACTTTGTTGTGGAGTCATCTTGTTAGTAGCTTTGTTGGGAAAATTAGCCCTTGGAATGACATCAATTTGTTGGCTTATGTCCCTCATAGGTGGGAAGGTGTTAGGAATCTCATTAGCCACTATTTCATCATACTTCTTAAGAAAAAAATTCACCTCCAAAGGTAACTCCTCTTTCTTTTCTGTTGTTATGATAGATTAAGGCCTTAGTATGACAACAAATCCCACCTTCTCCTCTTCCAAGGTCTTTAGGAACTCCTTCTAACCAATATCACACTAGGCCCTATTTGGGAATCTTGGATTTCATCCTTCAATGGTGTGAGGGTGTAAGAAACCCCATCCTTTTCTATGGCATATGTATTATTTCTCCCATCATGGATAGCCTTCCTATCATACTACCAAGGCCTTCCCAAAAGAAAATGACACACATCCATTGGTATTATATCACAAAAAACCTTATCCTCATATCCCTCTATATGAAAATCAACCCAACTTTTCTCATTTACAACCGCTTGTTTCCCTTTGTTAAGCCAAGAAACTATATATGGAGTGGTATGAAGGATTCTTTTCAACTTAAGCTTTTCAACCATTTCAACAAAGACCAAATTATCTATACTATCGGAATCACTACTTTGCAACATTTACCTAAGCACTTACATGTAGTTCTAAAAAAGAAATTTCCTTTGTGGAGGTTCCTTTTCCATTGGCACTTTTATCAAAGTCTTTCTCACCATGAGAGTCTCGCCAACTTATAGTTCAACATTAAGTGATGGAGAATTCACACTATAATTTTCCTCTCCTTGTACAATTTGATTTTTTCTTTTCCATGCAAATGAAGTTGTGGACTCATTTTTAGTGCATTGTCATGCTTGATGGCTTGCAAATTTATTGCACTTATAACACTTCCCTATAAATCCACTTGATCCTCCTCTTTGACTTCCAAATATGCCCCTATTATTGGGTCTCCTTCCTCTAAATCTACCCCTTGAGTCTGAACTTTGTTTTTTATTGTTGCTTAATTCTCCTTGTGATCTTTGAGATTGCCCCCTACCAGCAAACATCCCTCTTCCTCTGGAATTTTTTCCTCTACCCTTGCTTTGCTTTTCTTTCCTTCTCTTCAACTTATCTTCAACCTTGATGGCCATTTGGTAACACTCCTCTACCCTTCTTGGATTGGTGAGGCTTAATTAATCTTCAAGGTTATACCTCAACCTGTTAATGTATCTTGCCACTTTTCCACATCATCTTGTATGACCTGCCCTTATGCTCAATTTGCAGAGCTCTTCTATATAGGTGTGCACATCCATCTCTTTTTGTTTAAGGTTTTGAAGTCTTTTGAACAACTAAATAGTGTAATCACCGGGTAGGAACTTGCCTTTGAGTTTAGCAACCATCCCATCCCAAGAGGTGATTTTAGCCTTCCCCTTCTTTCTCCTTTCATCATGTACATAATCCCACCAAAGCAAGGCATGGTCCTTCAAATTTTTCTTGGCCAACTTCACTCTTTGCTCCTCTGGCACATCTTCATAATAAAAGTAGTTATCCAATGCTCGTATCCAATGTAGGAGTTCTTCACTATCCAATTTTCCTCCATACATGGGTAAATCCATCTTGATCTTAGGACCTTCCCCTTCACTACCTTCAATAGCTTTACCATCTTCAACTCATCAGGATCCATCTCTTCCTCGAACCCTTCTTGGGATATTTTCTCTTTCCCTTCTTCTTCTTCTTGGTCACTCAAGTCTCCCGTGACCATTCCTCTCTTCTGACTTGTTTCCACTATAGCAATCCTGGCTTGAAGGGCTTCTTGAATCTCCTTCCTTTGTCTCTTCTCTCTTGTATGCTTCTCCTTTATTTCATTTAGCTCTCTAGCCAATGGATTCTCATTTGGAGGCATCTTGTTTCTTCTTCTCTTCAACCTTTTCCCTCTTCAAATCAAAACTATGCTCTGATACCAATTTTATGTAGAGCAGGGGTAATCTAACTCAAAACAATCTCATTCAAACACTCTTTCAGTTTCTCAAGCATGAACTCATGGGTTTGTTGGCTTTCAATTTTTTCTTGTGATTTGGTTGTCCTTGATGACAAACTTTGTGACAAAAATCCCTGGTTTGGATAATACATGTACATGGTTTATTCAGTTGGGATGGTCTACTCTTGGTGCCATATGATGTTCTACACAATTATTTACTTGGCTCCATTTATATCATTTTGATGAGCTCTTAATACATATTGATACTCTTGATGCATGTTGGTATTGACAATGTTTATCTTTCAAGCTGCTACAAGTTAGGTTTTAAATGATAACATGTGTTTTGATCAGGTATCTTAGACACCATGGACAGTGGCATACATACTCTAGCTAACAGATACATTGGAAAGTTCTTGTTGAGGTATACATTTTCTTATGCATTTGTGCAAATTTGTTTTTATATGGACTGACAGTTCAAATGTGATATGAATTATTATGTTTGCACATACAAGTTTCAAGAAATGTAGATTACAGGTTCAGGTCACCTGTATGTATTTTCTTCATAGAGTATTTTTACTAACGGGGTCTTCAAGGCATAAAGCATATGGCTTCAGGCAACTTGAATTTCATTGTATTACATTGTATATGTTACTAAAGAGTTTCATAGTTGATGTGGCCTATGTTGAAGATATTGAAATATTTATGATTTACACCATTGAGGTATTGGGCACTTAAAGAGATATGGACTTTGTTTAAACAAATCTAAACAAGCCCTTGTCTGCCATACTAAGCCATGAGTAGTCGGCATATTAAAGTTTAAAGGTTAAAAGCCTTTTTTTTAAAAGCTTGTGTGAATATTTGTTTCGGTGCTTAAAGTTTTGTTCAAATTAAGCATGTGACATTAGGTTTTTGACTTTGTTTTAAAAGTCACTTGGCACTGACAAGGTAATCGGAATCCATCATGTGTTAATGATTTATTTCATGGACAGTGGATTAATGATTTATTTCATGGATAGTAGATTCAAAGGAATTATGATGTTTTGTCTTCGGGATTTCAAATGATTATATTCTTTTGAAAAGTCTTCGAAAGACTTGAAGGAAATGTAGGGAAAAGTTATTATTGTTTCATTGTGTAAACATATGAAACCCTAGCTGCCATTATGGAGAATTTATGGTTGCAAATTTTTGGTAAAACGATTGGCTGTGGAAGTTGAAAAAGAAGACGCAAAGCTCATAGATGGAGGTCTTCAGCTGGGCAGTTTTGAAATGGTTCTTCTGGTATTTGTTTATTTACATTCCTCCATAAACAAGTATTAAAGAAAACATTATTTATAGGCTTTGAACTTTTTTTTGTTAAGACATTGGTTATGAAGATATAAAGGTTAATACTTTTTGAAACCCTTGGTTATTCCTTTGCAAACAAATAAAGGGTTATTGTATTCAGTTGAAGAAAAATATTTATTTTAATATGGAAATTTCGATGAAGTTACATGAGAACATATGTGTATAAAAAAGGGGTCGATTATTGTTTTTGGTGTTGGAATTTTTAAGAGATTATTGCACACATTCTACAATTGAAAATCTTGAAAACATGATGAAGAATATTTAACTAGTATATCTTGTATTTTAGAGATTCCAAAAATAAATCGTTAGGATATTAGATGTATTACTGTGGTAGAAGTATATGAGCAGAATTGAAATAGAGAAATCCTCTGATATTTTATCATTCTGAATTTGTATAAGGGGTTGGTGCTCCTTGGAATGGGTGTTTCTAAATGTGTAATAGGTTGGTGCTCCTAGAGTGGGTGCTCTAAAATTTTTCCAGTAAGGCATTGTAAATAGTGGTTTTTGAGGTTAAGCTTGTAAGGCATCATTTCAAGAGTGGTTTTTTCTACCCCAAGAGGGTTTTCCACTCGTCATATTAATATTTGGAGCATAAATTGATTAATTATTTTGTTGACAAAAGGTTAAAATTTGATTAAAACACTGATTCACCCCCCCTCTCAGTGTTTTCTGACTCCAATAGGGTTTTGCTTCATGAGCCTCATACTTCCTTGTAGCCTTTTGAACAAGGTTTTTTCTAACATAACTTGTGAGGAAAGTAGGGTCTTCAAAATTTAAACATATTTTCGAATACCATTTTGGACATACTTGAACATATCTCAAAACTAGGTGGGGTCACTTTGTATGGAAAGCTCCAAATTTTGACTGTCCTCTTGCTTTGCCTAGGCCTAATTGATAATTGGCATGCTCTACTTGTGTATAGGGTTTCACAATCTCTCAACACCCATTCTAAAACTCTCCACACATCACTCAAGGCCCAAAACATCAACTCAAGTCAGCTAGGTCAATCTCCTAAAGCCTTTTCAACAAATACCCTAATCACTAGTGTTTCTAAGCCTAATGCATGAAGATATTAGGCCAAGACAACAACCCCACACATGCCAAGCCCCATATTCTATACCCGCAAGCTTAGAAAACCAAATAACAACACTATACAAGCCATTCCATTGAGTTTTAGGAGTTTCTATTAGTGGAATGGGGAGATTTACATTTTTCTTTCCTTCAAGCTACCCTATCTAGGGTTTAGAGCTGTCTACAAAAAAATGAACACAAATCCCTCAAAACAAAATGAAATCACATGCAACCACCACCAAAAGTAAGTAGATTCAGTACTTTATCAACTCCAATTGGTTTTAGTGCATTCCTAGGTCGTATGGACCCGTACAAGTCTGTGTAGCAGCAAAGAACATTCTAAAAACATAGAAAATAGAGTTTCTTATTGCTTCAATCTCCAAAATTCAACATCCAAACCTTGTTTCGGCCATACATGGCCTTTTTAAAAAATTTACAACCATATTTCAATCAGTTCACAATTGATTTTCAAATTCTAGCTGTTCATCTTCCACTTGACAACAAAATGCAAAAGTTGTTTTTGTAACTTTGACAACATGGGCACTTTTTACATTTGCGCACTGACTCACCCCTAAAGAATCAAAGTAGACTCAAAAAAACATGAAATGGTCTTCTTAGACCTTATTACATGAAAACATCACAAGAAAAATTAAAATGAAAACTTTTGATCCTTGGAGGCATGACAGCTTGTGGGTGCCCCTGCACCACTCTCTCTCTCCCTCTATCCCACCCACCCTACCTAGATAAATATCTCACTCCAACCCCTTCACTCCCACTTCCTCTCTCTTAGGTCTCTCCCTCTCCCTCTCTCAAGTCTCTCTCTCTCACTACCTCTCTCCCTCTCTCTCTCTCTCTCTCTCTCTCTGGTCTCTTCCTCCCACCATGCCTCTAACACAATTCTCTCTCTCTCTCTTAAAATTCTCCCTCCCTCTAAATACATACATACATACATACATATAAGTAGACATACATGCATGCATACATATATACTTATATACATACAAGCATACATACATATGCACATACAATCTTACATACATACATACATACATGCATGCATGCATACATACATACATACATACATATAAGCAAACATACCTAGAGACATACATACATACATACATACATGTTATACAAGCATACATATATTCATACATACAAATATATATACATACATTTAGTAGACTAGCATTTAGCACAAAGCAAGACATAATGCGCTCACGTTATGTCTTGCTTAGGCAAGTCAAGCACAACCCAAAAAAATATGTCAAAACTATGAAATAACACGAGCACGTTATAACGCGCTCGCACTATTTCTTTCTTTAGGAATCCCCAAGCCTTAGGCTTGGTATTTTCTTTGGATTACCAACCCAAAGGCTTGGAGTTCCTTCCCAACATCCAAAGATGTGTTTTTGCATATTCTGTACAAGATTTCACATAATCGTGCTCATGATAATCGTCAAGTTTGCACATGTTTCAAGGTCAAAAAAATAAAACACCTAGGTAATATTAGGTTCTCTACGTTAGCTATTTAACGATGTAATTTTTTTCACATTTTGACAATATTAAGGCTTTCATCATTAATTTCTTTTGTTTGTGTGTCTGTTTTTTGGCAAAAACCAGTGTTTAGTATTTTTTCTTTATAAATTAATCATTCATTGAAATTTCAAATAAATTATTTTTTTTATAAACTAGACCCCATTCTACACATATTAAAATTTATATATTTTTTCAATTAGTTTTCAAAATTTATAGGGGTAGCACAGCGTAAATTCTATTTTTTAGGATGTGTCCACTTTGAAAATTAGTAAAACATTAAATATTCATTAAAAATTTATCAAAAAAATTAGGCATAAACTACATGTTGTTAGCTAATTTCTCGCTGAAACAATTTTAAAAATACCAACAACAAAAAAACCTTTTGAGGGAGCAAAAAAATTCGCTATGTTATTTTTTTTGACAAAAACAACACTAATTTTTGTGGCTCCCTCTTTTGAACCCCTTAATCTATAGCATTTTTTTTTAAAATAGTAGTTTATCTAAAGAAGACTCGAAGCACTTGCTAAATTGTTTAAATGTTGCATCTTAAAATTTTGAGTGTAACTATCCTCAATTTCTCATCCAAGGTCAGTATTTCCTGATTTCAAAAAAAAAGTGGCCACTTAAGACCCCTTTTTGGCCCCCCATCTTTTTACACTTACCCATCTTGTAACCATTACTATCAAACATCACATGCACTATATAATCATTCATCTTAGACATATAAATGCAATCTATCATAGGACTTGGAATATGAAAAACATTAGAATATGCTTTCACTCTCCCATAATTGAAACATAATTTTACCTTCCCTTTGTTGGATTCCAGTTGTGTTTATGGTTTGTCCTTGATGACAAAATCCTTAATCCTTATGATTTACAATGGAACTTCTTTGATGTCTCTTGTCTTTTATAGAAAGTTATTTGTTATGTTTAAATTTCAAGATGGTGATCTAAGAATTCTGGTTCAAGCTATGAATACTATTTCTGTGTCTGACAAAACTTGTAAGTTGGTATTCTTTGTCAAGATGGTTCTCTTTACATTTCACAGGCTTTCACATATCGGCATGAGTATGGCAGGGTCTCCTCGATCCACTTTGAAATGTCTGAGTTGCCTATTAGCAAGACATTTCTAATGTTATGTCGATTGAATTTAATATTCTGGCACTTTCGGCGTAACATTGTTTGTTGTCTCAACGATAGTAGTTATATCGGCATAAGTTAAATCAGTCGGTATGTGGTCTCAGTGATATTGGTTTGTCACACCGACCGGCACAGGAAAGAATCTCTATCGGCATGAGCTTGGTCGTTGGGCTGAGGTCATAGCGAAAAGGTTATGTCTCTCCGACTAATGCATGTGGATGTCTTTCGGAAGGAGTGTTGTAATCGGCATATGGTCTCTCCGAAGACATATTCTCTTACTGACTGTGTTCAAAAAGGGTCTTATCAGCAAAAAATTTTCTTCGATATAATGTCATAACTAACCCTGTGGATCTCGCCAATGGAAAATATTAAGGGCTCTTAGTGAAACATATTGTGTTCGATATAATATCTCTTCGACTATGGAAAGTCATGGCAAAGGAAAATGAAAGGCTTTCGGTGAAAGGTTGGTAAAGTCTTAGCGACTCATAGTGAATAAAGTCTTTCGGTGAAACTTAATGTATTCTATGAAACATCTTCCCGACAACATTAGGTTACAGCGACAGTGTTAAAACAAGATAGAAGGCTCGTCGATAAGAAAAACCATTTGTCACAGCGACCAATGTGTATCATGTGGAGTAAGGGTGAAACATGGAGTAGTCTATATAGTGTCTCCCCGACTATGTATAGTCTCGACGACTTGGAAATGATAAAGGCCTTCGACATAGGTGTTGAATTGTCACGGCGACAATGTGTATCGAATGTCTTTCGGAATGACAAAGTTTGTTCTCCAAGAGGTCTCCCCGAAAGTTGTCTGTTACAATGATTGTGAATGAAACTAAAAGGGAATCTCAGTAAGAAGTTTCCTCATGTCTCAGCGAAAGAATGTTTTACTAAGGAAGACCATCGGCGTAGCATGTTGTATTCGATATATCTTCTCTCCGACTCTGGTGGTTCTTGGCAAAAGCAAAAACCATAAGGTTGTCTGGCAACGTTAGAGTTGCCTACGGCATAACGTGTCATCGTCTGAATTGAAAAGATTAGGGAAAACTTTTTGAGTTTATTCTCTTAAGTTGGGTATCGAACCCTAACTTGGCCGCCATCATGAATGTTTACGTTTCTATTGTTGCTGACTGTAATGGCTTCTACAGAGGTCTATGGAAGGTTTGTTTGATGCGCCTCTCTAGTTGGATGCTCGATAGTGGTTGATGGAGCCATGGGAGTTATAGATTTGTCTGAGAAACAATCTCACAAGTTTCAGAAGCTGGGTGAAATGACTCTTTTTTTGGTTGGTTGTTCTGCCGTTACTTCTGCAGTCAGTTACTTTTCTGGCATTTATAAATAGGAGCAAAAAACTAAGTTTTCTATTTGGCTGTTATTGTAGTTCTGAGATTATCATTCTTGGGCTGTATGAAAATGTATGATAAAACTCTGCAATAAAAATCTGAATAAAAATGTAGAGATTGTAAATTTCTTTTCTATGAGGTATTTTAGGGATTTAGTTATTGAATCTTTAAGGTATTCTGCAGACGAGAAAATAGAGACATATGTGCTTAACTGAAAATAGAGAAATCCTCTGAATCATTACTATTGTTCAAAACATAATTTGAGGTGTTGGTACTCCTTGAGATAGATATCTCTAAATGAGGGGTTGATGCTCCTTGAGTGGGTGCTCAAAAATCAGCCTATAAGGCATTGTGAATAGTTGATTAAAAGATTAAGCCTGGAAGGCATTTAGGGAGTGGTTTTTATACCCCAGGAGGGTTTTCCACTCGAAAAAATATTGTGCCTCTTTGTTCTTCTATGTTCTCTCTGGTTTATTATGCTGTTGTTGTTTCAGTTCACTGTTGAGTGATTATTTTTCTCAATTCTATTTATGAATGATTACATTCAACTCATGAATGCTCTAATCAGAATGATATTGAGATCAAATCTGAGCTGTGTGTTTAAATATTTTAAAATTCAATCAAATAGTTAAGACACTGATTCACCTCCCCCCTCTCAGTGTCATTTTAACTCCAACACCCTTTTCCAATCTATTAATATGATTTTTTTCACCAAGGAACATCTCACCATAATTATAAAATTCACAATACGAGTATCACTCTCTATGGGGAGCCATGTGGTATGAGGCACCTAGATTAATAAGCCATGAGTCATTACTAGTCAAGTTAGAAGAAATAAATAATACATCACCAAGAATGTCATTAAAATTGTTCATTTTTTAATTGGTTATTCATATGTCCCCACTTTACATACTTAAAACACTTCTCTCTACTCTTTTGAGTCATCTTGGACCATCGTTAAATTTATTCCATTCCCCTTTTGAAATTCATGTGTGTTGAAGCCTTCCTTTTAAATTTAATGCGTCTTTTAAGCCCTCATTAATGGATTTCTTCCTCATCTCTTCACTAATAAAAGTGAAAAAAGGAATCCATATTTGTAGATCTACAATAGAATCACTCGGACCAATGATTAGGTTTTCTGAAGATTGAGTAAATAACAAAGAAACACTATATATTTATCCTCCCCTTCTTTCTTAACATCAATAAAACCTAGATGACTCAAAATTAAATTAAGATCATTAAGATACAAGCTATAACTCACCCTTCTTTTCTTATGAGTAAAGTTTCCTTTTAAGGTACAACTTATTAACAAGACTTTAAAAAAATTATTTCATAGGCTTAGTGTGGTAGTCTCCTTAGAGGTATTCAAAAGAAGAGATTCTACAAAACACAACTAAATAATTATCTATGCCTTCATGTACAAATTTTTGAAGTCCTTATTAGAAATTTCTATTTGTTTTGCTTCCTTTGCAATAACTCTCTATTAATTTGGTTTTTTCCAAGAGCTCCTCATTTTTTATATTCTACCTTTTTATAGTTTGACATATGTTTAACTTATTTAGATTTGCATGAAAACCAAAGTGGATGGGGAACTTAATGATGAAAATTACATACCTACACTTTTACTATTCATTTTATGCCAATTTATGTGGGTATCCTAAGTATTTATTCTAGCACATGATTTTGACTAATTAAGTGCCCCTATAACCCAATTTCTTAGTTAACTAATAAAGTTAGAAGTAAACCAATTGCCATATATAATTTTATCATCCTTAAAACTACACGTTTCTCTTTTTTGTTAATTTTTCATTCACATGTATGACCAAGTTCACTCTTCACACTTGTTGGCATGACCCTATGAATTTATTCAAATTTAACAATGGAACGATTAGAACCCTCTCCAACTAGTCATTATGTGTCAACTCCCATGCCAAAACTTTCAAATCTATGTGCTAATTCAAGTATAAATGGGTGTCAATCCTAACATTCAATGATATAATATTGTTTAGCATCCACCAATTGCCCATAGCCCATTGCTTTAGAATCATTATTATCTCTATTTTGGCATCATATTACTTTAGTTATTTTAATTATAGTGCCATGGGTTTTGAAATGTTAGTTCTTGCACTAGGTCTTTGTATGACCATTTTTTTTTATAGATCCAAGTTTTCAAGTTTCAAAATCACTCATTTGAGACAATGTTTGATACATTCATTGCATTTTTCCTTCCTCAAATTTATCAACTACCATTGAATCAAATCTAATGTCTTATCATTAGGAGAGATCCTCACTTAGAAAGCTTCCCAAAGTTGTTTTTCAATATTGCCATTCGTTTATTATAGGTCCAAGAACCTAGACAAATCACTATTTGCAAGAATATAAGAGTCACACTTGATAAATTTAGATCTATGTGCACTCGTTTAGATGCACATGTAGTTTCAACTTCACACTCATGGATAGCGAGCCCATGGTTATAGAAGTGAACTAGGTTGGTGCACAATTCCTAATTTCACAAATTCCACTTCTCTCAATCTACTTAGTCTAGATCAAAAATCAGAAGCAAGGACCAATCATCAATCATGGGCAAATCCATCTCCTCTTCTCTAGCATCAAGGAACACATTTATTGTTTAATATTTTATTTCGTTTTCAAGTCCACTTAGGTATGCATTTCTAGTCCCAATTTTTATGATTAAACTAATTTACTTTGTTGGCTCTTCTTTATTTCTTTAGCTTAAACATACAATAAATTCTATATTATCTTTTTCCATACACAAAGATATGTAATTACAAACAATTTGTTGTACATATTAATTTTTTTAACATTTTGATTTTTTAATATAAGCTAATAATAACTTTATCATAAATTAATACTTTTATTTTTCACAACCTTATAATTTTCAACATTACTCAATATCAAAAGACTTATTTTTTAAAAAATGATTCATTTTACCTTCTATGTACCTTCATAAATTATGATGGAGGTTTTTGAAAAATCACTCACAATTTACAGTATAATTTGTACAACTCTCCAACTTGCACTTCACCCAATAATAAGATCATGAAAAATATTCCAATCATATACTTTCTAACTTCATAACTAAGATCAAAAGCATTTACCCACTTGAAAAAAACAATCTGAAAACACATCATCCTCATCTTAATCTCTTCAGCCGATGTAATCAACTAATAATGAGCTCTTAAAGAAGTTTTGATTAGAAGTTGATGTGCAGAAACTGGAGAACAGTGCTTTTGCTTCTCTGAGAAGCCAACAACTATGCTTTAATGTCTTTTATTCAGTCCGTGATCCCATCATTCTATCTCTTAACAATCCCTTTCACCGTTATTCTGTCATTTTGACTTTCTGTGAACCAAAATAACAGATTGAGCCACCAAATGCGTCAATCTCGTTTTTTCAATTAAGAGAAGAATTATTAATTATTTGTTATCAGTCAACTTCAGCATAAGTCAATTTCACTATACAAAACAGTGAAATTTATCCATGCATTTTGACATCGGACACCCATGATGTCACGTTGTGAATTCAAAAGGAATGTGTACGATCATTCTAGACAGCAAGAAAAAATTACAACAATGGCTCTCCATAGTCAACTGTCCCCACCTAAGCAGTACGTTAACTAGAAGTTAGGACAGGAGTTCCTCCAACAATTGTTTCATTTCTTTATCGAGAAAAACAGCGGGGGTATTGTTGGGGTGTTTCGATCATTGTAGCTTGCAAGTGAAGAAAAGGTCGTGAGATGAGCAGGCGTTTTCTTTCGTTAAGTCAATTGATTACAGTGGGTTTGGGCAGCGTTCAAGATTGCTTGGAGACAAAACAAGAAGAATCCACAACAAAATCAAATAAAAAAGCGTCCATTTTCATCATGTGATATCTACCGTATGTTATGATTTCAAATTCAAATATAGGGTTAACTTTACTTCTCTGTGTGATATGATTGTACTAATTCAAGGTGCAAAAGCTTTTTGGCGTTTTTATATCTATTGTATCATAAAGTTATTATTTATTATTTATCTACATTAGAAAGAGTTTTTCTTTGATTTAGAAATATTTAGGTCATCTTATTGTTGTTTTAAGTCATTTATTTAGTCATTAAATTGGTATTAATATATGATTTGATACAAGAGAAACAATTATTTTATCCTCATGCAATCATCGAATACCCAAATCATTTTTTTAAAGTATGAATTGATTGTTATGGACCTCACATAGAATAATAGAAATAACTCAATAATAAAAGAGAGATCTCACAACTCAATAATAGAAATACTCAATTGTATTCAAAAAATAGATTGAATTCTTGAGGTAGGGCAACACCATACAATGCTTCTTATTGGAAGGAAGCCACTCCACACTATATCTTAATATGAGATCTAAACACATACAATATTCTTGACATGTCCTGTGAGTCTCTCACCTTTATTATATACTACTAAACTATCTACCACAACCACTTACCCATACATGTGGGGTAAATACTTCTATTATAATTAACTAGTGTGATGGATTACAAAGAATATGCACCCCAATACATTATTTATTACTACATATCACCTTTTAATACTATATCCCTAAGTATATTACATTCCATTCCCCTTAAACATGTTTTGCCCTTGAAATATGAGAAGAAGCAAAAAAATAAAACTAATGCAAATCAATACAAATATGGTGTCATGCTTGCTCATTAAACTGGCCATATGCAATCTTTGTTGTAGGTTGTGTTTGACAGTACCAAAATCCCATTCTTGATCCATATCCATTACGATTATATACACAACTATGAGAAGTTTACCTATTTGTCTTTGAGTATCTATTACTTCTATGATTCATTGGTTCTTATTATTGCTCATTCGGTTCCATGTATATTCATAGTGATTGGTCTTTTGATTCTAGATGGTACCGTACCTCCATGATTCTTGCCTCTAACAATGATGCGGATACTTTATGTTGCACTTTTTGATCTTTGGAACCTTCTTTGATTGTTCACCATTTTGTGCCACTTGTTATGTTGGCTCATAATGGGAAATAATATTTCCTTTTTTTCCCCTTCTTTTCTACTACTTCCTCCTCTTATTTATGTTTTTCTTCTATGCATGCTTCTTGAGTTACCTAAAATTGTTCTATCGTAACATTACTTTAGCCTTCATTATGTCCAATATACTACAATGTAATTTTTGTTCTTTCCATAGCAAAAAATTATACTTTTTTTTGCACATTCATGTTGATCATTCCCAATGATTCTAACCAAGGATATACAAAAACGCTATCCAACCCATCCATATCCAAACCATAAAATTTGAAATGCATAACATAAATTTATCCATATAGAGCTTTAAATATTCAACTTTTATAATATTCTTCCCCTTTATTTGACTATTAGGTTGATTTGGTTTACTTTTATTTGTATTTTCTTGTCCATGCCCATGCTTATGAAATTATACCTATTGATAGGGTCTACATAAATAATAAACTTACCTTTTGAATGCATCCATGAAATTGAAGGACTAAGTCTTCCTTCCTTGGAGCTAAAGTGCATATACTTGCATCATTTATCTTCTCTTCATATTTAATTTTTTATTCTCATCCTTATCAACTATTATGTCTTTTGGTGCCCATCTATCTAAAAAAAACTTGTTTCAATCATTTAAATAAAAAATGTCTTTATGTATTGGCCAAAACCAATAGGGAGTTATAAATTCTAAATGGAGCCACCATTCTTTAATGCACTATCACTTCCATCAAACTTAAGAATCTCTCTTGAAAATTAAGGTTTCAATTTTTTTTTTAATTTTTTTTTTATATTTCTATAGATTTTTTTAAAAGAAAAATAATGTAGAAAAGTAGTAGATTTAAATATTTATATTCATTTGTAAAAAAATAGAATGTGATTTCTTCACGAGGATTACAAAATATGTTTTAAAAAAAACATATAAATTTTTCTTACAAAATCTAAATTGCATGGCCAACTTTAGATTACCATATCTCCCTTCATATTGATCCAAATATATAAAGAGATCACTTTTTAGAAAAATATCAAATTTCTCTTTCCAAAAAATCCATAATTATTTTTAGAACCCTACATGAGGCACATAACTCTTTGCAAAAAATTCAACCATAGATGGAAAAAATAAGCAACACAAAATTCTTTCCACTTTTCCTTAGAAAGATCTTTGATACCAAACATTATGAATTTAACATAAAATAATAAAAAATAACTCAATAATATAAATATTCAAATGTATATGTAGATATCAAATCAAACCCATGAGGTAGGGCAACACCATGAAATTATCCTTGTTGGAAGGAAGCCACTCCACACTATATCTCAGTATGAGATCCAAACACATACAAATATTTTGACATAAGTCTATATGAATTTATTTCCTTCATTATATACTAATCAACTACCTACCACTTCTACTTACTCATACGTGTGGGATAAATACTTCTATTATACTTAACTAGTGGGATAACTTACAAAGTATATGCACCCTAATATACATTATAATATTATTTTGAATAATTATATATTATATTAAATGAGAACATTAAGGTGAGTTAAAATTAACATTCTAAAAGATTACATAGGCCAGATCCACAAACCTAGATCATATTTGTGAGATAGATCAAATCCGCTCTTTTTCATATCATATAGTTTTCTAGTCAGGTATATACTTTTATTTAACTTATTTTTTGAAGTATTTAGTTCATTTACATTTATTACATTTCATACGAGCACCAACTTTAGACCAATACAAGCTCTTGTGAGAAATTATCAGAGACTAATGCAAGATCCTTGTGGGCACACAAAGTAGAAATCGCTTATAGAAGAACAAGAGTCACTACTTAGAAATTTGATTCTTTAGAAACCACATCCATATTAGAAGCCAACTATGGAAGCCAAGAGTTGCTTCTTAAAATTCCATATTTTATGTTCTTATGGAGATTTGAACTTAGGTCTCCACAATGAAAACCCAATGCTTTAACCAATTAAGCTCAACCCTATGGATATTAGGGTAAATTTTGAATGCTTAAATGCTATTTATTTATATACCATAGATTTATGTAATACGGATTTTATTCACCCTCTCAATAAGTAAAAGATTATTTATTTTTCTTTTAATTTTGGTAAACCTCTCTACTCTTAGACCTCTTAGTATTTTTTTCCTTATGGTTTTACTTTTTTTTTTATTATTCAAATGTGTAAGAGTTGGTATAGAATACTCTACACAATGCAAGATTTGGCCAAAGATTGTAGCCACCCAAGATCTATGAAATTCATGAAAGCACAAGAGAGATCAACTACAAGAGAATAATGCTATTCTAGATCAATGGATGCAAATTATAGATTATGATTATATGATTATTGATTCACACATGAGACCAAATGGTTATATAGCCAAGGTGAGACATAGGATTATACAATATCATGACAAGTTTCCTAATCCTATGTCATGAGACAACTAATATTAAATGATTTAGGAATCAATCATTAAATGTCAAAAAATAAGATAAGATCTAATGACAACTAACAATCTTCTAGAAAGATTCCCTAGGACCTAAGAAAACATGTAAATAGGACCCACTAGTGAACTAGTTAGGTAAAACACCTATTTATACCAACACACCCCTTAAGTACAACTTAGGGAGTAGTTAGTTATTATGCAAATGATGCAAAAATGAAACCTAGCTATAAATACATGTTAGGTACCCATGTACAAATGAAATATCTCACAAATAAAAAAAAGAAGAAAACCCAATGGGACAAAACTCCTCCCCAAAAGAGATGAAAAAAATTCTCTCAATGAAGAATGAGAAGAACAAAACCACATGTGAGGAAAAATACCACCTCATAAGAGAGAAGAAGAGAGACCATGCAACCCCCCTCAATGTTGAGTCTCCTACAATGATGTTAGATGCTCGATATTGAATGTTGAAGATGATCCAAGCTCATCAAACAACATTCCTCCCTTTAGGAATAAACAAAACCAAGATGGTATGCAAGATTTATTCTCATTCCTGGAAGGAATATGTAAGAAGAAGGATGATACATGTGATGTATTTAAAGTATGCTCAAGTGTCTCCATGTTAATTTCAAAAGTTGTTAGACTCCAAACAGGCGTTCTATGCCACACTACAAAAGATGTCAATCAAGAATCTCCTATAAATGATTATAGAACACAATCTAAAGACAAAGTTACCTCCTTTCAAGACAAAGAATCCTCCTCCAATTACTACTGAAAAGAATCCATCCTCATGTCAAATTGTGAAGGATGATCATGTAGAGAATGAATAAGAGGCTCAGAGTATTCCCTCACAACAACTGAAGAAGGATCATCTCCATCAAAGAGAATATGTAAACAATCAATGATGTCTCCCAAATCTAAAATTCAGGACTCACAAAAAACCTCCAATGTTTCTCAAGTACTCATCCCAAGTAGATGTATTTGGAAAAAAATGTATGTCCTATTGCACTGAATCACAAGGAGCCAAAATTGTGGCAACACAAGTATCGTCATATACAATAGTAGATGAAGGAGATGTAATATCAACACATATCTCTATAACCTTAGAAGATAAAATAATACTAAGATTCAAATGACCATATTTAATCTCCTCAAAAGTGTCCACACTAGATTCTTGAATGTGAACATCAGCTGAAGGAACAATAGGATAAAGACATGAGAAGGTGTATACTTGAGAATAATGATCAACCTCCCTAACTACAACTATATATTTTCTATACAAATCGTAGATTATGACAAAATTTGGTGTGAACTGAACACTTTTTCTTGCTCCACCATGTGTGATCTGATAGATAGAAAGTGTATTGGTTGATAATGAAGGCACACAAAGAACATCATTAAATTCTCCATCATCTATTTCAATGGATCTCTTCCCACACACACACACACACACACACACACACACACACACACACACACACATATGTTTTTAGCCATCAGGATGTGTGGTGACAAACAAGACTCAAATGAAGAGAAAATATTTTCTTTAAATGAAGCCATGTGATATGAGGCTCCCAAATAAAGTATCCACCTCTTTGAAGTTCAGAATATGCAATTGAAACAAATTCTTCCCCCATATGTCTATTGCAATTTCATGAAGAAGAAGAATATGAACCCTATGACATTGAAGGAAAATTTGTTTGATGCTTCTTAAGAAGATTCTTCAACTCATCAATCTATTTTGAATTATATTGATGTTCATCATGCCCCATTTTATTGTAATATGCACATTAGGCTTCTCCTTCTTAGATGAGTCCCTTTAAGAGGGAGAGGATTCAAATTCTTTATGTAGCTTGTTATTTTTATTCTTTTTCTTCTTATTAGGTTTCCCTAATTCTTTCTATACCTTAGGTTCACTAGCCAACAATGCTTGTAACTTAGAAGACTTGATTAGACCAATATGAATTAACTTCACTTCCTCTTGGATTACGAGATTTAAAAAGTGTTGGCTAACAGATTGGGCACCTTGAGATAATGTAGATTTAAATTTCTCAGAAAGGTGCCTCTATCCCAATAGCTCTAGATAATAACCCTCTTTAGGAAAGTGATTATCCTCTAAATTTAAAGGTACAACTCCCTTGTATGATATTCAATGAATTCAAATGAACTTAAATTAAATACCTTGTATGATATTAACCTAAAAGAAGTAAAGGTAAAACCTGATATGAGAAAGATTTTTTATATCAGATGCAAATGAAAATGGTAAAGATACTAGTGCAAAGAGCAGTTCACATAAGATAAATTTATAATGAAGTGTTAACCCAATATTATTTGAAAAGTGAAATCTATCATGGAGATAAATGCATATACTCACACACACAACAATAAGCATAAAAATAAGAGTTATACTAAACACATAGATTCAATAAACTTGAATTATCCCCAATAAACTAGATGCACACAAACAACTAGCAATTTCAATTCATAGTAGAGTAGAATTGTATTCAAAGCATATAATATCAAGTCTTTCAAATGTTCTCTAGAGAGTATCCATTCCAAAAATAAACGTATATGTATAAGCGGATGAGTAACCACTTATCCTTCTTTCCCATAACTAACTAAAACTATAAAGTCTTTCAAGAAATAAAAGAGCAACTGAAAATTCAAGATGGTGGTGCTTCTCTTCGAGATTTCGCAGATGTAGCGAGTCTTTTTTGCACCTGGCTTGGAAAGCCTTTGCAAAAGGTGGAAATTCCTTATGCTGGGGTATAGTTATGTTCCCCATTCATAACCCCCATGCCAATTGGCTATCTCAAATAGCTTCAATTCTCTGGTCATATGTCTTCATAAGTCCTGCTAGTTGGGACAAGATGAGGTTCAATTCATTGAATTTCCTCAAGTGCTCAATGTTGAAAGATTGGGAATTGAAGATCCCATCAACTATCTTCTAGAAATCATTTTCCAAGACTTTGGTATTCTCCTTTCCTCCATCTCCTACTATATTAAGCTTCAATTTGAATGTGACCAAGTTCTTATGAACCTCCTCCAAAATTGAGTTACACTCAATTAGTATTTCTTGGAGTTTCTATAAGCCTTACTTTGTGACTTGTAGCTTCTATTCTACACTTGTATTTCATATTACACAATGGGCATTAGTAGCATTAGATATAATTTTCTCTACAACCAACCTTTCCATCCCAAAACTTAACATTGCTTTGATTTCATTCAAATATTGGTTCCATATCATTTCTTCCTTTTTAGCAGTGACAATCTCTAGGTCTCAATTTCAGTCTTTAAAACATTTTCCCTTTGAAGGAATCTCAATGAATCAGTGATGATTTGATTTCCTTTCTTGACCAAGCTACCACTCCATTCATCAATAGCTTTTTCAAAAGTTTTTTAACTTTTCATCTTACTCACAACATTCAATCAAAACTTTGACCTATTTCTTTAATTTGTCTTTACTCTCCTTTTTCTTCTTAGATCTCTCAACCATCCTAGAAGAAATACCTAAAAGTTGTGCACATATTCATCTCTTGTAGGAGGCCCCAGATTAATCCTATCGATATCAAAGTCACTCACAATCACTTGAGTAACTTCCTTCTATGCAGTGGGACATGCAACTTCTAGACAAAGGTTACCTAAACTGCCATCATCTATAAACCTAGTAGTAGTTTTCAACTTCTTAGGTTTTGGGGTCCTTTGAAGCAATTGACCCCCATACCTTGCCTTAGAAGATCTAGTTGTACTTCCTTTTATTTGAAAAAGTATCTTCTAGCCAAATAGGGGTTACAATAACATTGTTTTCCTTGGAACTGGAAGAGTCAAATAATGTTCTCTTCATGGGAGGAGTATTTGTTTGTATGGGCTGTGATGAAGGTGGAGAAGACCTCTATTTCAAAGGTTCATTTACCTCTTTGATAGATGATAATTGATGAGATAAAGAGAAGGTATAGATTTCAATGTTTCCTAAATCACTTTCTTCTCCTTGGGCCTCTTTATCCTTATCTAAATTAGGTAGATCAAGGAGATCTTCTTCACAAGTCTGCTAAAACACATTCCTACCAGGAGGTTCTTCATCACCATCACCCTGGGTTCTTCACTGCATCACATGTGAAAATGATCCAGAAGTCCTTGCAATCACAGAAGGTTGATCATTTCCTCTTGTAGGTTGAGTATTCCTCGACCTGGTTTGGGGGCGGGATTTTTCTTTTTTTCTTTTTAGTGACCCATTCTTGAGTCCTTTCCAAAATGTATAAAGTTCTTGCTTCACTTGTCTTTACTTCCTTATTGCTCTAATCCATAACAGGAATAGGCCGATTTGCTATCAATTCAATAAACATTTGATCTACTAGATTGGATTCATCATCCTCAATTCCTTGTATATCCCAACCCAATCCATAAGTGACTATTTGTCTCAAAGAAAATCTCATCTAGTTTCTTCTCCTTACCTCAAATTTATCAAAGCAATCAGCCCAATAATCCTCCAAAGTTGGAAGATGGAAGAAAGTAGGTCTTAATTTCAAAAATTTATCTTTCACATAATATTTGAGATCAAAAGGAAAATTCTCATCATAAGTATGAAAATTATACCTAGACATATCCTTTTCTATGCTCAAAGCATTAGACATGGATTCACAAGTGAAGGGACCAAAACCAATTGAAAACTATATAGTTACTCTCCTTTTCTATTAGCACCCTTCATTAACATCGGCTAGCTGTCTGTAGACCTTGATCATTAAAAAATTATCCTTTGAGTTCCTTGGGAGTTTTATAGGGAAACCAATAAAACCACCAACTCTTATATAAGATAACTTTTGAAATTGGATAAAATAACTGCCACAGGAGTTCACAAATTGCATGGATTTTGGTGAAAGATGCATCTCAATTTTTCCTTGTAACTCTCTGGTCATCCTCATGGTAAAGGCATTAGATATCTTTATGTGGTGAAGGAAACTCTTGTTCAGTTGTAACTTATTAAGGTACTAAAAAATTGGTACTTGGTCACGGGGAAGGTCACTTTCCCTCAAGCCTGGCCATGGTCTGGTGTTTTCAATGGTGTAAATTAAATAAGAAGACATATGGAATGCTTTATTAATGGTGAAGAAAACAAGCAAGTTGTGTATCCTATCACTGATGAGCTTCATCCAGTCTAAAAATTGGCTTCCATCGAGCAAAATCTAGATGAAAAAATACATCCACTCTTGGAACCCATAAGCATTTTCATTCCCTTGGACATTGTGTAAACACATAACTATATCAGATATCTCATCTACAAAATGATTCTTGTGCCAAATTTTTGGGAAATTGAGATTTACCCTGCCTAGGCTTCACTAGCCAATTATTTGCCATTATATTATGATAATACCCTTGTTTGAGTGAGAGCTCAACCTGAGCGTTGGTGAAATCTAGGGCTGAGTAAGCCTCTCTTTCTAAAATCCTCATATATGAGGCAAAGGTGGCTCTTTGAATTTTAACCACCAACCTATTATCTTTTGTTCTGATTTCCTGAGCCTAAGAATCATAATTCCTGATGCATTCAAGAATTAAATTTGGACATTGGATCGCCACTACAAGGAATGCAACTGCTTCCACTAATCCGCTATCAACCACCTTTCATGTGATGGGTGGTGGATTGGGAGCATTAAATTTTTCCCTAAACTCATTCATATTCACTTGCCCGAGCTTGGTGTCTCCTATCTCATGCATGTAACAAGTTAACCTTGAGATATAGTCCTAACCCTGACACTTAATTCTTGCCATGATTGAAATCCTAGGGTTTGAATGAACTTTCATCAGGCAGATTGTAATGCAGGGAGAAATAAGCTTGAAAACTACAAATTTGAAAGGAAAATACAATGGTGTAAATACCTCAAAACAACTGAGGATGAAAATTTGCATCATCGTACTCTCCCTCATCATGCCTCCTAGTGTTAATATCACAACCAAGAATGTTTTTTTCCCACATAGATTTCCTTTTAATTCCCCATGGGAAATGTGCAAGTAGATAGTCAATATATTTCCACATGCATTTAGTTGGCACATGTAGGCATGTGCCAACTTTCATATCAACACTTCATTGCAATCGCTTTTCAAAAATTTGAAAAGGAACAACTAAAAGGGAAAAGAGATGGGTAGTTCATATAGCTTTGTAAATCACCGCCGAGGTTCATCCTTCATTGTAAAACATTGCCCGCCTTTCCGTAAGCACTGAAAAGTTAATCATTCTTTCTTTGGGGCGGTATATGGGGAAGTTTGGTGAACTTAATTAAGCATTGCTATTATTGACTTAACTAAAAAATAGACCGGAGTGGGAAGTACAAAGGTTCTCATAACTCAACAAAATATCGCTGCCTATTAAAAATAATATAAGGGAAGGAGCCTTGTGGTGGGAAAAGAAGAAGGTGGAGAAACCTTGGTAAACACTGCCAGAGTTATATTGTTTACTTAAAACACCATTGACTCATAACTTAGCCAAAATTGGAAATAAAACAAATTTTCCAAGGATGACCAAAAATGCAATAACAATTGGCTTTTACTGGGGACAAATATTGACAAGCATGAAGCAAAGAAATTACAAGAAAAACTTACATGATCAATGCTTTATCCAATGGGAGACAAAGTTAAAATATTATTTGGATACAAAACTCTCAGACACCAAAAGAAGACACAACCAAAATTGGAGCAAAAACTAGACTAACTACTTACAAAGGAAAACCCTAAAGGGAAATCAAATCTAGTAGAGCTTAAGATCTTTCCCATTATAAGGAATGGGCAGAGGATTATTGTCAAAATAGGCCAATTGTAAGGTATTAAGTCTCCACTCCTAGATGATTTTGAATCGACCTGTCCAGAGAGCATCAAACTTTCTATGAGCACCCTTTAGTTCCATGCATTTATCACATAGTAATATTGAGTCTCCAATCATAAATTTGCTCGCTTTGGCATTCTTATCAAAAATATTATTGAACTCGGCCTAATGCAAGTTATCATATCCACCATTTCATCATCTTGTTCTTAAATCTTAGCCAAGTATAGGATCCTCTTTTCTAAGGCATCATGGAACTCTTGATCCTGAATTGTTGTTTGTAGCTTACAGACCTATGAATAGCTCAAGTGGAAGAGGTAATACACTTCCCACTCCATATACCGACTCAAAAGGAGTCATTCCAATTGCTTTCTTTAGAGTCATTCTATCTTTCGACAATGTCTCGTAGAGTTTATTATTCCAATCTTTCTAGTTCTCATTCACTAATTTCTTAATGATACTGATTAGATTCTTATTGCTAGATTTTTCCTAGCCATTTCCCTATGGATAATAATTGGTCTAATGTGATAAGGAGATTACATAGTCATAACATAAAAGTGATATCTCACAGGAGAAGAATCTTTCCATATTATCAGTGACTAGCTTATAAGGTACCATGAACTTGACTAGGATTTTCTCCTTGACAAAGTCACAAACCACCTTTGAAGTGGTTCTCTTCATAGGAATTGCCTCAACTTATTTAGTAAAGTAATATGTTGTGAGAATATGAGTATGACCTCCACTTGATTGAGGGCTAATGGACCCTATGAAATCAAGGCCCCATTGTTGGAAGGTCCCATCAATCACAATAGGCCTAAGAAAAATAATAAGCATCTTTGAACATAACTAGCTAATAATAAGCATCTTTGAGCATAACTAGCTAATAATAACCATGCCTTAAGATTTTGAAGGTAGTCACAGTTGAAGAAAAATGTCCTCCACAAGCCTCATTATGGAAAATTCCCAACAACTTCTCTTGTTGGCTTCTGTCCACACATTTTAGAAATGTGCCATCTATTCCTCTTTTATATAAAATGTATTCCTAGATGACATAATTGGCCGCCTTCAACTTTAGGTTCCTCTTTTGCTTCCCTGAAACGTGCTTTGGAAATTCTCTATAAGTGAGGTAATAGGCTATGCCTGAGAACCATTCATCCTGGAGGCTAACAGTCAATACCAAGGGAAGGTCTTCATCTTCTGGATCATTTTGATTTTTCACTATTAGTTTATAGAGTCCTCTACCTCAGACTAATTTTGTAGGCTTAAGATCCAAGTCATATTCTCGCACCTTTGCAATCTATCCTCCTCTTTTGTTGCAACCAATATCCTATTGAGAGAGGATTCTTTTAACAGTAGGATCTAGCATGTACATAACTAAATGCAAATGTAGTATGTAGAAATGAATTTTTTGACTACCTTAACCACTGCAAATACATGCTTTTCTATTTGAGAGTAATTAAGCCTGTGTTTCTTCAATAGAATTCTCATGAAGGCTATGGGAATTTGTACATTTTGCTCATCGATCTGAAGTACAATAGTAGACACAGTGTGTTCTAAAGCATAATAGTAAATGATGAAATCTTTTTTGAAATCTCAATAGACTAGAATAGGGGCCTAAGCAATAGCTTCCTTAATGTCCTTGAAGGCTTGTTTCCCTGATTCGTTCCATTTGAAAACCTATTTCTCCTTCATCATCTCTACTATATGTTTGGTAATCTCAGAGAAATCTAGAAAAAAATTCTTAGGAAGTTAACTTGGCCAAAAAATGATTTTACTCTCGTCTTGCTAGAAGGAAGCCTTAGCTGTAGGATAGCTCACACTTGTTTTGGATCTATCCTAATCCCTTATTTGGACACTATGTGACCTAGAAGCTTACCCTCAGTAACTCCAAACATTGAATTTTTAGGATTAAGGAAGATACCATGTTCTTTACACATCTGCAGTACTTGCTCCAAATCCCTTAGATGATTCACTATTTTCTTAGAAAACACCGTCAAGTCATCAAGGTAGATGATTATGATCTCATTCCTGAGATCTCCAAAGGACAAGTCCATGGCTCTCTAAAATTTTTCTCTAGCATTAATAAGTTCGAAGGGAATCCTATTATAGGCGAAGGTTCCCCAAGGCATGGTGAATGTTGTTTTATGTTGATCTTCTCCTGCCACACTAATCTGATTGTAGTCAAAGAAACCGTCCAACATGGACATCATCTCTAAGCTAGGAACTATCTGAAGCATATGACCCATATTTGGAAGTGGTTAATTATCCTTCAAAGATGCTTGGTTAAGGTTCCTAAAATCCACACATTCTTATTTCACCATTCTTGCAGATTGGAATAATGTTTTCTACCCATGAAGAATGATGAATCAGGTAGATTATTTTGGCTTTGAGCATCTTATAGATCTCCAAAAAAATTGCACCAATTACCTTAGGGTTGTAATTATTTTGCTTTTGTCTAAAAGTAGCTACCCCTCCTTTCAATGGAATATGATGTTGAAACTTTCCACCCATAAAGTTCTTAAGATCATCATAGCCTAGGAGATGTAGTCTTTTGATATCCCTTAATCTTATCAGTTTTACCATAAAAATTCTCAAAAGTCTCCCAAGCCTCTTTAGGTGTTTTGCATGATTCAATATGAAATTGTAAATAAAAAGAGACTAATAAACATATGCATCCATGTGTTTTCTCATGATCAATATCCTATTTTTAATTCCAATTCTTTAGCATCAATAGGTTGATAAATAGTTTCTTTTAGATTGCCTGTAAACTCTTTCCCATGAGATAATTCCATATTGAATTTCTCCATGAAGCATAATTATATATGGAGTTAGGAGTTCAATTTGAGATTTTCGCATTGTAAGAACAAACTGTAGTGTAGAAAAATGTATCCCTTTACATTTTCACGCTTAATTTGGGAATAATTAATGTTAAAATAAACCTAATTTTGCCTTAATTTAGTGTTGTGAAGTGTATTTATTTACACCTTTACGTTAAGTTTAGGGCCCTTGTAAGCTAAATAAACTTAATGGTGACTTATTTAAGGTGTTGTAAAGTGTATCCTAACACTTTCACACTAATATAGGGTTTTATTAATTAATTGGGATTATCTATGCCTTAATTGGCCCTATTTTATATCCACAAGCCTTATTAAATGCATTTTTCTGGAGATAATCCCAACATTTATTAAATGACCAATCATAATTCAATGCCTTGGGTCATGTGTTCCAGATTTAGTGGTTTGAGACTCATACGTCACCTTGGTCGTATGAGTCCCACCTAAGTCTTGGGACCTAATTTTGAATTTCACCTTAAACAAGACCTGTCTTAGAGTGTGTGCCCCAGTTTTGAGCCACTAGGACTCATATGCCACCTTGGGAATGTGAGTCCCACTCTAATCAGGACCTATTTTTAATTCAATTCTTGAAAGTATTTTATTCTCCTAGATCTAATGTCGGCTTGTAGTGTTGTAATTTCAGGAAATTTAGCATAAACAAGTATAAATACAAGGTTATTTCACTCATTTTCACCTAAGAATTTCAAGAGAGCATTCCTAATAGCAAGTTTGTGATTACAAGAGATCATAAGAGTATTCAAGGACATTCAAGAGCATTTTTAAAGAATTCAAGGGGAAATTTCTTCATCATTTGTTGCAACAATTCAAGATCCATCCTCATGTCAAAGCCATAATGTATCAAACATGTTGTTGAGCTAGTGTTGTGATGTAGTATTCAAGATCCAAGTCAAGCATTGTTTCATATCTAATTCAAGATCAAGATCTACATTCTTCATGGGAACTTCACGTTCGATTGCATATTTACATTCCAAGATATCATTCAAGGTATCATTGAACATTCATGTTTCATATTTCATGTTTCATTGTTTCATCATATGGTTTAATCAATAATAGAATTTGGAAAATAAATGACTACGTGACTAAAAATTTTAGTCACAACAACTAAAGATAACCAAATTCCACTCATTTTTTGCAACACAACTATAAATGACTAATTTGATCATTGGGTAAAAACCACAACCAAATAATTAGTCACACAAATAAAAATTAGGCAATATGATATTAATGTGGATAATTAAAAAAAATATTTTGAATTGAGGGAGTTGGTTGTATTATAATATAATATAATAATAATTATATATTATATTACAATATATTATATTATATTATATTATATTATATTATATTATATTATAATATGATATTATATAATATAATATATCTAATATATATATATATTATATAATATTGTATTATATAATATAATATTATATAATAATGTAATATAATATTTTTATTATATAATATAATATTATATATTATATATTATTTTATAATAATATATTATTAATATTATAATATTATACTTATATTATAATGTATTTAATATTATTATATATGATTATATTATATAATATTAATATATTATAATTTATTGGGGGTGGTAAGTGGGAGATTTATTACTGTGTAATTTATTTACTTTGAAATCCAATTTTGAAATTCTCTAGCTAGAAACAAACCCTAATCCTCTTTGGAAGCGGTTGTAGCCTATCATGGTCTTAAGTTGGCACAAATCAAAGGCTACAAGAAAGTTTGGCTAGACGGTGATTCTTTGAATATCATTAATAATTTGAAAAATTGTGCTCCCCCTTCTTGGACTATTGAGTCTTTGATCAGGGACTCCATTGATATTCTAAAATCTTTTGATGACTATTACATCTCTCACATTTTGAGAGAGGGTAATGGTCTAGCAGACATCTTCGCTAATATTGGAGTTAGAGAGGTTAGGGAGTGGGATTTGAATAACCCTCTCCCTATAGAGGCAATAGCAACTATTAAGTATGATGGCTGATTTTAATTTGCTCAAGTTCTCATTATGGTTGGTGGTGTGCATATCTTTCTTCACGTGGTTGTTTATTATGAGAAAGGATGGTAAGCCAAATTTGAATCAAGTGAATGGTATGGGGGTTGGGTGCCATAGGGAATGAAACTCTATGTTCATAATTCTACTCTACCTCATTTCAATTCTCACATGGATTTTGGGCTCTCCTAGCATCATCTTCCAGAGTTTTCCTTTCATTGAGTTTAGAGATCTCAAGTTGTTACCTTCTGCTAACTTTTTTGACATGGGTGGAGATCAAAATCGAGTGGAACCCTTCTTGTGCGAAGCTGTCAAGAAGAAGAAGGAGGTTTGGTAGGTGTTGGAGAAAGGAGGGTTAACTCCTTACCTAGAGAAATTACATGGCAATAATCCTCAGGTTACAACTCTCTTTGCTAAAGGATGAAATGATAGGGTGTTGAAGCTATATGGAATAGAGTTTGATGTCAATGAAGAATTTATAGCTAATATTACTAGACTGGCCATGGAGGGTATGGAATTTTTTAGAGATAAAAAGGAGTCACAGACTGCTATGCAAATATTCTTCAAGGGAGATGAAGCTAAGTATTTGAGGACTATGCAGAGTGGAGGCTACTAGAGAAGCTCTCTTAAGGTGTTCTGGGGAGATGTTGCAGAAGAGATAATGCATTTTATTAGGTACTTGGAAGGACACTTCTCAGCGGTAAATGCATACCACTTCATCTTGCTCAATCACTTCTGATATAAGAAAAGGATTTCCTTTCCTTATTACCTCCTAATGTCTCTAGATTCAAGTCTTAAGGATCATAAGAAAAACCCTAAAATTTATATTCTTCATGTGGGGTTAATCCTTCTTATTCCCGATTATTTGAAGTCCTTTGAGGTGGCTAAGCCAATTGCTACCCTGAAGGGTAAACAGTCTAAGCTTGCGGAGGAGGATGAGACTACCTCTGAACAGGAACCAACCAACAAAAAAGCAAAGAAAAGGAAAGTTATTTTGGAAAAAGAGACAGATTTAGAGGAGGATGTGGATTGTGTCTCAGATTCTCTTACTTCTTTGGAAGTGGGTCCTTTATCCCCTTCTATGGGAAAGACAAAAAAAGCGGAGTCGTGTGCTAGCAAAGACTATGTGACTTGTAGTGATGAGGTGGCTATTTATTTTCCATGTAGGAGTGTGAAGGAGAAGAATGATTTGAACAACGAGGTTTCTTCACCACCCTTGTTACCAAGCAGAAGAAGGAGTTGGAGGAGGAAAGCGGGAAGAAGCGGGTTCTGAGGACTGTGAGTCAATTTTTGGAGAGGCACTTTCCTCTCACTATAGTGGGTGGTCTCGATGTTGATCACTCTCTGAGTGTTAACTCGGACTTGCAACAAAAAGATAAGATTGGGGTTGTTGTTGTTGTGGATACCCAGGATGCAGAATTGGAGAGGCTGAAGAAGAGAAAAGATGTGGTTAAGGAGACTATGAGCTCTATCCGCAAAATCAAGACTCTAGTTGTTGTTGGGAAAGGTAAGGAAATTGTTGCTGGTCAGGATAAGGTTAGCTCCTCTGAGGAGGAAGATGCTTTAGGGAAGGGGGTTTTTAATATTGATAGAGAAGAAATGTATGATATGTTGGGAACTGCTCGTGAGGGTTCCATTGTTTTGTTCAAACTATTTAAATGGTTTTTTCATGAACTCAATAAAACTAATATCAAATTTAGGGGTGTGGTGAGTAAGGCTAAGAAGTCCTCTGTCCAAAACTAGATAGATGAATATTTTGATTCCTTAAACACTATGGCAGACACCATGGTGGAGGAAACTCTTAAGATGAAATAGAACCTAGAAGGTAGAATCCTCACCCTTGAGGATCAAATGGAGAAAATTTGGGCTACTATGATGAGGGGTGGGGAGGTGTCTAAATTTGTTGGTAAAATTGATTCTGCTAGTGTGATTCCTCTTGTGGTTAGTGCCAAGAAGCATAAAGAAAGTGCTCATGTTGAGGAGATTGGTGTTGCTAGTAAGCTAATGGAGGAGGAGGGTGCTACTGAGAAGGGTGGGGAGAAGGGTATTATTTTGATTACTGAGGTGAATATGGATGGACCTGGTACTAGGACTAGAAACAAGACTAAAGCTCAGGTTGGGGCTTCTAGTAAAGATATGCCTGATGTTTTGGATGATGCTCAGAAGGCTACGGCAAGTGACGTGGAGGCGACGGATATTCTGAAAAACATGTAGTCTTGTTGGTTGGGGTCCTCCTTTTTGGTTGATTTATGCTTAGTGTTGTTTTCTTAATTTTTAGCCACTTTCTTTTGTAAATGGTTATGGGAGCCTTCAAAACCTGTATTTTACCTCTAATAAAAAAAAACCCTAATCCTCTTTAGGGTGTGGGAAACATCAAAAAGTAAATTATAAAACCCTAATCCTTTGCAAAACGGATGTTGGTGGTTGCAAGTAGGGAGAGGAATTGGAGGAGATGAAACTAATAGTGGCAGAAGGGTTTAGAGGAGCCGAAACCAATACCAGCGAGGAAGAGTTTAGAGGAGCCGAAACAAATAGTAGTGGGGAAAGCAACAAAAAACATAGGTAAAGCCCATGCCTAGCAATGTCATCTTCTCCTGGATGAAATCCTTCGATGTGTGTTTGTGTTTTCCTTTTATTTATTTTCCATTTTTAGTGTTCTTAATCAAATTATCTAGTTTTCTGAGGGTGGCTTGTATGGTGCAGTGTAGGAAGGAGTGAAAAAAGGGCATTGACATGAACCAAATTCCCTCGCCCTCGTTCAATGATTATGAATATGACAAAGAGACTAAAATTTCCTCTCCTAACAACACCATTTCTTCCTTCCACATGGAGGAGGGAGGGATTTGTTGTAGTGGCAATAACAATAGGGAGAGCGACAGGGAATCTTTGAGAGGCAGCGACGAAGAAGAAGGAGATAACAACAGGAAGAAGCTCCACCTTTCCAAGGACTAGTCAACTCTCTTAAAAGAAAGCTTCAAAAAAAAAAAATACACTCAATTTGGTAAATGCTCGCCAAACCCAGATAATGTAAAAACCTAAATGTGCTCATTGTCAAATCTTGGCTATAATTTCATTTTAATAAACATACAAAACCCTTGTCAAAACCTTATTTTTAGGTTGCAACTCGCCAAATTGGAGAACCATGGATCACTTTTGAAAGTTTTTTTTAAGGAAGGAATATGCTATTCTAGAGGTGGAATCTTTGATAGACTCAAAAATATAAGTGATAACGCAGGAGGGAGATTTAGATGGCAATGAAGCTCTGAATGAGCATGAATTTTACATTCTCATGGTTTGACTTAGCCGTTCTTTCATGGCAGAGGTTGAAAATTGGCTCCAGGAAGCCCTGGTCCATGAATTGGAAGAAACATTGAAAGATTGTAAAGCTTAAAATTTAGAGAAATATTTATTCTCATTTATTTTTTTACAAATCCTAGTTCTCCTTTCATCCCTTTTTTAATGCAATGGGAATGGAAACTTCGCATCTAAGTAGCGTTAGGATTTTATCAACACTAAATACCTAGCATATGCAATGGAAGTCCTTTGTTTTATTTTCAGGGGCAATCTTATGGAATTAACAAAATATAGTTACAGATTAAATGAATATTTTTTAAAAAATAGGAGTTCTATTTTGATAATTGTAAATCTCAAGTTGGTTTTGGAGGGAGGGAGTTAAAAATTTTGCTCAGCAATAAGGTTACATTTGTGAGGATTAATTAAGTTAGATTTGATTTGTAACTTGAATCACTGATTCACCCAAATAAATGACTAAACCATGACTAAATAAATGACTACCATGACTAAAATAAATGACTACCATGAGTAAATAAATGACTACAATGACTAAAAAAAATGACTACAATGACTAAATAAATGAGTACAATGACTAAATAAATGACTACCATAATTAAACAAATGACTACCATGAATAAATAAACAACTACCATGAAAAAATAAATGACTACCATGACTAAATAAATGATCAATTAACAACCATAAATGACTAAATTAATGACTAAATATACCACCAGATTGATCAATCAAAATAACCAATAAATGACTAAAAATGGTTTAGTCATGAATTTGGTCACATTATAAATGACTGGCAATAAACTACTAATGGTCACGTGACCAAGCTAATGGTCACGTGACCATTTTTTCGTAGTTTTTTTATTCATTTATTGTTGTTTTTCTACTAGTGAATTACCAAAATGGGGTTTGACCAAAGTAAACCCCTATTCCATAACAATAAACAAGTTTTTCTCTCTTTACATGTGTAATTGCAGATCTAGGTGTCTTATAGCTCGAAGATTCTTTGAAGATTGAGTTGCAAGATTGAGGAAGGTTATCAAATTGTCACAAGGTTGCTATACTCATGAAAATTCATCCACAAGTCACAATTCAAATTTTTAGACTCGGAAACAAAGTGTGGATGGAAGAAGAGAGATAGGAGAATAGCTTCAGATCTTGACCCCTCAAAAAAGCATAATGAGACTAATATGCCACTTGTGGCATATGAGTCCCAGTACAGAGATTTTTTTTAGATTTCAAGAGTTCTAGAGTGATCACTACCAGATTTTTGTTCCCGCCTAGAAACCCTAATCTGGGACTAAATCACCCATCCTGGCTTATGATTCCTACTAAGCATTAAAATCAACATTTTCTAAAATTCAAACCTTCATTCAAGTCTCTACAGGTTTCTAGGTGCACCTCTCTAATTTCTCAATTTTTTGTTCTGATTTGCATTCATCTCTAGGTCATTTACTTAGGTTTTACATATCATTAGGTTTTGTCATTAATTTTTTGCATGTCATTTGTCTTTCCAAGCCATAGCTTGGAGGAAAACCCCTTTTTAGTCAATAATCATACCCTAGGAAACCCTATTATAGATCTCTTTCCCTCATTTAATCATTGGATTGAGATCTCTAAGGTATCCTTGAGTGAAACTTGAGTGAAATAGGCCCTAACCCTAGTGTTCCATCTCCTAAAATGTGGATACCCCTATTTATTATGTTTCAAAAACAATATACAAAAGAAAGAAATAGACCACCACAATATTACCCCCACCAAATTACTCAACCAAGAAATCCCCTGAGAAATATATATGATTTGGCATTTTATGCTTAGTGTGATTATAATGCCACGTGAACTTGATCTTAGTGCTTACAGATTCCAAATTTGGCCACAAGCTCAAAGTAAAATTTTGATATAGAATAGGATCAATATGATCAATCCATTAAAAAGTACACAAAAAATTATGCACTTTCAAAAAAATGTACCCAAAAAATTTATCGTAGGAGTGATAATGAAGCCTCAAAATTTCCCAAAATGAGGACTCAACAACACTGATGAGAATCTATAATTTTTGGAAAAACTAGGCACCAAAACCAAAAACCAATTGCATCACTACAAAGAGTACAAAATTCTACCTCAAATAAAAAAAATCTCGAAAAAGTGTATATCCTACAAAAACACTTCCACACCCTCTACCACCAATGTTGTCACTCCTAGTGTGATCCCTTCCTTTTTTATTCCTACCTCTCATTCAATTTCCATCTTTCCCTTTACTAATGTTCAATTTCCTTTCATCTTCCCACATCTACTTAAACCCATGTGGTTGCTATTTTTATCTCCTATACCTATATTTCTTAGACCACTCCTTCTCATCCTATGACCACCTTAACTTATAGTATGACCTATCCTTCCACTTCCATATTATTACCTCTTATCTCTCATCCTCTATACATGTTCTCAATTGTATCAAATAATCATCATATATCTATTATTCCCACATCTACTAAATATAATCCTAGACATCACACATCTCTTGCATTTAAATTTATTACATAGCCATTGCTCATTGACTTTGTGACTCCTCGATTTGAGTTATATCATGGAAAAGGTGATCCCAATATTCATTTGCAAGATTTAAATTTTTCCTATCTAGATTTCACATATGAAGATAAAACCTTAGCTAATCATTTCTATGAACCTTATTAGACTATCCTGTCCAATGTTTCCACATCATTTTTTTTATGAGCTAACCTTAATTTTACACCACATTTATGTCAATGTGCTCTTGAAACCAACTACCTAATTTTAATAAATGTGCCCAAGAACATAATGATCCCATGAATGACTATGTCATCTATTTCTAATATTTATGTGATAAAATATTACAAACCTCATTGTGCTATATATTAGATAGTGTTAATTCGGTGAATATACTTTATGAGTCACCCATGGGTAATAGTAAATAAAGTATGGATGCATATGCTTTGTAATTCATCCCACTAGTTAGTTAGAATAAAGTGTTTATTATGTATGCATGTGGGATGGTAGTAGTTGTCTTTAGTAAAAATATATATATTGTAATGAGTTTTTAAGTTGAAGGAATAAATTGGATATTTATAATTTGAGTGTAAGCTCTTTCAAAAGGTTTTCCCTTTAAAATAACATTGTGAAGCTAATTAAAAATTTATCTTTATCTCAATCATATATATTTATATGTGTATGGCCTTATTTCTTATTAGAAGCTCACTACAAGTCATATTAGATCTCTTTCTAGGGTCATTTATGCAAGCAACATTATTAGTTTAGGGACTTTTGCATAGTTATCTACCATATGCTCTCACCTCATTTCATGATGGATTTTGGTGATTAGAAATTAGTTATGGCCATAATGACTCTAAATCTCTTACTCATTTTTTCCCAAATTTTTGTAAGTGGTTTTTGTAAGACAAAGTTGTGGTATTAACCCACTAAGGAATAGATATCGATAGAAATAAGAAAAACATTGTTGAAAAGATTAGTGAAGAGTCTAATTCAGAAGAAGGAGAAGAAGAAGAAGAAGAATATGATTAATTCTGACCTAATAAAAAACAACATGATAAGAAACTAGAAAATTCCAAACAACATATCATACAATAGAAAAATGAAGATGTGGCATACTTCTCCAAAGAAGAAGTATTGATCAAGTTGAAAATATTGGCCTCCTTGGCCCAACAAAAATATTTTTTTGGTTAAATTAAAACAATTGGAGAATATATATTGGAACAAGAAAAAATAACCAAAAATAACTAAAATTACAAAAGAACAGAGCTGGAAGAATGGCCCTCTGCTAATTACTGTGCATCTCAAAAATGTTAAGGTGAAATATGTCATGGTAGACTTAGGTACAAATACCAATATCATTTAGATAACCACTTGGGATAGAGTAGGCCGACCCAAGTTGGTCAAAACTCTATTTAACATAAGCTTAGTAGATGGATTAGGTATGAAGACACTAGGAACATGAAAGACTATAGAAGTGAATATATATGGCCTTAACCAAATAGCATATTTTGAGGTAGTGGATATGAAGGAACTATTTGACACTTTCAGGGCACTGCTAGGCCTGAAATGGTTTGTCAATGCAATTGGAATTTTGGATTCAAGAAAAGAGATCTCTTTTGTAAATGAAAATAGAGTATTCCACATTTCCTTAGGATATAGAGAAGAAATAACACATGTATAATAAATTCCTCAATAAGAAGATGAAGAAGATAAATCAAGAATCACATATTCAATATCCAAGTTACCAACTGCAAATGAAGAGGAAGATTGAAACAGTATAGGTGAAATTGAGTTGGATAGTGACAACACTAGCATAGATATTGATGAATTAATTGAAGCATGGGTGCAAGATGGGAAAGAATTAACTCCCCAAAAAGAATATGGGTTTTAGAGAGAATTTATAATACAAAGTAGGTCTAAAGCCCTTCGTATATCACCACAAAAGAAAGGATGATACCAAAAATTTAAAAAAAAAAACCAAATTATCAGTAAATTACTCTCTCCCAAACTCTAAGAAAAATATATACTCACAATACCTTAACAATCAAGTCACTGGAAAGCTAGGGAAACATACAGGGAATATGCTAAAAAATGGAATAGTAAAATTGGTAAAAGAGAAAATACACAAAAAGCCCTTGAAATTCTCATCATCTCCACCACATATAATTTACCTTCCAAAAAAGAACATATCACCAATTAGGTTTGAGTCTAAACATCTATTTCCTTGGTCTAATAATAAAAAAATAAAACGTGATATTGGTAAAGAATATTCTAAATACACATTGAGATAACACATAAAAATTTAAAAAATATATATCATAGTCTAAAGGAGAAAGAGACTCATCTGAATAAAGCCATGGAAAATTTAATGAGAAGAAAACCATGGGAAGATGAAAGAATGACTATAACATTAAATACACTCCCTCACTCTACATCTATAAACATTAAGGGTTGTTATCACATTTTATCAAATCCACTCTCATATCAATTCTCTATTTTTGCACTCTACCACTCTTCAGTCTCAAACCTTCATATTTCTAGCTCCTGCACAATAATTGTAGCCCTCTTCCTTGTTGATATCTCTCAAAATCTAAGGCCTAAATATAAAAAATTCCCCTACAAATCCATGGAGATAGACCTAGTTGGAGCATTCTCTAAAGTCCCCATTGATGTCATATATGTTGAAGACGTCCAAAAATACATACATGTACCCTTAACAAAGATAGACCACACTAAATTTGAAACCCTAAGGCTTACCCTACTACAACCCAAAACCCAAAATTACTTGTTACAACATCTAGATGTATGTACCAAAAAAGAAGTTTGATGTGTAGATAGAGTTCCTTGACTTCACCAAAGAAGAAGAATGGGTCTAGATAATCCTGACCAAGATCCATGATGAGTACTTATACTTAGACTAACCCTATAGGATAATAAAATATGGCATTCAAGCCATCACAGGGCTCTATTCACATGGGGAAATGCTGCTGAAAAAATCCATAAAGAATGCAAAGGTAACTAAGCTAACTGGGGCCACCTATGATCGGAGGAGTCTAGATGTAACAACGATCACAAATCTAGAAGTAAAGTATGCTACAATGAGCATCACATATAAGGTCTATTACACCAACAAAGAGGATTCTATCATTGCAACTTCCATTCATGCGATATATCAGATAGTGCTAAAGGGAAAAGATATTAACCTTTGCAAGGAAACTTGCTAGGAATTTAGAGAACTTGGAGCACACCAAACAATCCCATTATCAATTCTAGTATGGTTATTGATTATTTTCTTAGAATTCTATTTCATGAATGAATTACTAGCATTTGTGAGGAAAGTGTGGGATACTACTAGGCTGATTGCCACACAAATTTAGGAACACATCTAACACTTTAAGAATTATGCCTCCTACACTGCTACATATTGGGAATTTTTAAATTCTTTCCAAAAAAAGATGTAAGATAGAGAATGGATATCATATGACATGGTCTAAAAATATATGGACACAATTGTCTTCCTAGTTAAAAAAAAAAATCACAATTAGGGAAGGAATTGAACCACGAACCTCTTGGATCCCTAGGCTACCCTAGGAGGTTACACATTTGGAGATAGAGTCCTATGCAACAACACTTCTTAGCCTCCCAAGAGATCCTCAAGAAGAAATGTTTACAACATACCAATATTTTATGGATACTTTATTCAAAAAGAAAGCATAGGAGTGCAATGATAAAAATTGAGAAAAAATAGGGGAGAAATGGGGCATCCCTAAGAAAGAATTGGAGGAACAAAGTACAACCACTTCATAGAGGTCCAAATGCTTATGTGTTGGAGCTTCACCTATTAAATATACACAAATTGAAGGTAGCACAAGAAGACCTAAAAGGATACTACCTACCAAACCACCATAGATGGAACCATCAAAGGAAGATGCCTCCTAAATAATTATTAAAAATGAGTGTGGAGAAGAAAAATAAGAGAAGAAAGGAAAAGGATCGTAGAGACACTCCTCCTCTAAAAGAAGAGAGCACATAAGAGGAATATCCATAGAAAAATAAAATAAGACCCCCAATGGATGAAGATCAATTGTATAGTGGCCTATTCTGAAAATATGTCCTAGCCCAAACATTTTGAATTTATGATGGTATGGCAACCCATAATCAAACAATAGCAGAGAAGGTATTTTTACGATATATGGTAGCTTCTAACATCACATTAGAAGACCTTATGGATAGATTCTCACCTCCATTAGCTACCACATTTAAACTTAGAAGGGAGCAAGCAACAAAAGAAGAAGAAAAGATAAAAGATTTAGCCATTGTGAAGGTAACTCTTGCCACTACTCCTACCTAGAAGAAAAATATCATTGAAATTCATGCTAAGGAGTTATGGTCAAAATAGAGGCTCAATAAGTATATTGAAATAGAGATTAAGGAAGATACTACCACAGCCTACTAGGATATTTGCAAGGAAGAAGAAAAGTATACAAATGCCACTTCTTTTGAGTCAATGCCTACATACCATAGCGTACCTTCTCCTCCACAAAAACTGGAAACCCATTCTTCCTCTACTACCTCACCCATGCAATCTATCAAATAATTTTTGGCTTACCAAAATAAAATCCAACTAGTCATATCGCCATAGCTACTCCAACTCCCACTATTAGGATCATAGGTTGATCTTAATAATATCTCCCCTCTTCAAAAATTTCAATTGGGGGATCTCCTACACCAAAAAAGGGAGGAAATTTTGAAACAACATGTAGATAACTCAAAGCGGCTAAAATATTTGGTGAAGGATATTAAGGAAAAAATATATGAGCCACAAGGAATCTTCCCAAACCCTTGTGGTGCAACTAAATACATTCGTGGATGGGGTTCTACAAGACACTTAGTTGCAGAAGAGCACTATGTGGCAACATATCTTGGAAGAGCTGCATAAGAAAAGAATGGATGCGGGAAAGAAAAAGTGTTTCATCACCCACTCCATACTAGAATCGCATCTTAGTACATTGAAGAACACTATTGGAGACATCAATTCCCTCTACCCATTTTTCCTATAATTTCCCACTATCATAACCCCTATGAAAATACAAATGGATCAGATAGAGAAGAATATTCAATAGGTGGCTACCTCATATGATGTTTGATAAGATTTGGATGAATAAAACTAAGTATAAATAGATGCCTTACATGATCAATTTCAACAACTCCAAAATTAGTGAGATCAAACAAGACACAAATTTTAACAGTCAAGGGAGGTTGTAAGCTTGTAGTTAGCTCACATTGCCAGGTTGATTAAGGATGCATAGAAGCTGGGCCAAAAAATTCAAATTCCTATAACCCTTCTACTTTGATCAAGGATGCACCAATCTAAAGAACACAATCATCAAATCCAAGTGATAACAATGGCTCCAAGTTGTTACTAAATGAAGAAAAATCCCATATGAATAAAAATAAAAGCCACAACAAATGCTAATCCATCCAATCATCTATACCTCAAAGATTTCCAAACATTAGTAGAATTTATGCCAAAAACATATCAAACCCATAAATTGCAATCATAAGCTCCATATATATAACCCATCCATGATGAAATACACATCCAAGAACTCCCACTGCATGGGTGATGTCAAATATGAAAATAGAAAATATTATACCAAGATTACCAATTAACACTTATACCAAGGTGTGGATAATAATCAAATCATGTAGTAATAAAGAATACTCACAATGATCCACACATGCAATAAAAACTACTACATACCCTCTCACAAAATGTCACCATAAATCTCCCAAGTCCACCACATTGAACCATGTGAACATGAAACTCCAAGAAGTAGCCATAGCTCAAAAAGAGAAAAAACTTGTAAATCATATCACATAACATGTCTTTCTATCAACACCTAAAAATGCTAACTTGTGTCAAGTAATATCACCTTCAAAACCCTAAGTGAAATGCACCAACAACACCCAAATCTTCAAAATCCAAGATCAACGAAAACATATGCATCTTATATAACCAACATGGATGTAAGCCTCTCAGACCAAGAAATATCAAACTCAAATAAATTCCTAGAAATAGGAGTTTATCCCAATAACATCTCCTAATCTCCTCATCAATGAATGAAATCATAAATAAAATCATATATACACAAGGAGATAAACATGCTAAATATTCCTCAAATGAACCCTGAAGAACTTACTAACCATTTCTCAAGATACAAATCCATGACAAGATAGATCATAAAACATAATACATATGAAAATATGATGTGCAATACTTCTCATATGATTATTCTTTGAGTAGACCAAGAGTGGGGAATGAGATTGCTCCTCCAAGATAAACCAAGCCATAATGAATCTCTCCAATAACAATATCCTATATAGGTCCATGAACTCATGTTCATATCTAGGTGAAGGATTCTCAAAATTTCTTGCTGAAACCTCCAAAGAGTAACCATCTAAAAAAATTCCTCACCCAAGTCTCTAAGTATCAATGAGAACCTCCAACTGATGAATCCATGCTAAGATCCAAATGCAACATAACACTATCATGAAGCTCCCAAGAACATGTGACCAATGTATTCAATACCAAGATAACTATCTAGACAAATATCAATGCTCCAAGTACATGTATGTAAAATTAGGAACACATCATGACATCATATTCTAACTATATCATGCTAATACTCTAATACACAATCAAGAGTCCACCTTGGAACAACACCAAAACCATCTAATGAGGTAAAAATAACCTCATCATGATAATACCATAAAGACCTATTTCATACATGCAAATCCCTATCCTCTGCCAATTAATTAAATTTTAGGAGAAATAATTGCTTAATTTTTAGTGAGAAATTGTATAAACTTTATTTCTTTTGATTTATTGAGTATTTTGCCAATACATATTTAATGGGTTATTTTAAGTGTTTTGTAGATAATAATCGGTCAATCAAGTTGATGATTAGAAGCATCCAGCCAACACGTGCTCTAGAATAGGTTGAAGATATACGCTAGAAATATGCTCTAGAACTTTAGGGTGATGGACCGAAGATATAGTTACTCCTTAAAGTTTTTATTTATGTTATCCTTTGAGTCAAAAACTTTATGGCTCGATTTGAGCCTCTTAAATACTGTTATAATGGGTTTTAAAGACATACGAGTTATTCGTAGATCTATTTTACATATTTTCAATGGTTATCCATACCATCTAAAATATAGGATGTAGTTAGAGTTTTTCTATAAAATACGTGATCTCCAGAAGTAAAATATATAGTGAAAAAGTAATGTTATACTGTCAAAATGTTTTCCGAAGTTTATGAATAAAGAGATTCTTATCTAAAATTTATGATTTATGAGTTATGGATGATAATTATTGTTGATAGAAGCGTTTCTGAAATAACTATGAATGTGAGCTGAGAACGAATGTACTAACCCACGAGCTGGCCACACGACGGGAAATGACTTAAGTAGATGAGTGTTTTATTTTATTATATTGTTGTTATGTAGAGAATTACTGAATTTATTGTTCTGAAATTTTAGTTCTGAAGTATTTGTTTCCTTTCACTTCCATAGTTTATGTTATTAACTGTTAGAATCTTTATTGTTAAGAAGATGTTTTATGGATTGTTATAAGTTTTTTTGCTTTTATAATTTTCTAGCTTCTTAGTTTAATCATTTTTGTACTTTTTAATTCAGTTTTCATGCTTTATAAATTAGTTTTCTTATGTTTTCAGTTTAAACATTTCCTGTTTTCTTAGGAATAAATTGCTTTACAATTTTATAGTTAGACAGTTTGAAGTTATAATTAATATTAAGTTGTTCTTAAAAGTTAGAAAGCCTGAGGGAGATACTCTGGACTTCTTCTATTGCAAATTGCCTTGGACACTACCTGGTCGACAAATTGAATTTTATATTTTAAAGTAATGGGACCTAACGACAGCCTATCACTTTTTGGCGCCATTGTCAGGGAATCCTTTAGCTTCTTTTGCTTGAGTGTTAATAGAAGACACCTAGAATACCTCTTTTAGTCCAAAAATACTATCTTTTGCTTCCTTTTCTGCATGGTCAGGAAAGAGACCCTCACGGATGATTTATACCAAAGACCCCTCCAAAATACATTCCAGTTATACATAGGGAGGCCCAAGGCTTAGAAGATCAATCTATTGACGAACTACTTGAGCCTAACCCACCAGAGGCTTTCCACTATTTTCCTGAAGATCATCTTGTAGTACAACTTGTTGTCAAGGAAATTATTCTTGAGGAGCATATTCCTCTGAACATCATGGGAGATCAGAGGGTAGAAGCTAACCGTAATGATGCCAACCGTAATAACAATGATCCTCAACTATCTAGACCATTCACTTATCCTGTTGCTCTAGATGCAGATGATGATACAATGATGAAAAACATCTCTCTAGCTTTCCTTCCAACCTTTCGTGGTTTATCCTCGGAAGACCTAGACCGATTTCTCATTGAATTTAAGGTCCTTTGTCAAACCTATGAATATAAAAATGATAACTAGAAACTGAAGTTGTTTCCTTCTACTTTGAAGGATTCAGCCATGTGTTGGTTTATGGGACTACCATCTGGAAGTATTACATCTTGGGAAGAAATGGAGACTGTGTTCTTGAATAAATATCAGAGTTATTGTAGGGTGAGTGATCGTAAGGAAGAGCTGTTTAAACTTAGGCAGAATGAGGATGAGAGTCTAGAGGACTATTTGTATATGTTTCTTTTCTTATCTAAACGATATGGAGAAATGACTATTAGTGTTGAGATTCTCAAGACTATATTTCTTAAGGGACTTGATGACAATGCAAGAAGAAGTCTTGATTTAATGGGAAAAGGTGACGTATCTCAATTAGCCCTTGAAGACATATGTGATTTGTGTCGTAATTTCTCACGCACTCGAGGAGGAATTTGAAAAAAAAATCTGTTCAAAGGGAATAACGAGATAGGTAAGCTCAGAGAAGAAATAGAAAATCTTAAGACAGACATACTTGTTCAATTGAACACTACGTTGGATGGTATACAAGCAAAGACACGTAACCTAGAGACCTTGTCAATCTATTGTCCTAGGTATCGAAACAAACATCTTTTATGTGAGTGTCTTTTAGACAAGTTTAATGTTTGTCAACTTTGTGAGCAAAGCCACGCTACCAATCAATGTGAGCTTCTTACTGATCTTAAGAATACTAAGAAAAAAACTACTCAGGTTAAAGAAGAAATAAATGTGCTAAATCAACGCCAAGGAGGTAATTTCTCTTATGGGCAGAATTCCAACCCTGCATGGAGACCGCAAAACAACTGGGCTGGTAATCAATGGACTCCATCTTGGAATCAACCCTACCCTCCACAGCCGAATTGGGGAACTCCTTATTGGGGACCTCCTGAATGGGAAAGTCAATCATGGGGAACTCAGTAGTGGCCAAACCAATCAGAACCACAATGGTACCCATAACATATTGCTCCCCAATGGAATCAAGGACAAAATCAATTTTATACTGGTCCTAGGAGGAATCAACAATAGAATTTGTAACCGCCACCTCAGAATCTTCCTCAAACTGAGCAAGTAAATCAACCTCAACTTCCAGCGCAACCACTTCCCAATCCTAAGAACAATCGACAGAATACTCTGGTATATCCTACTGAACAAGATAATGTCACAGGACTTAATGCAATTCATTGTGGAAATGTCCAGTTACATTCCGATAGGACACTTCAATCGCCCACCATTGAGGAAGTAGTGGACGAACCTATTCCTCAAAATTTTAAGAAAGATACTCCATCTAACTCTACCATACCTGCGAATATTGATGAGTCCTCTTCAGCGACAGGAGCTGTTGACTTACCTCGGGAGGAGGAAGGTCAATCTTTGACTAAGCTTAGTAAGGATACCCCTTCAAAGGAGAAAATTCAAGCACCATTTTTAGAGCGTCTGAAATCAAAAATTTTGAAAGATACTTCAGAAATGACATTAGCCTCCAAAATTGCATTAATTCAGGAAATTAAACAATTGCAAATAAAGGTTCCTTTGATGCAAGCAATAAAGGAAATTCTTGAGTTAAATCAGTTGATCAAACAACTGTGTATTAAAACTCCAGGAAGGAAACCAAAGAAAATAAACACTGTGCACATCGATGGCTATCTAGCTAATTTTTTTCTGGAAGGATAGTTAGTTCAAAATATGATGATCCTGGGAGTCCACTAATTACTGTTACAATTAATGAGGTAGTAATACCTAATGCACTAGTGGATTTAGGAGCAGCTCTTAATGTAATGACAGTGGATGTGATGGAAAAATTAATTCTTACTGATTAAGTCCCACAACTACAGTCTTACAGATGGAAAATTAGTCTATAGCCATTCCAAAAGGTGTTATTAAAAATGTTCTTGTTAAAGTTGATGGATGGGAATATCCAGTTGACTTTCAAATAATCCAATCGCTTACACCCAAAGATAGTTATCCAATGATTCTGGGAAGACCATGGTTGGCTCCTGTCGTAGCTAAAATTGATTGTCGAGAAGGAGGAATGACCATTTCACATGGTCCAGATAGTAAATGCTTATTCTTATATCCTCCTGCTAAACCTATCGAATATAATAAAGTTTGGGTTGATGAACCAAAATAATTTAGTGGGCAAGACAGTTTGGCCTCCTTGGCCATGGTAGTGATTAAACAACATGGAGAGGAATTAGAGGATGAGTTAGTAAATGAAGTTGCACACCTGGCTATAGTCTTAAGTGAAGAGGTAATAGAGGATGTACCATAAATTTTGGGACAACCGATTGATATAAGTGGGATGGAACAAAATTATGTTACCATGGGGATGCCTTGTCCCTTGGCCAATATGATTCCTAGAATGAGTTATTTCTTTGATGATATTACAAGATTTCACCGACTTATACCTCATAGTTGTCCTCTCAACACCTTCTTACGACCAATACGTACTGTCACTTTGGCCTATCCAGGAACAAAAACAATTATGTTGCTACCAGGAAAAACTTTGAACGTCAATAGTTGGTTGACAAAAATACAAGAGGATAAATTATTTAATGTGTTGGTAAAAAGGCCTAAAGCTTTTTCTTGGGACTATACAAACATGAGGGGGATTCCCCTGAGTGTTTGTACTCATCACATTTATACTGACCCTAATATGAGACCTATTCGTCAGCCATAGAGGAGACTCAATCCAACGTTAAAGGATCTTGTCAAAATTGAGATTGAGAAACTCCTCTGTGCAAGATTTATTTATCCTATCTCAGAACAAAGTTGATAGGAATGAGGTATAGACCTCCTTTATTGCTTTATCCAGCCCCTGCTTTCCATGTTAATATAGATCAAGATGATAGAATCTTCAGTGAATGGAAAGGGGGAGTTGCTTTTCATAGAGGTTTCCACCATTCCCCTGTAAACTTTGATGTTACAGCAAAAGATCTATATGATATTAGTGCAAAAGATGAAGAATGGAATAGAGGGAAGAGTTATAATCAAGGGATAGGAGGACCTGCCAAGAATTAGGAAGGGGAGGAAATGATGAGGTAAAAATAACCTCATCATGATAATACCATAAAGACCTATTTCATACATGCAAATCCCTATCCTCTACCAATTAATTAAATTTTAGGAGAAATAATTGCTTAATTTTTAGTGAGAAATTGTATAAACTTTATTTCTTTTGATTTCTTGATTATTTTTCCAATACAGATTTAATGGGTTATTTTAAGTGTTTTGTAGATAATAATTGGTCAATCAAGTTGCATATTAGAAGCATCCAGCCAACACGTGCTCCAAAACAGGTTGAAGATATACGCTGGAAATATGCTCTGAAACTTTAGGGTGATGGACCGAAGATATAGTTACTCTTTAAAGTTTTTATTTCTGTTATCCTTTGAGTCAAAAACTTTATGGCTCAATTTGAGCCTCTTAAATACTGTTGTAATGGGTTTTAAAGACATACGAGTTATTCGTAGATCTATTTTACATATTTTCAATGGTTATCCATACCATCTAAAATATAGGATGTAGTTAGAGTTTTCCTATAAAATACATGATCTCCAGAAGTAAAATATATAGTGAAAAAGTAATGTTATACTGTCAAAATGTTTTCCGAAGTTTATGAATAAAGAGATTCTTATCTAAAATTTATTATTTATGAGTTATGGATGATAATTATTGTTGATAGAAGCGTTTCTGAAATAACTATGAATGTGAGCTGAGAACGAATGTGCTAACCCATGACCTAGCCACACGACGGGAAATGACTTAAGTAGATGAGTGTTTTCTTTTATTATATTGTTGTTTTGTAGAGAATTATTGAATTTACTGTTATGAAATTTTAGTTCTAAAGTATTTGTTGCCTTTCACTTCCGTAGTTTCTGTTATTAACTGTTAGAATCTTTATTGTTAAGAAGATGTTTTATGGATTGTTATAAGTTTTTTTGCTTTTATAATTTTCCAGCTTCTTAGTTTAATCATTTATATACTTTTTAATTCAATTATCATGCTTTCTAAATTAGTTTTCTTATGTTTTTAGTTTAAACATTTCCTATTTTCTTAGGAATAAATTGCTTTACAATTTTATAGTTAGACAGTTTGAAGTTAGAATTAATATTAAGTTGTTCTTTAAAGTTAGAAAACCTGAGGGAGATACTTCAGACTTCTTCTATTGCAAATTTCCTTGGACACTACTCGGTCGACAAATTGAATTTTTATATTTTAAAGTAATGGGACCTAACGACAGCCTATCACCATCCTCTAAAATAAGGATCAAATATCAAATCCAAAAAATCATAAACTTGACACCTCAACCAAAGGCTCCAAGAGTCCCCCATGGCTAACCAAGATGTTGTGCCATAGAAAAATGGCCCCTTGTCATTTTCATGGCCTTTTAGGTCTTGTTTCATGGTGTTGGAACTATGTTGCTCTGATTTTATGTTATGGCTTGAACATGCTTATTTAGGTATTAAAACTCAAAGAACAACATCTTGTGAAGGTGTTGTGAAATGTTGTAAGACATTTCTACATTCTTCTAGACTCTATTTAATGCAATTTACCTAAAAACCACATTTTCACTCACCAACAAGCCCTATTTTGAAGTGTTATAAAGTCTTGTAACAAGCTTTCACACTCTTCTAGGCATATTTTCACTATTTACACCCTTCTCATGCTTTATTCAGTCTCTTTATGCCCTCATAAGTTGTAATTTAGTGTATTTTTGAATGTTATCCTGACAAATAACATTAAATACAACATTTTTCCCAACACATGTTTTTAGGTCCTAGGTGGGACCCATTCACCATGGGGTGGTGAATGAGTCCCCCTTGGCCCCAAATTCAAAATATTTCAAATTTCCTTTCAGGGTTTTATTCAAAATCACTTGATGTCAGCCTATGATGAGGTATGGACGGATACTAAGGCACAAGAATTGTATAAATAAGTGATTTTCACCTCATTTTATATCTCCTCACTTATTCAAGCATTCATTCAAGCATTTTTCATCATCTTTTGAAGCACTTTGAAGCAGCCATTGACATTACTTCAAATTTGCATTATCAAGGGTTAGCTCTTTGTATGTAGATTTGACAGGTTATTAGGTGTTGAAGATTGATTTCCATGTCAACTAGGTGCTTCAAGTCAACTTGAGTCAAATTCAAGCTTGGAGAGAGTTATTTGTCTATTTTCTGCAGAACTGACTTCGACAACCCGACAAGCTGACTTTTCCAGATCTAGTGTTGTAGATTTGTCTCCTGATTTTTCAAAAATTTGGGAGATTGGTTTTCCACCTATGGTGAATGAGTCCCACCTTAGGGCTGAAAATCTTAATTTTGTCAGATTCTGGATCCCAATAGATAGAAACTAGCTCCCAACACTTTTTCACCAAGTGGAGGACTAATTCACCACCCTGGGCAAATGAGTCCCACTGTGAAAATTCAATAATTTCCATCAGCATCCAAAACACTCTAGAATCATCACAAATCATCCAGGTGCACTCAGATTCATCTTTGTGCTTTATGTTTTGCATTATTTCTTCATTTACATAGTTGTTTGCATATCACAATGTGTTTTCAAACATAGTTGTAATTGCACTTTTGCATTCATTTTCGATCATTCATATTATTCAATTTCATTTAGTTAAGTCCATTTACATTAAAAAACATTGCATACATCCTAATTTGAGTGATAGATTAGCATTTTTGGCCCTATCTCTCTCCTTTTAGGTGAAAAACCCTAGAAGTGCAAGAGTAGTCCATAAGGTCCCAAAAATCTATGTTTCATTTTGGTGAACCTGACTTTTGAACACTTTGAATTTCTAATTGCATTCACATATTGTATCTTAGTTTCCATTTGCATTACCATTCAATTAGGACATTGATTTGTTATTGCATTCTAGGACTTTTCATTTTGCATTAGTGAAAACTTCATTTAGATTACATTTTTGCATTACATCTCATTGAAAAAAGTAAAAATTTTCATTCTGCATCTATCATTGCATTCTGTAGAGCATTTACATCTTTTTTAAATTTTTGAAAAACACTAAAAAACTTCATATTGGGACTCATTTGCCACCCAGGGTGAATCAGTCCCTCTGCAATTTTTCAACATCTTTGTAATATTTTTGGCATTTTTCTACATTACTGCTTCTTGTTTCTACATTTTGTTTTTTTTATAGACTCTTTGTTTTTCCTCATTTATTGCATCTTAGTTTATTTGCATCATGGCATTTTCTTTCAATAATTTTTGGAATTCATTAAAATCCTTGGTAGACATGTCCAACTGTGCCTTTGGTTATAACCCTAATAACCTTGAACTCCAACATGCTCCTACAACTCCTAATGATTGTCCTCCTCATGAAGTAGACACCATTGGAGAAGATGATAGCATGCACAAGTTCTACAATGACTGCCTTGACAACCTAGAAGCCAATGCAAGCTTTTATCCATCCATGAAATCTCAAGACCTTCCCACTATTGCACCTCATGATCACTTTGCATATTTACATCCTAAAGTCACTATAGGACCTATGGTTCCTCCCTCAAGTGGATCTAGTTCCTCTCACCAATCACACTCACAACCTTTCTATGAGCACAAAGTCACAAACATTCCTATCAACCTTGATGAAACATATGGCAAAGGATTCACTATCTTAAGTAAACAAGGTTGTGACACAAAACATGAACATGGCATACATCAAATTTTTGAACAACAATCAACTGTAACAAACACAATAGGACTTGGATATCAAGATCCTTCTCACCTTGAGAGACATCCTCTTCAACCTAGGAGACTTCAGAATGCTAGTACAGTGATCTTGAATGCTCCTCCTGACTTTAATATTCCTAGGTTCCATGTGAACAACAACTATCTCCCTCTAATGATAAGGATGTTAGGATCCCCATGGATCCTTCTCCTCCTATTCATGAACAAGGAGAATCTAGCAAGCGAAAACAACCTTACAAACTCAAAAAGATTAAGTTTCCCACACATCCTCCACCTGAATGTGAAAGGAGACTTCATTTTCTTTTAAACCAAGGTCTTATAATTTTACCACCTACAAATAGGTTGGTTATTCATCCAAAAGACTCTAACATACCATTTTGCAAATATCATCATATTCTTGGACATCAAACCGAAGAATGTCAGACATTGAAGGACATACTAGATAAGTATCACTTCACTAATACCAATTGTTTCCCTGTCATACCTTAAAACAATCAAAGCCATTCATCCTGCCATAGTTTTAGAATTCTTTATTTTCACTATCGCATGATCCTTTCCCATCACTTATCTCAGCTCTTTCTTGCCTTTACACTTTGTGGGGGGGCAAGAATTTGTTAGCCTTGTCCTTGTACTGCATTTTCCTTTGTCTCTTAACTATGTTATTCCTTTTCCGCTTAACCATTTAAGATTGAGAAACCAATAAATTAGTTAATGGTTGACTTGCACTTGCATTACTTGTCCCTTTTTCCTTTTCTTTTTATGTGTGTATTGTGTTCCCCCGTATTTTGCATTTGATGTTCTCTCTCTTTGTACACTTCTTCTATTTGTACCTCTATTCTTCTATTCATCGTGCATTGTCTTTTTCTCTTTTTGTTTTGTGTTTTCCTTTTGGGGATGACGCAAAGTGTTGAGATACCCTATGTCTCTTCCATGTTGACCCAAAATGTCCTTGTCTTTTTTCTCTTTTTGTTTTGTGTTTTCCTTTTGGGGATGACGCAAAGCATAGAGACGCCCTATGTCTCTTCCATGTTGACCCAAATGGTCTTTGTCTTTTTCATTTTTTTGTATTCTCCTTTTGGGGATGATGCAGGCATTGAGACTGAAATGTCTCCTTCATGTTGACCCAAAATCTTTTTCACTTTTATTTTTCTTTTCATTTTTTTTCGCTTGTGTTTTCCTTTTGGGAACGATGCAAAGCGTCGAGACCTCAATGTCTCTTCCATGTTGACTCAAAATGGACTTTCTTTTTCCTTTGTTTTTTCTCTATTTGTGTCATTCTTCCAGTTCTATGTGCCTTGGGGAATGATGATAGTTCCGAGCTCTTTCATAAACACACTACAACAACAAACATATTGACCCCAAATCCATAGATCCCTTATGTGTTTGGTGTGCTTTCATTTTTGGGGGGCAACTCCCTTTCTTTGCTTTTCATTTTCCTTGACATGAAGCAGCCTAACTTTGAAACATATGACTTGGCATAGGGCTTCCTAAGTTGGCTCTCATGTCTTGTTTTCTTTTTTCATTTTTCTTTTCTTCTCTACTTTAAAGTAATTGCTCACAGAACGATGTATAGCAATTCCTTTAAAGTGGGGGGCATACATTACCATTAATTAATTTTCATTCTTGGTTCCTAGTGTAGCCTTGTCATTTATATGATGTGTTTGTCACTTTCTGGATGACATTGGGTGTGATGTCCTTCATAAATGTGATCTTTCTTAGCATATTACATTCCTCCTAGCAGCTTGATGTGATGCACTACATCTCCTAAGTTGTGAATATACTATTCTTTGATTGGTCCTCTCTTGGAGACATTAGACACAATGTTCCCTAAGTGATTGACCTTGCATAAACTGAACAAGACTCCTTCAAATGTCATTTTACATTTTACATTTTATTTTTTTGCATTTTTACACTATTGCATTTTGTATGGCCACCTTGCATAACACAACTTGCATGCTTTTGGTGCCATATTGTTTTGTTCATGAGTTCTAAACATACAAAGCTTTTCTTGTCTCATGAAGCTCGAATTGATACCCATTCCTTTTGCTTTGTGGCGCCTTGTTAAAGTTATCAACGGATATAACTTTGACATGGTTGAGCAGGAAGCCCACCTAGCGATGACTTTTCCCCATAGCCACTTTTGTGTTTGTGAGTGCATACCAACTAACATATGTATCTTACCTTTTTGGGCTTTCTCACCTTGTGGACAACTAGTTTCGTGGCCCCAGAGTAAGTATATAGTTGGGCTTTCTCACCCCATGGACAGCTTGAAGTTTCATGGCCCCAATGTGAGTACACATTCTCTTTTTCAAACAATCAACCTAGATCTCTTTCCACAACTAGTTGGATTGACGATCGAAGCTTCATCCAACTCTTTTCAACACTTGTGTGTTCCTTTGTTCTTATGTCTAGTTTTCCATGGGATCTTCATCCTAGGGGCTTGATCATCCTTCTTGATTATTGTCATTCCATCTTGCTAATGTAAGTGCATTTCAACCCTCCCCTCAATGTTCATGGCTACTTTAGTGTGTGTTTAAAATAGGTTCATCCTCTCACTAAAGTGGGGGCTAAATGTGCCATAGAAAATGGCCCCTTGTCATTTTCATGGCCTTTTAGGTCTTGTTTCATGGTGTTGGAACTATGTTTCTCTGATTTTATGCTGTAACATGGCTTGAACATGCTTATTTAGGTATTAAAACTCAAAGAACGACGTCTTGTGAAGGTGTTGTGAAGTGTTGTAAGACATTTCTACATTCTTCTAGACTCTATTTAATGCAATTTACCTAAAAACCACCTTTTCACTCACTAACAAGCCCTATTTTGAAGTGTTGTAAAGTCTTGTAACAAAATTTCACACTCTTCTAGGAAAATTTTCACTATTTACACCCTTCTCATGCTTTATTTGGTCTCTTTAAGCCCTCATAAGTTGTAATTAAGTGTATTTTTTAATGTTATCTCAAAAAATAACATTAAATACAACATTTTTCTCGGCACATGTTTTTAGGTCCTAGGGGGATCCATTCGCCATGGGTGGTGAATGAGTCTCCCTTAGCCCCAAATTCAAAATATTTCAAATTTCCTTTCAAGAATCTATTCAAAATCACTTGATGTTGGCCTGTGATGAGGTATGAACGGATACTAAGGCACAAGAATTGAATAAATAAGTGATTTTCACCTCATTTTATATCTCCTCACTCATTCAAGCATTCAATCTCACATTTCAAGCATTCAAGCATTTTGCATCATCTTTTCAAGCACTGTTCAAGCACTTTAAAGCAACCATTGACATTACTTCACATTTGCATTATCAAGGGAACTTAGCTCTTTATATGCAGATTTGACAAGTTATTAGGTGTTGAAGATTGATTTCCAAGTCAACTTGAGTCAAATTCAAGCTTGGAGAGAGTTATTTGTCTGTTTTCTGCAGAACTGACTTCGGCAGTTCCCAACAAGCAGACTTTTCTAGATCTGGTGTAGCAAAGTTGTCTCTTGATTTTTCAAAAATTTGGGAGAGGATTGATTCAGCAGCTATGGAAAATGAGTCCCACCTTAGGACTGAGAATCTGAATTTTGTCAGATTCCAGATCCCAACAGACAAAAACTAGCTCCCGACACTTTTTCACCAAGTGGAGGACTAATTCGCCACCTTGGGCAAATGAGTCCCACTGTGAAAATTCAATAATTTCCATCAGCATCCAAAACACTCCAGAATCATCACAAATCATCCAGGTGCACTCAGATTCATCTTTGTACTTTCTGTTTTGCATTATTTCTTCATTTACATAGTTGTTTGCATATCACAATGTGTTTTCAAACATAGTTGTAATTGCACTTTTGCATTCATTTTCAGTCATTCATATTAGTCAATTGCATTTAGTTAAGTCCATTTACATTAAACAACATTGCATACATCCTAATTTGAGTGATACATTAGCATTTTTGGCCCTATCTCTCTCCTTTTAGGTGAAAAACCCTAGAAGTGCAAGAGTAGTCCATAGGGTCCCAAAAATCTATGTTTCAGATGTCAACATCTCCAAACACATGAATATAACCATCTATTTATAATGAAACTAAAAATTTCAAAGAGAAGACATGATCCAAGAGCTCCTCCATGACACGAACAACCATTATAGAAGATGATCCATCACAAAGTAATTAATCCATATCACTACCAAAGCTCCCACTAAATTGTGATACTAAGCTCTCCATGACATTATGATAACAATATCCTAAATGAATATCACCCATGGTCCACACACACTCAACTACAATCTTAGTAGCTCCACTAGAAAAAAAATAGAACCAAGATCTCCAAGCCAAGAAGATACAACCACCACCAAAAAATCACCATCAAAACATCCCACTGAATAGTGTAACCAAGATATCCATGACATTGTGATAAATGACACATGCTACAAGTCTAAAAAATTGACTATCCTATAACGCTACTCATCTATACTCTCATCTCAATGGAACATACCAATGCAAAAATGACCAAATACAAGGTAGCCTAACTAAATTGACACCATTGAAAAATACCTATGGATATAGACAATCCACATCCAAGTCATCCCACTACAACAAAATGGGTGGAAAACCCTCACAAATACATAACTTTTAGATCCTCAATCAATGAAACATGTACACTCACAATCACATCAATAACCTAGAAATTGAGACAACCATGAAAATAACTTGTAGATCTCAAGATTGAAACAAAAGATCATATGAAAATCTAATTTGAAAATAAAATCCACAACCAAATACCATAGCCAAGGAACCAAACAAGCATCTAGAAAATAAGAATAACCTCCTAAATTTGAACCACACCATCACATATTAACCACATGCATGATCATGTCGTGCTAATGCTCAAATACACATGAAAATCCATGTGCCATAATCATCACCATCATTTTACTTGTAATCAATTATCATTGAACCAATACACCAAGTCTCCATGCATATCAATCATGTCCTCAAAACATAAGACAAACTATGTACCTATCACCATCAAAGTTGAAACTTTGAAAACAGGTCTATAAACCTATGTTAAGAAACACAAAATATGATAAATAACTATACCAAATGTATATAAATATCATAAAAACATGTACTCCATCAAAAAAATTTCCATAAAATCCATTTGGATGCTCACATAATCACACCCTAAATCTCAAGCTCCTACAAGTGTTCAAAAAAATACAACACTCTTTCTACTTATCCAAATGAAAAAACACTTGATATACTATTAGAACATTGAAAATTCTCACCATTGCCTATTCAAAATCAAAAATGTGATTTAGTATGCAAAAATTATGACCAGTTAATTTTTCCAAAGTAATGCCTAGATTTATGGCACAAAAAATTGATAAAATAGCAAAATATGGGAACCAAACATGTACCACTACATAGCACTCAGAGGGAGCTTTCTAATGACTATCAAAATTCAAAAAATTTATATCATGGGTGAAAATTATGGCCTCTAAAAAAATAGCTCTATTATGCTATAGGAGGGTTAGGGAAGCCATATCACTGATGTCAACATGATTCTAGTTGGTATTAGTGATGAAACTTGTGGTGGGGTTGGGTAGTGGTAGTGTGAAGAGGCGTGGATTGGTGGTAATTTAAAAGTCATTTTAAATGAGCTTTAATTTTTAATTTATTTTTTTTTTTAAATCTCATGAGGTTGGGCTACTAGCTTCCTACAACTAGGGGTTCAAGACTTGAGGCTAAGCCCCACTAACCCTATCAACCCACTTGTCAATAGTCGAAAGCGATCAACGAGCCTAATAGGATAGTACGACATTGTCATTTCTATTTGTAGGTCATGCACATGGGTATGGGGGTTTTAGACCCACACCAACCATTAATATATTTTAAAAAATCAATTAAATTTTTATTTTCATAGTTTAATTTAATTATTTTATCTGCAACTTGACAACCATATAGGAAAATAGGTTAGATAGACTATCTTTTTTTGTCACAGTGACCAAAATAGGTTGAATTTTATGTCAATATTCTTTTCTCGAGCCTTATGGATCTAATGATGAGGTTTTTTTGTCCCAAAGAGTCATCTAGAAAAATTCTCCCACAAATCCCTCATGGTGAACATTCTAAAAAATTCCTCAATGCATCTAATTCAAAAACTTCATATTTATAAAAATCACCACATATATGTAAACCTAAAACCCAAAATTTGCAAATATCAATCTACACAACATACCTCACACATTGAAATATCTAAAATCTCTCTAGCATTGACATGACTTGAACTTTGCATTATATTTTCTCATACAAGGGTTATACCAAAATAGTGATTTGTCACATTCTTCAACCACAACAATGGCTTTGATACCACTTGTTAAGTAAACAATATAGGTTGATTAAACCATTTCCTACATAATCCCATGAGAGAAAAATATGTATTCAAGATTACATAATAAGCATATAAAAATATCAAAAGACATACCACAAGATAACACAAGATATACCTTGGGAAAAATCTCAAGAGGGAAAATCCCAACCTCCTAAAGTATGCACACTCAATGTATTATTCAACAACGAAAATATTACAATAAATGTATAGAGTCTCCATGAATGCTTCTAAAACATCAAGATCCTCCAATTCATTCTCCATGTGTTCATGCATGTATTCACAAATCCGATGCCATGCCTCACACATGCACTCTTTAGAATAAAAATCAATACAAAGACAACGAAGCCAAGCAAGCAAACTAATCAAATAATTGATCTCAACCACTAAACATGTGCTTGATTTTATAGAATCAAGCATGCACAAAACAACCAAGTGGTAAGGTAAAACCATGTGCCTCAAAACTATGAGTACACAAAACCATTGACCTCAACATGATTTATTTCTTGGTACCAAGCTTCCCAAATATTAAATGCTTTTCCCATGGACAACACACACATAAAATATCTAGTCAATGTTACATAAAACTATACAAGTGCAACCAAACACATATTTAATGTGGCTTAATACATCTCCTAATGATGCATCACAAATAAATATTTATTTTACATAATTAAAATAATTCTATCTTGCTTAAAGTGTACATCACTTAGGTATTCCTTATAATATTACATAAACCATGTACCTTAAAACCATAAGTTTACAAAACCATGACCCCAAATTAAATGCTTGGTACTAAGTTTTAGTAATATTAAATATTTTTTCGTGCGTGGATGGCAGGCGGCCCTCCATGTGTGGTGAAGGGCATGTGGAGGCTGATGAGGTTGGGGTTTGGACATTTGTGGCCTTAGTGGCAGTGCTTTATTATATTGGGGTGGTGGCCTTAGTTTCCACTTAGGTTATATATTGGTGGCAGAGCTTCTGTGGAGGACTTGACAAGGTGGCACCCATTTCGGGTACTTATTACTAGACATGACATGTTGTTTGGGTGGCGGTAGTTGAGTATGAGTTTTTGTATTGATTAGATAGCATGCAAATTTGTATGGAGGTTCTCAAGGAAGAGGACAACCTCCTTCGTGTGAGGCATCATAACATTTATTCCTTCCCAATTGTGGTTAGTTTAATGATGGCCTTCCAATTTTCTCTGGTTTAAATGAATTGGTGGTGTTTGGAGAATTCATTGTTTTCTCGGCTCTTGGCTAGGCATTGGTAATTTTCTTGTGTTTCTGTAGTGAATGGTTAGTTGGGTGAGGGTTTGGGCACAACAATGGTTGGGTGCTCACATTTCATAATTGAAGTCTCGACTGAGGGTTTAGTGTGGTTCGACGTTGATACGCTGATTTCTTTGAGGGCCAAGACACGTCAAACAACCTTCAGGGAAATAACGGACTAGTGTCTCAAGAGAATTATGCTTAATAATGATTCTTTGTTGGTCATGGCGATTAAGATGGTGCTAGGTGATGGGCATTTGGCCAGAAACAAATATAGGAGGGACAATACCTATGTCACCTCCAGATTTCTGGCATCTCTTCTAGATAATCGGATGTCGAAGGCGGAGGCCAAGGTGTTGCTAGAAAAGATCTTCAGGAAGGAATTGCTACTGGGTGTCAAAGAGGTGTTGAAGGTGGTTATTGTGGGGAAGGGAATTCCTCGTCCTAGTGACATGGAGCTATTGCGGTCAATGAAAGATGTGGTGAATTTCTTTCCTTTTTTGTTAGATTTAAAGGGCCCGACCCTCATGAGGCATAAAATGATTGTCGCGATGGCTGTGGAGTATATGACAAAATTTTTTGGCCTCATTCCCATGAAAGATATCGACTAGATTCTAGATTTTGAGGCCTTTGCAAGGGCCAATGGATTTATGTGACTATGGGCTAGTGTAGGGTTTTTTTTTGCATTGTTTGCGTTCGAGTATAGTCTGGTTGTGGTTGTGTAGTAAGGGGTTGTAGTTTGGATAGTAATTTTATATGGAAAGTTTTTTTCTACGTATGATAGAAATGGTGAATGGATGGTTGGTAGCAGTGGTAGTTGTAGTCAGGGTGTTTTGGGTTGATGGATTGGAGTCTTGTAATTTTGTTTAGCTTTTTGGATGGCCTCTTCATGGCTGGTTACAGTAGATTGTTTGGAATATAATCTGGTTATTTTCCTACAATAGCAAACGCTTGTAATTTATCTCTTAATTAATATAATATTAAACCTTATGTATCAAATATATATATATATATATAATATTTTTCCATCATGATATCCACATAAATATTTATCTCAATGTATAATAAAACATATAAGTGTCCCCAAGAATGTATAACTAATGTATCCATATCTCTAAGATGTAGTACAAATTAAATATTTATTTTTTATATTTTAATATTATTATTTTATTATACAAGGTGTACAACAAACCTTTTCAAATAGTGCAATCATATGGGGACACAAAGTGGGTACATCTTTTGTCTTTAAAATTTCTCACTAATTTTATCTCATATTTTATACTCAAGTTTATCGGGCTTATCATACATGGTTACTTTACCATGCTACTATTATTTTTTATAATCCATTGTTATTTATCCTTAGTTTATATCTATTCTTTCTTGGCTTCCTTGAGTTGTCTATGTATCTTAAGAGGCACACATAAAATCAAGGGGGTTATGATATTGATAATCATTCTCAAAGTTTATGTGTGTGTTTTTATGTGTTTTTTAATCATTTTATATTTTGGTATATGCTTAAATCACTTAGATTTACATGTATAGAAAAGTGGGGAGAAAATATAATGGTGAATTGAATACCCTACATATTCACTATTTATTTTATGCTACTTTGTGTGGGTATCCAAAGTTTTTATACTAACACATTATTTTGATTGATTTGGTGTCCCTTTAACCCAGTTTATTGATTGAGTGTCAAAATAAAAATCCAAACCAATTCCCATACATTTTCATCCTTCATACCACATGTTTCTCTCTTTGGTTCTTTTTTTTCTTTTGCATATATGAGTTAGTTCACTTTTCACACTCATAGATCTAATCCTAGAAATTTTAATCAAATTTAATTATGGGTTGAAGTAGATCTTTTTCTAGTTGGTCATTAGGGGCCAGCTCCTTTCTAGACCTTTCAAATTTGTGTGCTAAGTCAAGTATAAAAGGGCATCACATCTAATTCACTCCATCATCTAAGATAATTTAGCATCTATGAATTATCCATAACGGATTACTCTATAATCATTTTAATCTCTATTATGACATCACATTACTTTAGTTATTTTCATTGTATTGCCATGAGATTTGAAACTCTAGTTCTTGCACTAGGTCTTTGTATCACACTTTTGCATTGTTGTTCTAGGTTTCTAAGTTCCAAAATCATTCTTATTTAGGATGGTGTTTGATGCTTTCATTGCATGTTGTCTTCCTCAATTTTATCTACCATTGAATAAGACCTTTGGGCTTGTCATAAGGAGGTGATCCTCTCTTAACAAGCTCCCTAGACCTATTTTTGTTAACATTGGTAGTCTTTTATTATTGGTCGAGAAACCTTGATAAATCTCTATTTACAAGTGTAAAAGAGTCACAATTGATAAGTATAGAGCTATGTGCACTAGTTTATATGTGTAAACAAGTTTAGTTGATCCACACTCATGGAGATCAATTCCATGGTTACAAAAGTGAACTAGGCTAGTGCACAATTTTAGCTTTCACAAATCCCAATAATCTCAATGTACTTACCAAAATTAAAAGCAGGTCTGAATCAACTATTTGGTCAAATCCATCTTATCTTCTCTAGCATCAAGGAAAACATTTATTATTTTGTATTTTGTTCCATTTTGTAGTCTACTCAAATATGTGTTTCTAGTTCCAACTTTTATAAATTAAGCTAGATTACTTTATTTAATTCTTCTTTAATTTAAAGATATGATGTATTCTCTATAATCTCTTATGATACATAAGAATATGGGATTATGAACAACTTGTCATACATGTTAATCTTTAACATCTAATTTTTTTTCTCCTAAATTAATACTTTTATTTCTCACAATTTTATAACTATTTTTTTGTTTTTTGGACTTGATCTTTTTTTGTCCTTATGACTTGTTGTATAAAGGAGACACCACCCTATAAATACTGCTTATCATATCAAAAACTTTATAACTATTTTTAGTTATAATTTCATTATTATTCAATACAAAAAATAAAAAAATCCTTATAATGAATTTTTTTTAAAAAAAATTAGAGACTAATTTGTAGAACCATGGAAAGCATTCTAACCATATACTTTTTGACCTCATAACCAACATGTGAAAACACCATCATCTCAGTCGGTATCATAACCAGAAGTTACAGCTGTTTTCCTCCAACGATTGTTTCGTTTCTTTATTGATTATTTGTTTGTGATTTATGTGTAGTTTGCAAGGCAAGAAAAGTTGGTGAGGTGAGCAGGTGTTTTCTTTCGTTGAGGATGAAAGTCAATTGTTTACTATGGGTTGGAAGCGTTCAAGTTTGCTCGGAGACAAAGCAAGAAAACCAAATAAGAAAAAAAAGTGTCCATTTTCATCATGTGAAATCTTAGACAAGAAGATAAGTTCCTTGTGATTTTGTATTAAAGATTACGAAGAGAGGTTGAGTGATTGTGGAGCAGCCATGCCCATATAAGCAGGATTTGAATTTGTTGTAACAAGTGCATTGTTTGTGAAAGTTTTGTTTATAACACTGAATTATTGAAAACTACTATTAAATTGGTAAAGTTTTGGAAATGTTCAAAATTATATATTTATGTTTTTTAATTAATGTCTTGGGATTATTTTGATTAAAGTGATTTTTATGTAATAATAAATGTATAACTAATATAATTTTAATTAAGATGGGTATACAATTCAAGTCTTATCTTTTTCCATCTGTATTTATTCAAAAGGATTGGGTCTAATTTTTAGTTTCTCTCTTTCTTGCTTTGGATTAGGTTTACACTTGAATAAATGATCTAGGCCACTTTTGTACTTGTAGAAACAACGCCTTAATTTTTAAAATTCAAATTCAAATAGGGGTTAACTTTACCCTTGTTTGTCATTGTTTTGCATTGGCTCAAAGTGCAAAAGCTTTTTCTTTTTACCTTTGGAGTTGCATTTAAAGGAGTAGCCCTAATTTATTTTTTATCATCAAGATATATCTAGACCTCTTTTATCATAGAGCTATCATTTAGTATTGGCATGCATTATAAAGGAATTTTCTTTGCACAAGTATGTAGGGTATCTTACATGTTTGAGAGTGTTATCATCAATCATCTTAGTCACTAAATCAATATTAATACACGTGTTTGACACAAGGGAAGAAATTATCCTTGCAATATGCAAACCATCGAAAACTAAAACCTATTTTAAATATGTACACGAACTAATTAAGAACTTCAAGATGAGTTGAAAATGACATTCTAAATTATTACATAAATCAAATCCATAGTCGAAGATCATATGTGAGATAAGATTAGATCCACATTTGTGAGATCGAATTTATAGTCATAGAAGGGACCTAAAGCAACATCTATACCATTGAAACTAATTCCAAGGCATTCATCTTTAATCTTTACAAACATTTCTAGATGCTATTAGTGAATAACATTTTTCTATCTATCATAGTTTTCTACCTAAGTACATGTTTTTTATTTTATTCAATTTGTGAAACAATTGGATCATTTGCATTTATCACATTTCCATAACTATTATAGGGTATATTTTAAATATTTTTTGTTATTTATTTATATTCCCTAGATTTATGTACAAGAGATTTTATTCACCCTCTCATTGAGTAAAAGATTATTTATTAAAAATTTCTTTCCATTTTATTCAACTCCTATGTTCTTACACCCCTTTAGGATTTTTGTCATTTGGGCTTTTATCTCTTGATTTTCTAATTATTCAAATCTAAGAGTAATTTATATTATTTATCTTTGAATCTCTCAATTCACTTTAGAGTTTGTTTATGAAATGATATACTCAAAATCTCAATATTTCTCTGTGAAGGAGTGCTCATCCTAGTGGTATTGCTAGCCACTCAAATTAAAATGACCCTATTTCTAACATGAATTCCAATAATGCTCATATCAAAAATATTTCCAAAGAAGTAAAGAACAATAGGACTATGATCATGTGATATATATGTTGCTAAGAAAGTTCTTTCCCTTATTGGAAAATTACTTATTGATGTACTTGTAAATGTTGGGTCACAATTGTTGGCTACTACTTGTCATAGTGCATTAGTGGGTGCCCCTTATGTCATGTATATTCTTCATAATATTGGAACAAGCTCACAAACTTTTCTATTGATATATCCTCTTCTTCAACTATCAACCTATGCCCTCTTTTGATTCTTCTCCTTCTTATCCTACAAATAACACTTCCACTTCCACTACGACCCATTTTGTCACTCTTAGTGTAGTCACTTCTTATTCCATTCTTACCTCTAGAGTCATTACCATATTTCATTTTACTAATGTTCTAATTTTCTCTCATCTTTCCACATATAATTACACCCATGTAGCTACCATTTTTATCCTTGACACCTATATTTATCATACCACTCCTCCCCATCCTATGACCACCCTACCTTATAGTGTAACTTCTCCTTTCACCTCTATGTAATTATCTCTTATCACTCATCCTCTCTACATATTATCCATCATGTGTTATCCTGATCTTCATGTAATGATTATTCTCACCTCTATTACATTACATCATATTATATCATAAAAATAAGCTATGTCTAAACTTAAAGTATGTCTAAACTTAAAGTGCATTAATTGAGTTGGAAGATGAAAATTGAAATAAAAATAAATAAAAATAGAATTTAGAAACTAATATTAGAATAATAAAATACATTGATAAGGAACTTGGAAAGTCATTCAAAAAGATAATTGGTCCACCTTTTAAAGTGTCACATGCTATCATCCTTTTTCTACATTGTTGTCCAAGGTCAACTCTATCTATTCATCAAAAGAAAAATAACTATAACAGCATGCCTAGAAAGAGTCCTACAAGACACACAAATACAAATACACTATCTAAAGAAACTAGTTTAAATAAAAATTTAAAGTGAAAATAATGGGAAAGAGAATATAAAACCTATATGCATTCAAAATTTACTGAGCTCTTGTTCTATGATAAAGAAAATTATTGGGGTTGCTTAGAATCTTATTTTCAAGTCAAACTCCTATGGTATTTTGACATCCATATAAAATTAATGGAATGATGTAAAATTGGATATTGTGTGTTCTCTTAAAATTCTTTATACATCTAAAGTCTAAGAATAATAATATAAAATTAAACATATAAGTATTGACCTCTAGTCTATGGATCTAATAATATTTTGTGTGTGAGAAAGGCAATGGGTAAGTGCAAGATAATGGATACAATTAGTGGGGAAAAATTGTAGGGGAAAATTCTCACAAAGTGGGTGCCCATTTTCAAAAACTCATATATCTGCTTTTGAGAAATATAGACCCATATAGTTTAGTCTTCAACCTAAGTAGATATCTATTAGTGTATACTTTTAGTAATATGTATTTTTTACTAAAAAGAATATATTTCTTATTTTCCAATGCCCGTGATGTTTTCTTATTGTGTTCATAACAAATACCTAGATTTATATAATGTGTACCTAATAAAAATAAATAGAAGGTATCTATTTATAACAAGTACCCATTACCTTTAAATTCAAATCTTCCTACCCATGATTTTGTATTATTTTTAGGCTTTAAAATATAACCCTAATCCTTGGACTTGCAAGTATAATTTCATGGTAGAATCTACTAGTAAAAGAAGATTCAGCAATATGGTTAATGACTTTAGCTTCAATATTTTTTTGACAAAATTACAACCTATTATATATCTAAATGTTTAGTTTTAATGTTTAACTAATTTTTCTATTATTTTTATTTTTTTAAACATGATCTCATAAATCTGAAAGGTCATATATTACTTCTTTTAATAAATTTTGTTTTTTATTTTATTTTAACATATGACCAATTTAGACATCATTGTATACACACTATTTTTTCCTCTTCATGTTATACTTATTTTAGGTCAAATTATTTAGGGCATACATGAGGGATTTCAAATTCAAACCTTAATCTTAGTAAAAGAAACTAAGTAATTTAATATTTACTAAAATATTAAAAAACAAATATCTAAACCAAACTTCAACATCAAATGCATCTATCCACAAAAGTGATGCAATCATGGTCGAAGGGTCCAATTAAGGACTACATAGTTTATATAGGCTAACATAAGAATACATGCATAAAATAGTGATTTTATTGATGCTATGATGTGTTGAATACAAAGCATGATGTGCCTCAGACGAGATCATTGGAAACTAGAACATAAATATGACCAATATGTCACAATAGTCCATCATACTCCAAAGAATAATTAGCAAACATGCATGTAGGGCATCTTACATGTTTGAGAGTGTTGTCATTAATCATTTTAGTCACTAAATCAATATTGATACATGTGCTTGACACAAGGGAATAAATTATCTTCAACATTTGCAAACCGTCAAAAACTAAAACCTATTTTTCATGTACATGAAGTAATTAAAAAAATCATAATGAATTGAAAGTGACATTCTAAAAGATTACATAAATCAAATTTCCATGGGCCAAGATCATATGTGTGAGATATATTAGATTCACATTTGTGAGATCAAATCTATATTCATAGAAGGGACCTAAAGAAACATATATATAACATTCACTAATTCTAAAGTATTCATCTAATCTTTACTAACATTTCTAGATACTATTGGTGAATCATATTTTTTATCTGTCATAGTTTTCTAGTTAAGTATGTATGTTTTTGTTTAATTTAATTTTTAAAACACTTAGTACATTTACATTTATCACATTTTCATAACTTTTTATTCTAGGGTTTATTTTTAATGTTTATGTTATTTATTTATATGTCTCAGATTTATGTACAAGGGATTTTATTCACCCTCTTGTTGAGTAAAGGATTTTTTCTTTCCATTTTCTTGAACCCCTTTTCTCTTACACCCCTTTAGGATTTCCATCCTTTGGGTTTTATCATTTGATTTTCTAATTATTTAAATCTAAGAGTGATTTATATTACTTTATCTTTGAATCTCTCTTTTCACTTTAGAGTTTTTTTATGAAATGAGCTACTCAAAATCTCAATCTCTCTTTATGAAATAGTGCTCATCTTATTGGATTGCTAGCCACTCAAGTGAAAATCACCTTGTTTTTAACATGAATTCTAATAATACTCATATTGAGAAACTTTTTTAGGGAAGTAAAGAGCAACAAGACTATGATCATGTGATACATATATTTCTAAGCAAGTTCTTTCCAGTATGCGAAAAATACTTATTGATGTACTTGTAAATGTTGAATTGCAATATTTGGCTACTACTATACATAGTGCATTAGTGGGTGGCCCTTATGTCATGTATAGTAGATTCATAATATTGGAACTCTCACAACCTTTGTCATTGATATATCCTCTTCCTCAACTACCAACCTTTTCCTTCTTATGATTCTTCTCCCTCTTATCCTAAAAATAACACTTCCATATACTCTACTACCCATTTTTTCAACCTTAGTTAAGTCCTTTCATCTTCCATTCCTACCTCTAATGTCACTACCATCTTTCATTTTACTAATGTTCTAATTTACTCTCATCTTTCCACATATAAATATACCCATGTAGATCCTTATTTTATCCTTGACACCTATGTTTCTCATACCACTCCTCCTCATCCTATGACCGCCTTACCTTATAGTGTGACTTCTCCTTTCATGTCCATGTAATTATCTCTTATTTCTCATCCTCTTTACATATTATCCATCATATTACACAACCCTCATACAATGATTGTTCCCACCTCTATTACATGACCCTCATACAATGATTATTCCCACCTCTATTACATTATATCATATTGTATTATAAAATATAAGCTATGTCTAAATTTATATTACATTAATTGAGTTGGAAGATGAAAAATGAAATAACAAAAAATAGAAATATGAAACCTAGAAAGTGATATTAGAATAATAAAATAAAATAGATAAGTAACTTGGAAAGTGGTTTAAAAATCTATTTTTGGTCCACATGTTAGAGTGTTATGTTATCATTATTTTTCTACACTGTTGTCCAAGGTTAGTTGCTATCAATTCATTAGAATAAAAATTAATATAACATCATTCTTGAATGAGTACTAGAAGACACAAAAATAAAAATACAATATCTAAAGAAACTATTTTCAATGAAATATTAAAGTGACAATAATGGGATAGAGAATATGAAACCTTTGAGAATTCAAAAGATATTGAGCTCTTGTTTTAGAATAGATAAAATTGTTGGGGTTTCTTAGGAGCTTATCTTCAAGTCAAGCCCATATTTTGGTCTTTTAACCTTCATAAAAAATTACAGGAATGAGGGAGAATTGGATATTGTGTGTTCTCCCAAAACTCTTTATGCATCTATAGTCTAAGAACAATAATATAAAAGTATATATACAAGTATTGACCTCTAGTCTATAGAGAATAATACCCTAGTGCATGTGACAAATATAATGGGTAAGTGCAAGATAATGGGTCCAAATTGAGGGGTAAAAATTTAGGGGCAAAAAAATTCTCAAAGAGTGTGTATCCATTTCTAAAAATTCATATAATTGCTTTTAAGAAATAAATACCCATTACATTTTAAAGTCTTGAACCTAAGAAGATAGTCATTATTATATACTTTTAGTAATAGGTATTTGTTACTAAAAATTATATCTTTTTCATTGTTCCCATGCCCATGAGATTTTTTCATTGTGTTCACAACAAACACCCACTTACATAATGATTACCTATTATAAAAAATTAACAAATCGTCTCTATTTATAAAAGCTAACCATTACCTTTAAATTAAAATATAAACATAAGCCTTGGACTTGCAAGTACAATTTCATAGTTGTATATACTAATAAAATAACTTCAAAAATATGACTAATGAATTTAGTTTCAATTCCTCCCCTTTCCACATCAAGCCATTAGTTTACTAAAAACAATTAGTTAACTAATAAATCCACTTGTACATTCCCAAGCATGATTAAACCATGGAAAAAATTGTGCATTTCATACATGTTGGTCCATGCTTCCCATTTCCCCAAAAATCTTCACATTCAATTTCATGCACCCATTTCTTGAAGAAAATATTGACCCTTTAGATGTCTCAAAGAAAGAAATTTGTAGACTTCCAAAAAGGTGGACTTTTTATCTTCACCCTTCATCCTTTTCAAAGACAATATTGACCATCTAAATCCCTTTAATCTTGGACCACTTCAAGTCCACCAATCACAAGGTGACACTTGGAGGTGTCTCCTCCAAATCTTCTTAATTGACCTCATTTATTGAACTCTTGGATAAATCTCAATCCTTGATCGGCCATCCATCCAATCTATAAATAACACCTCTTAGAAGCTATTTTAAAGGGGGATTATAAGTTAAAGTCATGTTTTCAACTTGAGAAACGAAAAACTATATATCTCAATAAAAAATCTATTAGAGCACAACCACACACATATTGTGTACGTGCAACATGGAGTTTTAGGTGAGAGAACTCTTATTTTCATTCATCTTTTATAGAATTCCTTAGGTTAATTAGAGGTGTCAATTAGTTGCAGAATATAATTTGAATTTATTAATTGAGTCCTTATTTTATGGTTTGCATCTTTATTGATCACATTTTGACACAATTGGTAGGACCCACATCCATAATCTAACCTTTTTTTGAGCTTTTTATGAAGTTTTATGTCATAGGTTTCTAGCTTGATAACCTTGCTTTTGGTGCCTCTACTTTTTATATTGACATATTTTACATTAGAGTGATGTTTCTACTATGGATTAGTCTTTTTTCTCCAAATTTCTACATTTTTATTTACTTTGGCATTTTTACATTATAATGTAATGTATCTACAACTACTTTAGAAATGCTCTCATCTAACATCTCTAATATCAATAACATTTTGTTTCCATAGTTCATGATAGTTTTTTATTAGGGGGGAAATAGGTTTTGAATGGACCTGAAACCATCAGGTTTTGAAGGGACCCAAAACCCAAACAAAGATGATCAAGTTTCCCAAAGAATAGAGTCAATAACACCCAACAGCGAAACAGAGATTCAACCAACACACTACCCAACAAACTACCAAGATTTTACAAGGATCTTGAACCCCTTGGTTTTGATAGGACCAACAACCCACTACAACAAGGTTTTGGAAAGGACCTTAAACCCAACAAACTAGGTTTTAACGAGGACCTGAAACCCATTGAATCCACAATCAAATCCATACTCCACCTGGTAAAAAATGGAGTAGAACCTCTTGTAGCACCACCAAACATGAATAACCAAATCATATTCCACCTCAATATGAATAGGCTCCCCTCTATAGGAGCATATTCCATTAAAAACCTTACCACCGCTGTAGCCCCACTATAACACCAAACAACTCCACCTCCATAGGAGCACAAACCACTTCAATAGGTACTGAAACAGCAAAAGCCAGCAGCCTGGCAAGCACCTCCACAAATCCACAGACCCCCTCTCTACCTCTAAAAGAGAGGACTCCACCATAGTAAAAGAATTCTTCACCTCAATAGAAGACATATATTGGAGAAATGGGAAAGAAGCCACCCAACCTTCAGCAAGGAAGAAAATCACAACCATTGGCAACTCGGGATGACCGGCCAACAAGAGAAAAAAACCCATCCACAAAACAAACTGAGACTCCCCCACAAAATAATCTCCAAACAAAAACCCGGGGAGAGAAGAGAGTTGAGCCCTAACCATAAGAAACAAACTTACAAAAACACAGCTCAGCCAAAAGAGCCATAGAAAAAAAGGCAGTAAAGCCTCCCCACAAGCCAGAGAGAATAAGGAGGAAACCACCTCCACTGGACGAAACCCAACATGGACCACATCAAGGCAGGGGACTCCCCAACACAAATCTAGAGAACAACCAGAGTAGCGTCAAGGAGGATCACATCCCCAACAGCCTCCCAAGTAGATAGACCTTGAAGAACAACCCTCTCCAGGCACACCAAGCTCAAGGCATAATGCCAAGAGAGCTAAAAAGGAAGAAAACCAGAAAAAGAAGGAGAAATCCCACCACCAGCCCAAGACAGAATCTTCCAAATCGACTCCAAAAGATCTTTAGAAAACAGAACAAGAGCTGACCCAAAAAAACCGCCAAGACTCCAAAACCTATCCTCAGCACGCTAGGACCCAGAAAACATGGACTAAGCAAAAAAAAATCCCAGAAGAGGAGTCAAAGAAGCCACTGCAAACAAGGCAGAGACCCCGGGAAAAGTTGTGCCACCAGGATAGGAAAGAAACTAGGCCCGGTCCGCAACTGCAAAAGGAAAAAAAAACCCCAGATCTACATTGTCCTCCTCAAAATCTTCTCCATCTCCCTCCTAAGATTTCAAAATGCCAGCCCCGCTCCTTTTCCCACCCATGTGCTCCATATAATAAATGGGCCAATTGCCATATTTTGTTAATGTTTGTGATCCAAAATGTTGATTCAAAAACTTGCAGACGATTTAATCCATAAACAACATTGATCTACAATAGTCCATGATAGTTAGTGTTCAATATTTCTGGATAAACTATGTGAAAATTTTTACATCAATGTTTGAGATCATACTCCATGATCCATCATCAAAATGATAAGAAAATAGAGAGAAATGAAAATGAGATAGAAAACTTGGATAAAAATAGGAGAGGGGCTAGGAGGGTTGGAAGGCACACAACCCAAAAAATGTTGGAAGAAGCAAGATGCAAGGGATTTGGAAAAAGAGAAAGGTGTGATGAAAATAGTCAAAGATATAATAACTACAAAGAAAATAATTAATTGATTGAAAAATAGACTATTGCTAAGAAAAACACAAATTAATATTATTAATATATTAGATAAAAATAGAACTCTTAAATTAAGGAATGAATAAAAGAAATAAAGAAAGAATAATAGTAAACAATTAATATGGAATATGAAAGAATAAAGACTATTATATACTATAGAATAAAATATAAAATAAAATAATAATAACATATTCAAATTATAAAGAAAAGAAGTAAGATAACACACCTAATATAGACATTATATAAAAGAGAATAAGATGTTATATTAAGGGTACAAAAAGTAATATAAAAAGGACTAAAATACCGAGGTTGCTAATATAATATCATAAAATATTATATATGATAGAAGTTCAAGAGGGAATAACATAGACTTATAAATGAAAAAATAAAGAATAAAGAATAAAAATGTATCATATTATAATTAAATATCATATAATATATAAATAAATATATAGAATTATATGATATAGAATAATAATCATATATCTGATTATTATTATATCATATATTATAATATACATTATAATATATAAAATAATGAAATTGTAATAATAATATCAAAAATAAAATTACATGATATATAATAATAAAATTAAAATATGCATTAAAAAAAATTGGATACTAGATAATAACACGAAATAAAGAAAGAGAAAAAAATTCTAAGTCGAAAGAAGACAAAAGACAACTGAAAAATGCCTAAGAATATTAAATTAAACGAACAAAAATGAAGGAAAGATGAAAAAGAGACCAACTAAAAATAACAAAGGCTATAAAAATTAAGGAAATGGAAATAGAATAATAAAAAGAAAAGGAGAAGCAAAACTAGCTAAAAAATAAAAGGAAATTCCAAAAATTAATAAAGAATATTTTAAGAAAAACTACAAATTGAAAAGGAAAGAAAGGGGTATAGAAATCAAGTGAAAATTAAATTCAACACAAGCACAAAATGAGAAAAACAACAAAAAATAGATAAAAATAGTAGAAAAATGTGGAACCAAAAACTAGCACACTAAAAAGAGGGCAAGGATAAAGGAGAGGAATAAATTTTTAAAATGTTTGAAGAGGGCCAAGAGAAAAGGAAAATAAAATAGACTAAAAGCCATAAAAATGAAAAGAATAATAAAGAAGATGCTTACATAAAAATAAAATTAGAGACAAACTAACAAGTAACAAAGACAATATAAGAAGATATAAAATCAAAACAGACATTAAAAATAAACAAAGATGGCTAATCCTAATCCTATTAAATTTAATTTAAGTACAAGGCTGAAAAATACTAGAAAATTTTAAAATAAAGGACGATAATGAAAAGAACAAAGAAGGTTAGAGCTTAATAAACAAAAAGAATTAACAAAAGAAAACTCCATAATCCAAAAAATTAAAAGGGGCTAACAAGGAAAAAATAAATGAAAAAGCCCAAGGAAAAACTAAACTAAGAAATAACTATATTTGAAATCAAATAAATAATATAAAGGACTATTAAGTAAAAATGAATAACAAGGAGAGAACAAAGAACTAAAAAATAGAAGAAAATAGGTGATAGGATGGAAAAGAAAGGAGAGCAAGGGGAGAGACAGGTGGGGGGAGGATGAATTGGTGGATGTGGGGGAAGAGAGGGAAACACAAACCAAAAGGAGGGGGATCAAGAATGACTAGGAGAGAGATCTTTGAGGTTATTTAATAAGGGTTTCCAAGAGAAACTTAAATTCCAACCCCATCTCGATTAAGGTTGTAGGGGTGATTGTTGATTTCAATGGCCTCTTTGAATTTCTTCTTAAAGAATTTGTCTTCTTTGAATAGGATTTCAGTGTTTTCTAAGGCAATGTGATTCTTCATCTTAGAAGAGTGTTAAGCTATAGCAGATTCTAAGATACGTTCATGCCTTATGTCAACACATTTCTCTTTGATTCTTGTGTTGATGGAAGAACATTTTTCCCCAAGGAAACAAATTCCACATAGACACATCACTTTATAGACACCAAATTTAGGGAAATGATCTTGGGGGTCTTTGGGGGAAGGGATCGATTTCTTACTGTGGAGATGGGTTTGAAAGTGAAATTGATACCCTTTTTGAGGAGGATCTTAACAATTTGTTGGAGACACCCTCAACATAGGGCAAGGTAGCCAGGGGGAGGGAGGGGGTGGAGGATGGAAGGGGAGTTAGGCTTCAAGGTGAGCCTAGACTTGGCTTGGTTGATTTCCCTATTGATTTGCTTCCTTTTGTATCCATTTAATGAGAAGACATGGGCGAGGTGGACTAATTCTTGGTCAAGGTGCTCATCATCACAAATTACGAAAGCTCTAGAAGTCAAAGTTTTGAGGACACCAAATTTTTGGCTTGGGTGATGGTGAGAGGTAGAGTGAAGGTAATGGTTAGTGTAGGTGGATTTCCAAAAGATAGAACGAGATAAGGAACCATCTACTTTCTTGATGAGAAAAATGTCAAGGAAAAGAACCATCTAATTTCAATTTCCTTGGTGAAAGAGATGTAAGGAGATAAGTTGTTTAAGTGAGAGTGGAATTCTTTGACTTTATCATTACCATGAGACCAACATACATCGGTGTCATCCACATAGCATTTCCACCACTTGGTTTTGAAGGGAAACAAATAGAGGGTGATATCTTTAAAGTGCTCCATGTAAAGGTTGGCCACAATGGGAGAAAGAGGGGAACCCATATAAACTCCATCCACTTGCTCATAAATTACACATTGGAAGGGGAAGAAAGTGGATCTGAGACATAATTCAACTAAGGAAGTAATTTCATAGCTTTCCTTTTGCTTGATAATCTCAATTGAGCTGAAAGTAAGGGTACCTTGGTGAAGAGGGAGATGACATCAAAGCTAACAAGGTCATTTTAATCTAATTTCTTGTCTTTGATGAAGTCCACAAAATGGGAAGAGTTCTTGATGAGGGAGCTTTATTTTCCAATGAGAGAAGATATGAGGTTAGCTAGATGGGTGGCCAATCTATAGGTAGGGGAATTAATAGTATCAACTATGGATCTAAGGGGGGTACCTACTTTATGGATTTTAGGAACCCCATAGATACGAGGGGTTACCTCTTTGGAGGGGTAGAGCCATTTTTTCATTTATACTTGTCTATGTTATTGCCTCTTTCTTCTATAATATATAATTATTATAATATTATATTAGCATCCTTGGCATTTTTAGTCCTTTTATATTACTCTTTGTACCCTCAATATAACATCTTATTCTCTTTTATACAATGTCTATATTAGATGTGCTATCTTACTCATTTTCTTTATAATTTTGAACCTCTTATTATATTATTCCCTTTTACCTTTTATTCTATAGTTTATAATAGTCTTTATCCTTTCATATTCCATATTAATTTTCTATTATTTGTCTTCCTTTATTTCTTTTATTCATTCCTTAATTTAAGTTTTCTATTTTTATTTAATAAATTAATAATATTGATTTGTGTTTTTCTTAGCAATAGTCTATTTTTTAATCAATTAATTATTATTTTTACAGTTATTACATCTTTAACTGTTTTCCTCACTCCTTTCTCATTTTCTAAATCCCTTGCATCTTGCTTCTTCCAAACATTTTTTGGGTTGTGTGCCTCCCAACCCTCCCAACCCCTCTCCTATTTCTATCCAAGTCAATTATCTCATTTTCATTTCTCTCTCTATCTTCTTATCATCCTCATGATGGATCATGGAGTATGATATGAAACATTGATGTAGGAATTTGCACATAGTTTATCCAAAAATCTTGAACACTAACTCTAATATCAATATTTTTCTCTTATTTCTTAGGATTTTAACATGTTTTGGGATATTTTTGTAGGGTTTTTTGATTCCTAATCTATTTTTCATTCTTTCATGATCATTTTATTATATATCTAACCCTTATATTATAGATTTTATTATATTTTATTACCTCCACTATAGTTTGCCACCTTTTCTTCACAATTTAGCATTTTTCTTACATAGTGCTTTTTCTACTCCTCGATTTGGCACCTTTCTATCAGGGAAAACTTTAGTGGAAAATTCTAGGAATCGGCCAAGTCGAAATTGGCAAATTTCTCACACCCAACAGGGTGTCCAAATCACCCGGATTTTATGAACTATAGGTCCAATGCATGTCCATTCGCTAATGATTTTTTTATGAGGCATATTTAACCAACAAATTCGCCATTGTCAAACTACATGTTTCGATTGGACCGACTAATATTTTCGCCTGGAATCCTGAAAGCATTTGATAAATCACCTACATATTTTCCAATACTATTAAAACAACATTGTATTGGGACTCATTTCGCCAATTAAAATTTACAAATAGTTGCTTGTGAAGACCCATTTTTCCAATTAAAATTTATAAATAGTTGCTCATGAGGACCTATTTCACCAATAACATTAAAAAATAATTACATTTGAGCACACATTTTGCCTTGAAAATTACAACGTATTGTTATATGAGCATGCAGGATTCACCAAATTTTTAATATAGCATTTAAAAATCTTGCAGAATTCACCAAATATGGAATCATGGATTGATATAAATACAATCGAAAGTGTCATTTATTCTTACACATTTTGTTCGGTTATGAGGTTCTACTTCTCAATTTGGAAGTCAGCGAAAGCTGAAAACGTAGACTTAAAAGGTGAGTGATCATTTCTTCATAGTGTTATTAGTTATAATAATAAGTTTTCTTTATCTCTTTTCCATTCTTGTTTCATTACAAAGTGAACCTTAGAACCAAACTCTGAAGTTCTGAACTTTTTGAAACCTCTGACCCACCGAGTAGAAAGATGACCAAGAAAGACTTGCAACTCAACAAAGTGAACCATCAACCAAGTTGGGGAATCACAAAGTTATGAAAATTTAGAACTCCGCAACAAGTTTATAAAACTTTGAGGACTAGTGACTAAGTTTAGGAAAAGCCAAAAAAATTATATTTTATTCCATGGTATTGAACTTGATATGTGATTCTGCATCATTTTTAAAGAACAACACTTATCACACTACTTATAAATTCCTATTGCATTTCCATTCACACAATATTTGATAAATAACCGAAAGGAATATTATTAATCCATTCCTTGAATAGAAATAAATACAATCGAAAGTTTCATTTATTCTTACACATTTTGTTTGGTTATGAGGAGTGAGGTTCTACTTCTTGATTCAGAAGTCAGCGAAAGTTGAAAATGTAGACTTAAAGGTAAGTGATCATTTCTTCATAGTGTTATTAGTTATAATAATAAGTTTTCTTTATCTCTTTTCCATTCTTGCTTCAGTCTTAAAGATGATATTGAGTAGGGAATGGGATCTATAATATTATTCTCTATCCTTAAACAAGAAGACATTTCTTTCTAGTTTTTATTCAAAGTGAGAGATGAATATGTCGAGTGAATTAGAGATCAATATGTCAAGCGACTCATGCAGCAAGGGTAAGGCTCCTGCCACTCCTCAGGGTGGTGAACAAACTCCTACCACTCCTTAGGGTGGTAAGGCTCCTGTCACTCCTCAGACTCCTTCCACTCCTCGGGGTGGTGAAGGGACTCCTGTCACTCCTCAAACTCCTACCACTCCTCAAGGTGGTGAAGAGACTCCTACCACTCCTATGGCTCCTCAAGGTGGTGAAGAAACTCATGTCGCTCCTCAAGCTCCTCAGAGTGGTGAAGAGATTCTTTTCGCTCCTCAGGATGGTGAAGAGATTGGGAGGCCATCAAAATGCCAAAAACTTAGACGTACCATATAGTCTTACTTTGGAATTTCCAAAGCTTATGATCCATCAGGTCAAGATGGAGCTACATCATCAACTCTTCCACCAAATATTGGTAGCATTCACAATACCTCACCGCCACCAGAAGGTCAAGTTGCGATTGTAATTGATTTAAATCAAAATGTATCAAATTAGGATGGAAATATTGCAAAAGATGTTCCAAGGGATACCTTGGGCCTGGCTAGCCAAAATGAGATAATTGACTTGGATGAGGATGATGATGTTGGTAGCAGGAAAAGGAAAAATAAACCAAAAAGGGGGCGCGAGTGGGAAATGACAAGGAGTTTTCAACTTGGTTGGTTGTCAAAGTACCCATTCATGGTACCAGTGGGGATTGGTAATGCAAACAATATTGAAAGGAAACATTTTCCAAATGTAATATTTGTAGTTGGAAATGTGGAAGAGCCAAGACGTTGTAGCTAAAGATTGACACTATAGAAAAGAAAATTGGTAAAGTTTATGGTAAAGTTTATGAAAAACAAATCATAGATGGAAAGGAAGAATCAATCATACGATGGAAATCAAAGGAAGAATTTCTTCATGTTAGGTATGCTTCAGATTATGAAGAGCATGAAAAAATAATTTCGAACATTGTTACATGTAAAGGTACACTTAAGGCTCAATTTGGAAAAGTAATGGAAACAACAAATCTCTCAAAAATTGTTCAGATGAGTGTTGCTTTTCATATTTTGTCCAAAGGGTGTCCTATGACAAACTACCCAAAATATTTTGGTTTATTATCTTATTTGAATGTTCTTCACTATCCCTACTCATATTGGTCAATAAACGTTGGATGGGAATGGGCAAATTGTCTTGCTGCAGTGGAAAAGGAAGATTTAAAGGATAAAGTAAAAGAGTCAAATTTCATTGTATTGTCTTTAGATGAATTTACTATGGTAGACAATACTTCTTGGGTCTGTATGCATTTGTATATTGTACAACAACATGTTCACCAAGCTCATCTTCTCTATGTTCATAAAATGAAGGACAGTTCAACATCGTAAAATATATTTGAACTAGTCAAGAAATCTTTGAATGAAATTGCAGGTATGGATGAGTTGACAATTGCAAAAAATTTGGTGTGTGTAGGAGTTGATGGAGCTGCAATGATGCAAGGTCAAAGGACTGGTGTTTGCACAAAGTTAAAAACTACTTGTGCACCATACATGCTTGGCATTCACTGCATGACCCACAAAATGAATTTAGCATTCAAAATTGTAAGCAAGTTTCCTACAATATCAAAAGTCAAAAATCTATTCTGTGAGATCCACATATACTTTTGTCGAAGTTCTAAACGTTTCATAGAATTTCAAAATTTTGTCGAGGGAATAAGACCAAGAAACAAGATTCTCAAGGATTTTGATACCAGATGGATCTCCCTGCATGGACCAACGCAATAAGTTCTTTCATAATATCAATCCTTGATTGGAGTGATGTACGAAAATTGCAGCACAATAGACAAAGCTCTTGACCTCTTACATAGGTTAAGCGATATAGAGACACTATTGGCTTTAACTAGTCTTCTATGCATGCTAGATGTGATGAAAGAGCTTGTGAAGAAAGCCCTGGATAGAACTATGTATATTAATGAATATTCCAATCTATGTAAACATACATGCTTGGCCCTCGATCATCTATATCTAGATCTAACACAAGATGGCACAAATTATTTCATGTGGCATAAAATTACTGATTTGAATGAACTTGATAATTATTTACAGTTTAATGCAAGTGGGCACTTATGTATCTGTGTGCATGGATATGAGATACAAATGTACCAACGTAAGACAACCATGCACTCTAGCAGAGAAGTAGTTGTTAATGAGGAAGATTTTAAAGGAATTGTTAAATCTGTTGGTGATAATTTGAAGGAAATTGCAAAATCTCTTTCCTCATAGATTCATGAAAGATTCCCTCAACATGAAATACTTGAAGCCATGAGTATTGTGTATCCTCAATTTTGGGAAAACCGAGATAACCCAAAATATTTTCATGCTCAGGTAAAAATCTTAATAGAACAATTTTTGAAAACTATAACATACAATGAGCAAAAAATAGAAGGAATTTTGGATGAAGCTAAGCTTAGAAAACAATGTAGGAATTTTGCAACAACTATGAAGGAAAAGTATAAATCCATGGGCAAGGACAAGGCCTTTGAAACAGGATCAATAACAAAGGTTTGGACAAGCTTAGGTCAGAGTGAAATATTGTGTGGTTCAATATCAGAACATTTCAAACTTGTTGATTTATGTCAAATAATGATATTGGGGTCGGTGGAGGATGAGAGAGTTTTTAGTACATTGGGGTTTTTGAAATCAAATTTAAGAAAAAAACTAGACAAAAATTTGCAAAATTGCTTGAGGATGAAAGGAACAACGTATAATGTCAAAAAATTCCTTTTGAAAGGGCACTTGCAATCTAGAGGTCCACATGTGAAAGAAGAGGGACTGGGTTGTGCAACACCCCAATTCCAAAGGATGGCACTGGTGGCACTAGCAGTGGAAATGGGACTTGAACAGATGAAATTGACAAAAATGACACAATGAATGTTGAATTTGAGACACAGGCCGAAGAAAATGAAGAGAAGACTTGGAATCAAATTCAAGATGACTCTTTACTTTATCTGATAATGACTGTCAGTTTGAGGACCTCGATTCCATTTGGGAAATGGAAGAGATTCAAGAGAATTAACAACTTTTAGGTATTTATATTGCACTTCATGGATCTCAGGATCAGATTCCATTGTTCCATACTATAGTTGATGATATTTTATATTGTATTCAATGAAATTGTGAATCATTTCACTTCATGATATTTTCTTTTATATTACACTTCATGAATCATATTCCAAAGTCAAACTATAGTTGATGATATTTTATGTTGTATTCCATGAAATTGTGATATTTTATATTTTATATTTTACATTAGTCCATACATAGTACTCAATGAGGTGTCAGATGATGACGCCTTTGAAAGGTTAATGCAAGATAAGTCCATAATGTTGCATGGTTGTTGAAACTTGGAACCGTAGAACCAAAGTCTGAATTTTTGAAGTTTTCCAAACCTCCGACAAATCGACTAGAAAGATGACCAAGAAAGACTTGCAACTCAACAAAGTGAACCATCAACCATGTCGGGGAATCGGGGAGTTATGAAAATATAGAGCTCCACAACAAGGTTATAAAACTCTGAGAGCTAGTGACTAAGGTTAGGAAAAGCACCAAAACTACGACTTTGAGTGATAGTAACCACAACAATGAAACTAACCAAAAATCCTTCATTCCAATTCCAATAATAGATAATCCATGGCATTAATTCATATAAATGTTTAGTGGATATGCTAATTATTCATGGAGATTGAGTATTGATGTGTGAATTGTAATGTAATTTCACTAAGATTATGGATGCCTAGAATTAAGATCACCTTATAGTTCATATTTTAATTGTGTTAAAACTTGAGAATGTACCCAGCGATTCATCACTCAACTCAATGCTTATTAGATTAATAACATATTAACAATAGTATTAGTAGTATATACAACAATGAACATCAGCAATCGTTTAAAGTGTATCCATGAAGGATATAATAAATAATACAAATAATTGAATGTCAACACATTAATGAAGTCTAAATTTGAGCTTTTAAATTGATTATCATTGTATCACATGAAGGAATACATAGAGGCATTGGCAATGCAAAATCTTGCTCAAAGACAACTCTGCACAAAGCTGAGTTGGAACTTGGAAATTCATTATCAAAAATTAAATCACGGCATCAACTTTTCTAGCAACTTCCACTCTTTAGGTGTTGGAATTGTCATTTGTTCTAACTAATGTTGTTTCATTTGAAGATTTGTTAACAATCCATGATTCAAATTGGAGCCTATCTTGGATTCTTCAGTCAATTTTGGATTTAGGGTTAGCAATGGTTTGATGGAATCCACATAGGCCACCACATCTGGGTTCTGAGGAAACTGATCTAAATCAATCTTCCTTGCATCCTTCATCTTCTTTCTGAAATCATTCTTTCCAACGAATCATCATTTGTGTCAAAAGCCTCTAGTAAACCAAGCTCTCTGAAGTTCCTTAACTTTTCATCCACCTTCTTCATCTTTTCTGCAGCCAAATGCAAATATTTCTCTGTTTCACACATTCTCAAACACTTTTCAATGAAAGATGACAACGTCATTGATGTAGCAAGCCGATTAGTAATCCATTTTGATTTCAAAACATTTTTACTAGCTTTGTAGACTATTTGTTGAATTTGATTTGTTGATTTCTCTAATGCTAACACATTTTTGTTCTCCATTAAATATTTGTTGAGCTTATTATGATGTTGTCTAATAGCATCAATCAATTGAAACATGTCACACAAACGATCAATCCCCTACATTATTTCATCCTAGATCTTTTGTTTCATATGCCTCATTGTTTCTCTACAAAATGAAGATAACTTATTTTGACAAGACTTAATTTCATTTTTTGCTTCCATCAGCTTTGCCTCCAATCTTTCATTTCTTTTTCTCTCCTCCAATTTTTGTTCCCACTGTGCATTTCCATTTGCAATGCTTACTCTTAATTTTTTTGCAGTGGATTTTTCCTCATCATATTTCTTGTTTCTCTCATCTATCCTTTTTTTTAGTTCATTCACTGTAGTCACATTCTTCTTATCCACTTTGCTTGTTAATGTAGAGGCAGATTTTTTTAAAAAAAATTCTAATTCATTGCTCTTGTTATATGTTGCTTTCCTCTTTACTTTCTCATTTGCTAGGTTTGCATGTAACTTTTTGATTTGAGTCTGCAACCTTTTTTTCTCTCTATCTTGCTTTAGCAATGATGTGTACACCAATTCATTGTTCTTCTTTGATACATTAATTTTGTTAGTATTTCTGAGTCCAAAAAAATCCAATTGAAAATTGTTCACCTCGAATTCAGATGGAGCCATCTAATTTGATAGTTTATTTTGAACTATGGGAACAAGAATTGTGTACTCCATGATTTCTTTACTTGTGTCAAATGTCAGTAATGCAATGGTTTTTGTAGGCTCTAAAGTTAGAGCAGACACACTCTCCATCAGTTGCTTCTTTTCTTTTTTATTTAATTATGATTTATTTTTAAACACTTCAATGTAATCAAAACCTGGGGATGCAGGAACAATGGAATGCTTGAATGGCGAAGGAATAGGAGTACTTGCAGTTGCTAATGATGTTGTAGCCAGACTAACTTCCATTGGGGGAGTGCCTGAAAATAACTCCTTTATGGTGGATCCACTAGTAGTGTGACTTGGAGTTGGACCTATCAAAATCCTTTGCCTCTTATGTATGCCTTGATCACCTAGTGTTTATGTGGTATATTGTGTTGTTGTCCTCTTGTGTGTAATTTTATGTTCTAGCACATATTGACCACTACTAGTACTACTGCTCATACCATCGCCACCAGAGGCAGTGCCAATTGCACTAAGCCCTCCACCATGAGCATGTCCTAGTTGTGATTGTGCTTGACCATGAGGATGAGGATTTAAAGCTCTAACAAATTGAATTGTTTCATCTCTACTTGTTTTCCCTTGGTCTACTTTATCAGCTCCAAGGCCAGATTTATCAACTAGTCTATGTTGTACATCTTTACTGTAGGAATTCCTTGTCCTTGGGACCCCAAACCATCACCTTCATAACCCATTTTTTCAGCTATGGTTGCTCCTGTAGTAAATGCTTCTTTTGTGGCCTCACTTAAACCAAGTTTGAAATTGACATGGCTTTCTTCTTTCCTATATATCATCATCACTTTCTTCATCTTATTTTTCATTCGGATGCTCTATATTCCATAATTTTCTAAACTCAAGATCTTCTTCATTATCTCCATACTCTGCAAGAGCTCTTGGATCACCTAGCTCCTTCTTCATAGACCAAAAGGCAATAATTTTTTATCATGGCCAATTTTTTTTTCTGTAGCTTCATTCTCTAGAGAATCTGGCATTTTTAACCTACTAGATGGTTTATGAATTTTTTCATAAAAATTGTTATACCTCCTAATTTTATTTTGATGCAATGCCATAATTTTTGCTTACAATTGTTCAAAAGAAATACCATTCTCAACAACACTTTTCTCCATTGCTAATTTGACCTCATCCCAAGAATCCTTGTTTCTCAATTTTTCAAGCAAGGATTTACTTTGATGTTGAATTCTACCTCCAGCATTCTTATTAAGCACAATCATTGATTTAATGGTGTCACATGGATCATACTGCCAGTGACAGATAGCATCAAAATCAAGAAAAATCAAAAGATCATGTGCCACACTAAATGCTTTTCTCTTGAATGTCATCCCTCCACATGAAAAAGGTAAAGAAGGAAATAAGGTCTTCTTCCCCTAACCACTAAAGTGTCTTTCATCAGTACTTTGCATCTGCCTTACATATTCCAAAGCAAAAACCCTTTTTGTCACATGTATTTGAAGTTTGTATAGCTATACTTCCAATCCATAAAATCTTAGCATAATATATTCTTCCATTAAGTACCAATCATCCAATTATATTTCTTTTCCTAGTTGAATGCAGTTTCTACATGACATAGGCAATCTAAGTATTGGAGTATTTGTAATTGCTTGATGCAATGGAGCCAAAAAGTAGTCTACAAAATGACTGTAGTTCCTTTGAGAATCATGCAACCTTATAACAGTGGTCCATTCATATACTGGAGCTATTTTCTTTTGCTCGAGATTACTATTACCATAGGGTTGAATCTAAAGCTTGTTGGTCTGAAACATTCCTCTTAATTTGAATTGAAAAAGATAGCACAAGTAGGTTGTGAACCTAAATGTCTTGGTGGAACCTCCTTTAATCATTAAAAATTGTTTATGCATGGATTTTACAATGTGCTCAATAAAATTATATTTTTCATGTGGAACACCATAATGGATATTATACACCATTTCAAGGAGGCATGCACCCACTTCCAAATTGCTATCCAGTCGAAGGAAAAATGCTAGCATGGAAATAGTATCCTGAACCCATGGTTTAAAAATATCCAAATCATAAGGAGGCTTATGATCACCTTTCAATTTTTTTACATCTTCAACTATTCTATTTAAGAAAGAATTTTTCTTCATTTCATCCACTGCTTCATAATCACTAGCAAACTTTTCTAGGTCAATGTGGACATTTCCAAATTCTTCAATTGTAAACCCCAAACCCAACACTTTTCCAAGTTCTTCTACATTAATGGATAACAATTCTTCTTTGCTATCTTTATTAACAATTTCTCTTTTGAAATCATCATAATTTAGGGCACAAACCATGATAAATTTTGGGCAAGGGAAAACTTCATGTAACATCATGCGCCCTAATCCAGTTACCCACAATGCACTGATACTATTGACTTGCAATTGCATTTTCTTTGTAGCCTTATTCTCAGATGAAAATCTAAGTTCTGAGGTACGCCTACCATAGGTTTCAGGATCATAAATATCATGGTATTCATCAGTGAAACCTGGGGTTTTAAGCAATTTTACATAATGTGTTTTTTTATCCAACATTGCTCTAGTGGTACTGGTGGTAGGCATGCAGTTACAATCAACAATATGAAATTTGTGAATTCCCTATTAGTCCTTAATTTTTCTTAATTCTTAAGCCTCTTAACCCTAAACCTAAACTTCAAAGTTAGAAAAAATAAGATTTTAAGAAACGTCAAACGATGAAACGTAGCCACAGGAATTCTTTAGCTCACCCGGATTTTGAATTTTGATTCTTGAAGTTGAAACTAGGATGAAACTTAAAACTGGGTTACTGGAATGGCTTTGTTGGAAGTGGAACTTTGGAACCCAGAACAGGGTGGTGCACTGCAATGAGCAAACTAAATGACACTGAAACGTCTACTCGTTACTTATGGACTACATAGTACACAATTAGGTAGTACAATGTACATCGCTGCCAACATTTAAAACAAGCCATTAATGATTTACTCCTGCATTGATAGAAAATTCTAAACCGTTGATCTTTGTTAATCTAACGGTTATAGGGTGATTCTGAATATTTAAGTTTGCAACCGTAGTGCTCTGTGCATTTCATTCCGGAATGCAACTACAACCATACATCAAATGTTCATCGAACGGTTGAGTAATTTATGATATAAATAATAAACATAAAACATGTGTTTTAAATTTTCTTTAAACTTTCATGTGTTAGGATTGACATCAAGGCCAAGGGGTTGGAAACTTAACATTGCAAAGGCCTTAATAAAATGAATTGCAATGTCACATTAATAGCACATTGCACAACCATTAATAGCATTTAACTTGCAAAGGACTTAATAAAATGAATTACAATGTCACATTAATAGCACAACCATTTATTTTATTACAACTGAATTACAACTTCGCATTATTACATAGTACAAATACAAATGTAAGTGCAAGTGCCAAGCTTTTGCTGGACCACTGGTGAAAAGTTGAAAATGTAAATGTGATACATGTATCTATGAAAATAAATGGAACTTGTCGAGTCAACCATGAGCTCTCAAAATAAACTCATGGGACTTGTCGGGTCAGCCATGGTCTTTGAAAATAAATGCATGGGGAAAGGGGGCTGAATCAAACTAGGGAAATGGGAACCATGAAGATACAAAATGTGCTTATCCCCTGCCAAAACCAAACTGATGTAGAATATGAGGGGTTGTAAAATTGCTCCCATGTAGAAGATGAGAACTTAAAATACATGAGGATTTCTTGGTAGGTCATGGTTTCTCAAAATAAATGCAAGGGACTCTCCTATCCAACCATGCAGATGATGAGGGGTAGTAAAACTACTCCCATGCAGAAGATGAGCACTGAAATTAAATGCATGTGAATTTCCTGGGTAACCATGCAGATGATGAGGGGTAGTAAAATTTCTCCCATCTTCTACTTGTAGCTTCCATGCACTAGGATAGCACTTATCTCCATTAGAGCTTCTCATCCTAGTTCAAAACCTGTCTGAGAAGTTAGGTAAACCAAATCAACTTATTTCCAATTCCACCAATTTTGAACTTGAAGGAAATTGGTCTTTTACTCTAACTACATAACTGGAGGCAGGAGAATTTAGAGCATCCCCAATAATACTACATCATCTTCTTCTTGAATCCTTATTAAGTTATTAACCCTACAAAATGAAAACCCTTATGACAATTAAACGAATGATTTTAGTTGTGCTCACTATCCTTATTTATGGGCCAAAAGTGCCACTACCAGCCTAGTCCCTTGTACACCTCACACATGTCATGTGTGAGGTGTATAGTTACTATTGACTAGTAATAATTGTGATTCGCACAAACCAAAAATCCAACTTAATCGTTACCTCAAGCTAGCTACATGCAAAGTTGCAAACTATACCTCAAGCTGACAAGCTGTGGTAGTGCCAAGTTGTCGATTGTCAAAATCACTGGATTATTGACATCATCATCTATGATTCTATAGTACATCACATGGTTTTCAATATAAATCTATCCAATCAATCACTTTGGCTATTCATATGCAATTAATCCACTCCACTGCCCAATACCACAGCCAAATTAAGACTTTCAATAGAATAAATGAAAGGTAGAGTAATTTGACGCATTGAAAAGAGAGAATTAAATGTCTTGTTTTACCTTAATCATTATCACTGTCCTAATAAGTCACAATAAATTTTACTCACTTATGATCAAAACTATATGTTGATTTCTGAAACCAATAATTAATAAAATCTCAACCATTGATTTCTAAAAATCTAACGGTTCTAGTGTTATTCCAGAGGTTTCAGTTTGCAAGTCTAGTGCTTCAAGGATTTACTTCCAGAATACATCTATAGCCGTCCATTGAAAATTCATCAAACAATCCCTCTTTTAAAAGAAACTTTATGCACGTGCATAATTCCAAATGGGGACATCGCTAGGTTGATGAGACTTGACCCTCAAGATTAAAGAGTTAAGATTTAAGGCTTTATCATAAAATATTTTGGTCTAACTTAGGCAATATTAAATGGTAAACAAGAGCACCAATATTTAAACGGTAAAATATTTAATGGTTCTATTGTAATTCTGGATGTTTCAATTTGCAAATCTAGTGCTTGAGATATATACTTCTGGAATGCAACTATAATCATCCATCAAAAATTCATCGAACGGTCATGGTCCATAATGTCGCATGGTCACTAAAACTTGGAACCTTCGAACCAAAGTCTAAAGTTTCAAATTTTTTGAATCCTCTGACCCACCAACTACAAACTACAAAGATGACCAAGAAAGACTTGCAACTAAGGTTAGGAAAAGCACCAAAACCCCAACCTTGGTGAATTAAGATAGGAAAGGTGGCAACTAAGGTTAGGAAAAGCACCAAAACCCCGACTTTAGTGAATTAATATAAGAAAGGTGGCAAGGACGGTGCATTTATAAAGTGACGATCGTGGGCAGATTTTAGCAAGTGGACATAACTAGAGGATCAATGGGTAATTAAGATCAATAGGTGCAGAGTTTGGAAAATTATTACTTCTCAGCCCTCGATTAGTGAAGTTAATAACAGAGTTTGGCATGGAGAAGAAGGCACACAGAAATTCTAAAAGAGTGGTGGTGGTGACATTGTAGCTACAGCAGTTTTCAAATGGAGGCCAACTTCACTCTGCATTTGAGGAGGCAATTAAATTGGTTTTACGGTGAAGCTTCTAACAAAAGATTAATGGGTATGTTTCTATTCACTGATGGGAGGTTGGTACAAAGTGGGGATGATTTTGGGGAAATCCTTTGGAAATCTGAGGCATAGATACAAGACTAACATGGAAGTATACTCCTTGATTATAGCTAATGGGGTTTGGACTTGGGGGAATCGACAAGCATAGTGAGAGAAGTGATGGAGATGATTGTGCATAGAGATTTCTTGGAAGGATTAGAATCAATACTTGAATGGGCAGTTCTAGGTGAAGGTTTTGACATCCGAGAAGGCTTTGGAAATGTGGAACTGGAAGGGGCAGAAGGATGCATCCCTTTCATGTGTTGGTCAGAGGATGAGATTAAAAATCAATGTAGGGGAGAAGCAAGGTTAGGCTGGGAAGCATTGAAGCTCTTTATAGAGCTAATGAAGGTGGAAGCACAAGCGAAAGTGGAGGAAAAGTGTATGAAAGAAAAAGGACAAAATGCGAGGAAGTGGAAGATGAATTAACACCGTTTTTGTAGAATTTGTAGTTTTTTGTAGGGATTTTGTAGAATTAACGCAAGACTAGTACTAAATTTTTGGCTTGTTGAAATATGTAAGATAGATACAGATAGTTGTGGAACTGGTTTTAGTTGGGCAAGGTTACTTTTTCTATTATGAAGCATGTTAAGATGCTTTTTTGAAAAAACTGTTATTGTTGAAGGTGATTTTTGGATGGTTGATGAAAACAATGAGGCAAATAATCTTTAATTTCATGCATTTTTTTATTAGTTTGATATTATGTTTAATTTGCCAATGTTTTTTTCTTAATCATTTGAAAATAGGTTTAATTCGCCAATGAATTTTATTTTTTAGTTTGAAAAAAAAGTTTTAATCGCCAACAAAATTATTTTTTCTAGTTTGAAAACAAGTTTAATTCACCAATCAAAATATTTTATTTGTTTGAAAATAGATTTTAATTGCCAATGGAAAAATTTTAGTGGTTTTAAAAAATTTGCATTTCACCGAGATTTTCCACAAACTTCTAGTGATTAGAAAAGATTCGCCAATGGACTTTTATTTTTTCACGAAAAGCAAAAAAATTTGCCACTAAAATTAATATTTTTATCGGGAAGTATAAAAGATTCACCAGGATTTTACACCTTCACCAAAGGGGGGGTTTCTTAAAGCTTTCCCTACTTTCTATCTTAGCCCTAACACCTTATTTTCCATCATTTGGGCCTTATTCAATCATCTTTTCTATTTTTTCATAGCTCTTGGGCTTCCTAATTAGCTTCTTCGTCATCATTTTTTACTACACACTTACAAATTTTCATCTTTTTGGATATTTTTCCTATCACCATATGTTCTAATGTGAAATTCACATAGATTGGAATTTTTACTACAAATTAGTGTTTTTATTCACAAAATGAAATTTCTATATCCATCCTTCAATATTCCTACAAGTAAATTTTAGTAAGTACAAAAACTATCTTTTGGCATTTTTTCCTTTGTTTCAAGACCTTTGCTTTGTGTTTCAACATTTTTGCCTCTTTTATGGAATATATGTTATATACACAAAATTTTATCATCTCCTTGGAGTTTAAATGTTTAATTGGTCATATTTTTTCCCTAACCCCTTGTTATTATATCTTCCTACTAGTCCAAGAATCCTTTGAGAAAATACTAACACATTTTTGTTGGATTGCTTACTAGAGGACCCATCATTTGAACTAACTCTAGTTGCACATTTTATTTTCTTAGGGGAATTAACATTGTGTGTCATTAATCGCATGCAATTTTCATAGTCCATGATAATGTATTGTTGATATTTCTAGCGTGAAACTATGTGTGGTTTTTAGCATCAACATTTCAAATCAAACTCCATGATCCATCATCAAGATAATGCAATAAGAGAAAAAGAGTGAGATAGATTATAGTAGACTTGGTTAAATAAATAGGTGAGAGGTTAGGGGAGATGCAAAAATATAAAATAATAAACAATATAAAAAAATATAAAGGTGAAAATTTTGAGAAAAAGAAAAGAACTTCCCCTGGCTAAAATTATCTCAGTAAATCTAGCTCTTTCATCAAGAACTCTTCCCACTTTGTTGATTTCATCAAAGACAAAAAAATAGATGAAAATGATCTTTTGGTTCTAGGGGTGATCCCACAATAGTGGTTTACAATTTTTGGCCAAAATGGACACTAAAATAAATTTTTTTAACTAAATCTTTACTTTTGGGCACCTATAGTGGCTAAACCGTGAGGAATTTGAAGATGATGCAAACTAGAGTTTCGTGAAATTTTTTCTATAGATTATAAATATATTTTTTTCAAAAATTTTGGAATCAAATTGCACTTCTTTTTCCATCTCCCTCAAAAGCTAGTTTTTTTCAGAAAATAGCATTTTAAAAAAGTGACGCTCACCGTATAACTCATAACTTTTTTCCATGAAGGATAAAATTATAATTATTTCTAATTTAGATTTATAACTCTGATATCTAGTGCTTCCACTTGGTTAGATAGTTTTTTATTGAATATTGTTTCTTTAATCTAGTTTTGAAGTCAAACCAATTATAATTCAGACATAGCGCGACTATATAACGTGTAACTTTTTTTGTATGTATCGAAATTCAAATTTTTTTCTTTGTTGGATCAAGGACTTCAATATCTAGTGCACTCATATTTTTCAATTTTTTTATAATCTGTTATTTTTCCACATGTGTAGAACAGAGAGCTTGATTTTGGTGAAAAACCTACATTCACAAGAAATAAAAAATAAATATAATAATAAAATTAAATTTATTTAAAATTATACTTTTTGGGAAGCTTATAATAAGGACTACATACTTACAAAAAATAAATTTTAAATGAATTCATTTGTTCCCCCAAAAGGTAAATCAAAAGTGATTTTTTATCAACATTGTGATAGGTGTAAAGGATACTCCGTTATAGGTATGGTTTAAAACTAGTGAGGTTCTATCCAAGGGGGTTTGATTTAGGTAGTTTGATAAAAACCTCCTCAATTTGAATGCTTTAAATGGAACTTTTTTACGGTTTAAATCATTATATTTTCTAAAAATATGTGATTTCAGCAAAAATCAGATCCTCCCAGAAATTGTAAACCAGCTTTGTGGGATCACCCAAGCTTTGATATTATCTCTCTCTTCACTATAGTTCTTATCCATGACTCTATTGAACTTATTAGACAAAAGGTAAGTGATAAAATTTCCTCTTGACCTTGAGTTATGCCTTATATCCACCTTCTTTTCTTTCCAGGGTATGATTTACAAACAAGTTGATGGAGTAGCCATGGGTTCACCTCTTTCTCCTATCATGACCAACCTATACATGGAAAAAATTTCCTCTAATCGTTCCCCTTCCAACCAAAATGATGGAAGTGTTATGTTTCTGACACCAACATCTGTTGGTCTCATGGGTGTGAGAAACTTGAATAATTCAATTCTCACTTAAACAATATCTCCTATTGCATTTATTTTACCAAGGAAATTGAAAATGAAAACCAACTCCCCTTCCTCGATATCCTTCTCACCAAGAAATCAGATGGCTCTTTAGCTCATTCTATTTTTCATAAATACACCCATAGTGATCTTTACCTTCACTCTTCCTCACATCATAACCCTAGCCAAAAGGATGGAACCCTCAAAACTTTGGATTTTAGAGCTTACTTGAAATTTTTGATTATGATCACATAGACCAAGAGCTAGCCCACCTCACCCATGTTTTATCTTTAAATGGATACAAAAAGAAGCACATCAATAGGGCGTTTAATTAAGCTAAAGCTAGGTTTACCTCCATGTGCCTAAGGCCCCTTTCCCCCTCTCCCTTCCCTTAGCTACCCTTCCCTATGTTGAAGGGTTCTCCAACAAAATTGTCAAGATCCTCATAAAAAAGGGCCTCTCTTGCACCTTCATGCCTATCTCCACTTTAAGAAATCATATCCCTTCCCCCAAGGACCCTGAAGATCGGCTCCTCAATACTGGTGTCTACAAAGTGATGTGTTCTTGTGGCACCCTGTACATAGGGGAAATAGGTCACTCTGTTAACACCAAAATCAAAGAACACGATGTTGACCTAAGAAATGAGCATGTCCTAAAATCTTCCCTTGTTGAGCACTCCTCTAAAACAAAACATCACATTGTTTTGGAAAATACTAAAATCCTATTCAAAGAATAAAACTACTCCAAGAGGAAGCTCAAAGAGGCCATTGGTATTATCCATCACCCTTCAAATCTAAATCATGACTAGGGTTGGAATCTCAATTTCTCTTGGAAACCCCTTCTAAATAGCCTTAAAAAAACCCCTCCTAGGCATTCCTATTTCCCTCTCACCTTTTGGTCTTTTCTTTCTTCTCTCCCCTTTGGTTGTATCTTGCCCCTCTTCTCCTCATCCTCTCCTTTCCTTCTCCTTCTCTCTTTGGTCCTTTGTGTTCCTTCATGTGTGTCCTTTTTGCTTTCCTCCTCTCTTTGGTTTGGTCTTCTTTTGGTTCTTTCTTTCAATTTCTTTTTATTAACCTCCAATTTTATATTCAAATCTTCTCAATATTTTTCCTTTTAAAAGTTTACTTTCTCTTTTTTTGTTTTTGTGGTTATTTTCATTTATTTTCATTCTTAGTTTCCCTTTTATTTTTATTTAGTCTTTTAGTAAGTTTTGTATCATTAACTAATAACTTTTTTAATCAATTAGTTTTTTAATCTTAATGTTATTAATTTCTTGTTTTTCATCCTTTGTCTTTATATATATATAGTTAAGTTATTAAATAATTATATATTAAGTCTTATTGTTCAGTTCTTGTTTTCTTGTCATTTTCTTTTTGTTTATTATTTTCATATTTTAATAATTTATTGTTTTCATTAATTTTTTCCTTATTAAATTATTTCCAAGTTATATATATATATATATATATATATATATATATATATATATATATATACATGTATTTTTTCGTATTTTTCTTGTCTTATTAATCTATTTCCTTAACAATTTATTTTAATTTGTTTTATTCAATTAAAAAAAAAATTGTATTTTATTATATTCTAAGTTTAATTTTTAGTCTTATAATAAATTTTCATTACTAGTTTTTGTGTTTTCTCTTTTAGGTTTTTTTTTCTTAGCATTTAATTATCTTTAATATTTGTAATTATCTATTTTTAACCCCTCTATATATGCACATATAGTAAGGTTAATAGTTATTCTTTTGTCTTTAAGTAAGGTTGTTTTTTTATCTTTATTTTTTCTTTATATCATATTATTGCATTAATATCCCTTCATTTCATTTGATATTAGCATTCATTAATATATTAATAAATTAAGGCTTCTCATTAATATATATTTACTAACAAATTTATGAAGTAGTTTTTAATGAAATAAAATCAAAGATTAAGAATAAGCAATATAATGAAATAATTTGCATTATTATAATTTTCTTCTCAATAGATTTTTTATAGTAATTAATTTAAGCTTTTTTTTTTTTAAATTCTAATTTTATTTTTAGTTTTCCTTGGTCTTCCTTATTAGGCTTCCTTATCTTTTTATCCTTTTCATTTTTTAGTTGTTTCTTTGGTCTTTTTTAGTTTTCTTTTCTTTTTCTCAAATTTTTCACTTTTATATTTTTGCATCTTCCCCGACCTCTCACTTATTTATTTAACCAAGCCTGCTACAACCTATCTCTCTTTTTCTCTTACTGCATTATCCTGATGATGGGTCATGGATTTTGATCTGAAACGTCGATGTTAAAAACCACACAGTTTCTAGTCAGAAATATCAACAATACATTGTGTCATGTTTATGGGAACAACATGGTTGGTATATTTTCTCTCTCTTCACAATGAAAGGTTATCTTAAAGATCAAAACACCATTTTGTTCTCTTTTATCATTTTTTATCTAAAGAAAAAAAGTCATGTATACCCTCTCTTTATGTTGCAGGTGATTTTAGAGATCAAGAGTGCTTGTGTTTGATTTCATTACCAATGGGATGACTTGAACCCTCATGTTCTAATAGAGTATATAAATTTGAGAGAGAATCTAAAGAATCTCCTATTGGGAGGACATTTTTTATTGGGTTAATATTGTAAGAAATTTGTACCTTATAAATTGAAGGAGGGGATTATTTTACCCTTATACACTAGGCCATTAGACATGCCCTCTTATTTCATATAATTTTACCTCACATGTACCTTTAGATATATATCAAGGACATCCCATAGAAACCCTATATAGCCTAGATCATAGGACCTATTACTCATGTTTGGTTAAATTGTTATAGCAACTAGTTAGCCTTGACTAGTTATTCACCTCATAACCTTTGAAATGGGTTTGTAAGCCATGATGCTCTCCCCTCATGTCATTGAGAGATCTTGGGTAATAAAAATAGTTAGCACCTCGTCATGTGCCCTACATAAGGAATATTGGTGGACTTACAATAATTCACAATCCTAATTGAATAATGTAACTCGTGCTCATATTCTTGGTATATTTTTTTTATTAAAACATATACTTATCTGTAAAATCTAAAACATAATATTTAAAAAATCCCCTTAAATTCAAATAATTAAACCTTTGACCTTTAAATCAAATTCAAAATCCTAAAATTATAATCCATGCTATACTAATATCATTAGCATAAAACATCAAAATAAAAAATATAACCTTTGAAGAACCCAAATTAAAAATACTCTTAAAAACCAAAGGTTTAAACCCTTCACCCCAGTCATAATACAAATTCATCCATCCCAAATATGCCTTTGAATAAAAGTAAACCTAAGAAAGAATAATATACCAAGAATAGAAAAAAAAATACTCTTTTGCATGCAAAATCCTCCAAACAACACATAGAAAATGACATTTATAATAGGAATCACAATATTCTTTCTTGGTTGTACCATTGGAAATCCATTATATGTCTGCTAGTACAGAGAATATGACATACGGAAAACTTATACCAATCAGATTACCTGAAAACTAATAATGATAAAGAGTGTTTGAAAACTATCACCAAAGAGGCATCTTCATATGAAGGAATTAGTAGCGAATAGAATCAAAATGAGGTGTTTTAAAAGAATAAAGCCATGCAAATATAAGAGAATCCCTTCCAAATAGCATTTTTGGAATGCTTATATTATTGCAGCCAAAAGTTTCTTTTCGAAACTGAAAGAGGTATTTGGATAGGAATGTAATGGTAACGATTAATTTGTCTGGATGTGAATATAAGCGTTACAAAATAATAAAAGAGCTCAAATTTTTGGCATGGAAGGAAGGCATTTAGAACGGAAGTATTTATTTTACAAAAAGAATATTAAAAATATTTAGAAAATTTGATTTAAATTAAAAATTAAAATTTGGTATCAAGTAAATCATCATCATAAAAAATTAAGAATATGTATTTAAATTATTATATTAATTAAAACAAGATTTTTGTCAAAATGAGAAAGAATTTAATGAATCAATATTACATTTATAGGTCGATAGTCAAAGAGAAATTATTTGTGGAAAAGGGGTCTTAAAAAGGTCTACACGCTTACTCTTTACAATTCACATTGAGACTTAGATGAAAAGTAGAAATATATGTTAGCTCTTGTAGACGTGTATGTAGGCAATGAGAGATTACAATAGATTTACAAGTGTTAGCTTCGGTAACATAAAGAAAGTGGGATTAATAATTTCTACAAACAATATTAAAATAGAACAAAAAAACTAATATCATGATATTTTAGAAGGTTACAAGAGAATTAAAAAAATCTACAATTTGTTTAGAATTTTTCTTTTATATTTTGTTCAAATGACCTTTGATTTAAACAATATCCATGAAAGAATGTGTAGAGAAAGACCTAATCTAACATTAATGACAAAACACAATACATGAAAGAATGTGTAGAGAGAAAGCTAATCTAACATTATATGAGAAGGAAGAAAATAATTGTTTGATAAAATGCCAAAAGATAATGACAAAGCACAATACTATCTATAAAATAGTTGGTGTGGCTAGCACTAAAGTGGTACGTACATAATAGGGTGAGAAATGATATTATGTGAGAAGGAAGAAAAAAAGTATTGATTAACTATCAAAAGACCACTAAATAACTCTTATTGTCAATGCTTGATATCCACCTTTAAATAAACAAACAATTTTAAAAAAAAAACAAAAAATCATCCAAACAACACATTAAAAAATACACCTTTTTAATAGGAATCACAATATTCCTTCTTGATTTTGCCATTGGAAATCCATTATATGTCTGCTAGTATAGAGAATATGGCATATGGAAAAAGATAAAATCTAACTTTTTCTTATACCATTCAGCGAATAAGCTGTTGTTATTGTTATTCCCTGGAAAACCAGCACCTAAGAATGATAAAGAGTATTCTGCATATGGAGGAATTAGCTTGTAGAAAATAGTAGCGAATATAATTAAAATGAGGTGTTGGAAAAGAATAAAAGCATGCTTCCATGATGGGATAAATTCTTGTACAGAATGTGCAAATCCAAGAGAACCCCTTCCACAGGAATTAGGGTATATTAATTTTGGAATGCTCCCAAGAGTGGTGTTCGAAATATTCTTTTTGAAATGAAAGAGGCATTAGAATAGGAATGGAATGGCAATAATTAGTTGCAAAATAATAAAAGAGCTCACCTTTTTGGCATGGAAAGGAGGCATTGAGATGAATAGAAGTAATATTCATCGGCAAAATAGAATGAAAGGTTTAGAATTTTTTTTTTTTTAAATTGATTTAAATTTAAGAATTTGAAATTTGTAGAATGAAGAATTGTTGTTGTTGTTGTTGTTTTTTTTTTTAAAATGGGATGATAGTGTAGATGTAGGGGAGAGAGGCCCATAGTGAAGTGGGCTTCAATAGTGGGGATAGAAGTAGTCCTCATCGGGTCTCATAGTGGAGCATCTTAATATCCAATTATAAAAGACTTTTTATCCATAAAATACACAAACTAACAAATCATGTGATGCCACATCGGTGCACCAATAAAACATGACTTAGTGCACCACTATCAGTCTCACTTTTTTTTTTAAGCCTTTTTTAATACCTTAACAAAAAGCATGCTGATGTGACATCATATTTGATGATGTGACCCTAAAATTAGGTGAGTTGTCAAATAAATTTTTGTACAAAATTGGGACTGATTTGAAATTCCATGTAGGATTTTGAAAAACACGAAGTTAGGGTGCTCCATTATGGGCCCCTCTCCCCTATAGGTCGTGTAAATGTTTGAGATGATAAATTAATAGGATGTTAATAGATGATAAGTATATAGAAAAATGTGAGGTTTAAAGTAAGCAAATGTGAAAGCATCACATTAACACTTGGATTGGGATAAGGATGGGCTAAGTGGACCCTAGAAAGTTATAGGGAAATGGATAGCAAAGCGGGCATAATTTGAAAGTCAAAATTATAAGGTACATGCAATTTTCAACATTACACTTACTATTAAATTTTTTGTAGATGAAATCCTTGGAGGTGTGAGAAATGTCAAACCTTTCACCATTTTTTGTAGAGGAATAAAACGCCCAAGTATATTAAATTACATAGGGTAAATCAATTAAAGAAATGACGAAAATATCTAACCCTAAAAAATTGATTTGAGTATAGAAATAGGTATTAATTTTTTTACAAAAATAATACTAAAATTGACAAATAAGGATATAATTGCTTAGCTTTATATGGGCCAACAAATAATCTACTATAGCATACATGTGCACTATGGTTCATCTTAAAATTATGATATCAAAAGTACATTACTCAAGCTCTAATAGATAAAAAAATGAATTGGTTTATGTCAAGGTTCAAACCTACACATATGATGTTAAACACTTGAAATTGTGGCCTTGAACCTGCAATGTCTACTCTTCATTAATGTGTTCACTTGTAAATATTTGGATAAGATGGTGTTAAAAAGCACTAATATAACCTATTATCAGGTGGGATATTTGCTTCTTGTCTCTATAGTATTCAATACATGTTAGACCAATTCAATGGTGTTGTTGACATGCCAAGTCAAATGTAAATGCATGTCTATCCTAATGAACATTAATGATGATTTAATAATCTAGATGTTTGATTGTAAGTGTATTGTAACGATAATGTGATGTCCTCTAGATAATTAAATGATACAAGGCTTTGTCTTTTTATACATCATCCTAACATTTAAATTTGTATATTTTGAACATAAGTCAACAGATAACAACTAATTAAGACTAAGTTAATTTATGCCCATAATATAAAAAACGATTTTGAAAAATGAAGGTCAAAGTTATCCATAGAATCGTGAACCACAACTACAAAATTGACCCATGATAAAAAAACATGAAAGTTAAAGATCAAATACATATCCTTGGAAAATTCAAATTCAAATTTAATTCAAATTTAAAGATGAAACAACCTTTACATAGAAACACATCATTAAACACTAAACCATTATAATAAGAACTCAAGGTAAAAACCAACCCTGTAGGGCACTTTCATCTCTTTACATCTCTTCTCTTAAATTAATATTATTATTTATATAATTTATTTCTTCTATTTTTTTCCATAACTTACTGAAAATGCCCTTCTTCTGCAAATACCAAAATATAACATAAATTTAGTAGTGGTCAATAATATAGATTCCCGTTCTATGCTTGCATGTCCGCCGTTAACGCGTAGCATGCCGACAGAAGAGAAAAACGCAGTTCTGAAGATAAGGAGCTTATCATTTTCAATATATAACTAAAAATTGCCGACAGCGGATGAGAAGGGGGATAGTACGGATCTGGCTAGTGTTGGAAGATGGTCGCTTTCGACTCCATCTTTTCCTTTGATGGCCCGACCGGCGGGCAGGAGGGGTCCCCATGTTTCAACTTTCGACAATATGCTCTCTATCGGCTACCGCCCCTTCATTCTGGGGCGGCAAATAGTAAATGGACGTTCACACTTTGTCTTATGTGTTGTTGAGTAAGTACACCCCTTAACTCTGTCTTCTACGCCTTCACCCTGGTTATACCTTATTCCTTGCCTCGTCAAATTTCTTCTGCCTTTTAACTTTCAAGCCAACCAAAGACCTGCAAAAGGACGATGGCTTGGCCCGAGGAGGGCACGAATGGCCTTTGGTGAATGGAAAAGATGGCCACTGAACTTCCGTAGATGATTCAAATGAATATGAGATTCGAAATCACCATCGAAGTGGGTGTCCCAACTAAATCAAAGATATAAAAAGTGTGTAATTCCCCATGAGAATATATACTATTTTAGTAGTGCAAGTTGCATACCTAGACCCTTCTCCCTTGTGATTTGTATGCCCACTTGCATACCCTAGCCTTTTCTCCTATAATTTGGGCCCACCTGCATACTTAGTCTATTCTCTTGCATACTCATATCTTTTTTTCTTATAATTTGGGCCCACTTGCATACTCAGTGTTTTCCTTCATACTCATAATTTTTTTCCTTCTATTTGGGCCCACTTGCATATTCATAGTCTTTTCCCTAGCATACCCATAGCCTTTTCCCTTATAATTTGGGCTCAATTGCATACTCATAGACTTTTCTCTTCCATACCCATAGACTTTTCTTGCATACCCATATCCTTTTCTCTTATGATATGGATCTAATTAGATTAAAGTGTTAATCTAATGAAGTTTATAAGTGGAATATTCTTGTGTGAAATGGTCTATAATATCACTACATTGTCATTCCATTATTACTTATTCTTAGAGACCATCTTTGATCTCTAGTCCTGTCATTAATATCTCTAGGTCAAATATGTAGATGTAGAATTTACTTGGGCATTTTCATAACCGTGAATTTGAACTTTGAACTTTTAAAACTCAAATTTAAATTGATTCCCTTTTACTAGTCATTTTGAACTAACATAGCACATGTTTATGTTGAATTGTGTGTTATTTTATTGCTTTAAGATATATTTATTCACTCATTTTAAAATTATGTGAGAAATTATTAAAAGAATTGTCATAGAACATATATGAGAGAATCATAACAACATTATCAAGGCATTACATCAACATACATCATCCTAGACACCATCACATGCTTGCTTGTTATCTTTCATCTTTCACTCAATGTTGTAATGTCAATTCACTAGGGATTTAAATGAGGGGAACATATCCCTCACAATTGTTAGGAAAATACTAAGTTGATCAAGTCATTTCTTAAATAATGTCATGAAAGAAAAATATGTATACAAGCTTACATAATAACCATAATGCAAAGATCAAAGACATACCACAAGATTATACAATATATATTGTAGGAAAATCCTAAGAGGGAAAAACCCAACCTCCAAAATCATCCACATTTAAAGTATTATTCAATAATGAAAACATTACAACACTTACACAACTTCTCCATGAATACTACCGAAACATCAAGCTCCTCTAATGCATCCTTCATGTATTCAAGTGTAATGGATAACCATACACCACACATCTCATGTTATGGTTCACATATACGCTCAACAAAAAAGCTCAATACATATGATAACTCACTCAACTAGTCAACACACCAACCAACCAACCCCAACAACTAAACATGTGCTTGATTTTATAGAATCAAACTCACATAAAACAAATAAGTGATAGAGTAAAACCATATGCCTCAAAACCATGAGTGCACAAAATCTTTGACCCTAACATTTTTTTTTTTATGTTAATTTTTTTCAATATAAAATATTGTTCTCATGTGCAACCCACACATAAAATATCTAACTAATGTTGCATACAACTTTACAACTAGACCCAAATAAATATTTAATGTGGCTAAGCACATCTCTTAAAGATGCACCACAAATAAATATTTATTTTGCATAATTAAAAACATATTTTTCTTGTGCAAGATGTACATCTTTTCCTAACATTCTTCCACTTGTATGCATTGCATAAGGGTCAATCAATGAAATACATCATTATAGTCATCCAAAAACCACATGAATCTCCAACATGCTCTCATACTTTTTAATGTCCCAAACATGTAATTTAACACAAAATACTTATTTGCGTATTGGAATTCAATGAACAACATTGTACAAAACATAAATATTTGAAATCAAAAATTGATAAGCCAATTATATCAACCAGTTGATGCAAATATATTCAGATCAAACAACAACTTCTTACAGAACTTCTTTGAAGCACAATGCAATCTTTGAGGTGAGAAAGATCTCAAGAGCCAAAGGGGTTTCATCCTCTGATCCAGGTAACCACTTGGGTTTCGTCCAATGGCTACAATTCCTATGGGTTTTCATCCACATAAGGGTTTAGAACATAATGTTCAAATTGTATAAAAAGAGGGCACATAATAATCAAATGCCTAGAACGGAATTTAGCTACCTATACATATATGCTGCTAATTTCCCTCAAAGAATAGGTCGACTTGAGACAAAGTGGTGCCAAAGCCTAGAATTCAAATATCTACATGCTACGCTTAGGTCAGCCTTAAGACCTGGAGGAAATTCCTACTTAGGACTAACATATCCTACTACAGACCTATCCACGCACTCCCTAGATCTCATCCTTTATTCTCCTACTCCATAGTTATCTTTGCATGATCTAGAGAACACTCATCCCATTCACCCATGTAGTTTACTATTGGGAATCCAACATAGGCATATTTTGATAATGAGCTCTCACTCAGAACCAGTTTGTCCTTCCAAATCTCTGAATATGTGGTAGATATGGCTCTGTAGTTTTTTTTCTGAACCACAGCCTAAAATTTCCTCATGTGGTAAGATGTGCTATAATCTCCCGATTAGGCCAAGTGGGGCGAAGTTGGACTGCGACACAAAGTGATCTTCTGACAACTATAACTCTCCAAATATGGATCCTCTTTGGCTAAATTTTGGATTTGAGTTGCACTGGATACTGAAGAGATTATGTTCCAAACCACACATTCCTGAACTCTTCTACTATGAAATGTGGCAAGACGATTGGGTCTCACTCTATAACTACCTATCCAAAAAAGGGGACATGACAAGTCCCCCCTCTCAAAACTTATTGTCCTCAAGCAATTCAGACTTGGATGCTCGAAAATTGCAGGACCTTCCCATGTAGCATCTTCAACTGGAAAATTCCTCCACCAAACAAGGTATTCAGTTATGCTCCTATTCCTTAGCTCCTTGATTCGGGTGTCAATCATTGCTTCTGGAATGAGAGTGAGCTTCCCTTCATCATCAAGTGGCGGTAACTTAGTTTCTTGAGCTATGTGCAATCCCAAAACCTTCTTTAGATAGAACACATGGAAAATATTATGGATTTTGTTTCCCTCTAGAAGCTCAACCTCATAAGAAATTGAACTCCAACCCTTCAAATAACCCTATATGGCCCATAAAACCTTGGTTTAAGTTTCTCTATTTCGCTTCTTTTAAGGGGAGATTGTCTATAAGGCTACAATCTGATGAAGACCATATCCCCTACTTCAAATGATTTTTTAGTCTGCTTCTTGTTTGCATATATCTTTTGTTAGTTCTAAGCTTGTTGCAAATGTTCTTTGAGCTTCCTCAATACCTCTTGGATTTGATTGATCAGGTCACCAGCTATCAAAACTCTACTATTAGTAAGAACCAAATTTGTGAATGATATAGCTTCATACCCATAAAGTGCCTTGAAAGGAGACATGCCAATTGACATGTGGTAAGTGGTATTGTAGCAATACTCTTTGTTGATGGGTGTTTTTACACTTCTCAACACAGGTAATGCAGAGGTGCATCACCTCTCTTGAAAGGAAATCTCCAACAACAAGTTGTTGAAAATCACCCCAAAGTCTCGCGGGTGTCAGGTCATGACATGCTTGGAATGTCTCAGTTGTTTTGATGTGATCTTGTTGGTAATCATAGGGTAGACTTACATAAGTTAAGTTGGATGAGAATTGGATCTTCTAATGGAGTTCTTAAAATGGGAAAGTGATTGCACAATTTCTATAGGTTCGAACAACAGTCTAGAACTCCTATTTTAACTTCAGATTTGGATTTACAATGTGTAATGAACCTTGTTCAAAGTCACTATTAAAAAAAGGAAAAAATGGCAGGGAAGAGAGGAAGTTCCCAGACCTGAAACTAGCAATGAACAGTGATAATGGAGGACCCTATTGTAGACAACCTTCCTAAAATTGAGTTCCACTTAACTAGATTTCCTCATAGTCACCTGAAACTAGTGCAATCTTCTAAGGACTGTGGATTTTCAACCATCCAGTCACCATAAGCATGAACAAAAGATAGATATTTAGTGTATCTTTCAATTTATGTCTAGACTAACTTTACATAGCTATTTATCATCAATAAACAACAAAAAGTATAGACAAGGAGTTTCCAACACATAATGGCATTCTTCAATACCAATGCACAACATTAACTAACTACTAAAACAAGCCAAAACATATAGAACAAAGTTAATCTACTCAAATTCACTAACTATGAGAAGAATCATGCAACATAAAGTTGGAACTCAAGAATCCACCAAATCAATGAATTTCTATTAAAATTCCAGCAGCATGTCTTTACAACAACTCAACTCTCTCTTGAAAATGAGAGGAGACCCCCTATTTATAGTGTCCAAAAAGAAAAATTAATGGCCAAGATTTAATCTCATTGTGTGGCCAAGATTCACTACCAATTAGGGTTTCACATACCCCCAAATATATTGTAATTTAAAGATACATTTCGTCATTTAGTCTATTTTATCCTCATGTGGCAGCACTATAGCTCTTTTATCTTCTAGTTGATTTCCTTTTGTTGCATCTACTTAGTGAGGAACTCATCATAAATCACAGGATTTCCTTCATTCTTCTTTGTAGTGGTGTATTCAACAAACTTACCGATAAATGCATGGAGCTTGTTCCACTCCAATATGTCTAACTGAATCACTTGGAAGTTCAATTTCCTAGATTTGCTCGTAAGCTCATCTTAGTCCATGTCATACTTTTGTGCATTCTTTATCACTTGTTTAGATTGGGCAAAGGCTCGTGCAGTGAAACCCATAAAATCTGGTGTTAGTGAATTTGTGGTCCCATTCTCCATCTTCTTATGGAAGTATGACTTTATTTTCTTAGGGTCTAGTTCAACGATGGGCATATCAAAAGCTTTCATCAGCCTTAGATATTCTTCACAAGTCGCTCTAATTTCCTTCACCCAATCAATATCTAGCTCCACCTCATGGAGCACTCGTTCCAACACTTCTTTTCTATGGTCCAGGCCCAACTTCCATGTCTCCACAAGCTAGTGGTCACCTTCCACCAAAGCAAGCTCCTTTTCCCAGGATCTCTTAGGTATCTTGAGGATAGCCTCAAGCTTGGGATAGGTGATCCTATATAAATTTGGGAAGTCAGTACAAATTTTCCTTGCGGCCTATGCCCATGTTTCCATTTTTGAGGACCTGTTGGAACCAATCCTTTGTGGCCTTTGTCCAATTCTTTCTTCTCTCCAACTTATTAATGTGGTCCTTGGATAGCAGTTGCGGTGGCATTGATGACGTAGTGGGGAGCTCCTCATTCAACGACCATTGTTGAATGTAAGCTATTAGATCTGTCATATGTTCTTTTAACTCCTCTTTGGAGGTCTTATCCTTCTTCATTTGGTGCATGATGGTGGCGACAGATCCCTGGAGATGGTCAATTTTCTACTCCCTTGTTGTTCCCAAATCAATGGTATAAATCTTATAGCTTACCCCCTCTTCTCCGATAACTGGAGCGGCTATTTGTACAGTTCTAGATCTTGATGCATCCATTGTCACATGAGATCTAACCTTTGGCTTCTTCTCTTTCTTTGTACTTATTTGGGCTCGAGCCAAGATGGCCTCTAGGCTTACCTTCAGATTCCTTAGGGTCGAGGTTTTCCTTTCCTATTGATTTTTGAGCCATTCAGGCTTTCATCTTGTTCCCTAAGTGGAGGCTCAGTGTTCTATATTTTCTCATATGTATTCTTCTCTTCATCGAAGGGTTGTTTTTCTAATTCTTCCCCAACGTTCTTTTGTTGAGCCAACTCCTCCTCGAGCTCCAGGTTGAAATTTTCCACAATATATTTGTGTTGGGCTCCTTAGTGTCTTCCTTGGACGACTATGATTCTTCCTCCTCTCCATCACGCACCACCTTATCAATCACTAGGTGCTAGTACTCAGGGTACTTATGGTAATCATCTGCTTCTTCTTCCATCTCCTTAGTATATTCCCTTTCTTTCCTCTCCAATTCTTCTGATATCTGCATTGTTGCTTTCATTTTTGGTGATTCAGTTGGAGGCATAGGGATAGGAAGGCTAGCAACAACATGTGTTAGGGAAGCTTGCACAACGGGGTTCATGAATACCCCAGAGAGCTTTGTTGGCATGTTTTGCATGTGCCTAGCGAAGGCTTCTGAAAGTGATAGGGTAGGCATTGTAGTTGCCATTGCAGTGGTAAGTGGAAGAGAGGTGGATGGAGACATGGATGAAGAAGAAAGCAGATAGGTGGTGACAGAGGAAGAATCTATCACCATTACTTGTGCAGTAGGATAGGTGGAAGCAAGGTGGACCGAGATATCCACCCCGGGCAAAGAAGTGGCAACCATCACCTGAGAAGCAGGTGGGAGGGAAAAAGTAGTGGCAATGGTAGCAACGGTTATTGCGAGAGTGGAGGCAGCAAGTGGGGACTTTGGCTGCTTGGCCTCTTGTTCTTCTCCTTCATGGAGTGGGTCCTCTTGGATGGTGGGAATCTCTGTGAAACTACTAGATGTCTTTGATTTCTTGGAAGGTTCACTTTCTGAGGCCTTCCTTGAGTACACCCTAGGCTTATACTATTGTTCAACCGTCTCTTTTCTCTTCCTTGATCATGTACTAGGAGGGGATTTTGAAGTTTCTCCCATCAGGGCAGCAGTAGCAAAGGCATTGTCAGTCTTGCTTTTTGGATCATCCTCGAGCTCTCCATATATCAGGGTGGCTCCTTGTAGCTTCAATTGGGTGATCTGCCTATCGATCCATTCTTTTGTTCTTGCCTCAATCAACTTCATTAGAATATCAAGGTCATTGACCTCTTCTTCGTTCTAGTCAATTAATAGCAGTGAGATATTGGCAACTGCATTGTATCAAGGATCAATTACTGTATTTTGATCCTCCACTATTTTATGTGGCACAGGGAACAAGTTGACCTTCTTGATGAAGTACGTCATCATGCGCATGTAGTACCTCATATGCAACTCCTTTTTATCTCTGTAGTTGGCCCAAAAGTCATCAACATTATGTACATGGGCATGTTCAATCCTGACCATCTTCTTGAGCTTTCCGTATGGATCCATCTGTGGCCAGGTAGTGTGGAGCTCTAGGTTATATTCCACAAGTTCTTTATCAGAATAGTCTGAACAAAAGGATGTTTGGAGTTCATACATTCCCTGGCTGAAGGAGAGAGGATAGGGAATCCCCGCCATGTGTTTGTCACTTAGGAGGGTGTGTGATTGATGTAGCTACTGAGAGAGTTCAAGTAGTATTAGTCAGTCATTTGGGTACCAGGGTAGCTTATATGGTTTCTCTGAGAGACCCTCAGCTTAGATGTATGTAAATTTTGGAAATTGTACTAATAGAAAGCCAAACTGCCGAATGTAAGCATTAGCACTATGTGAGACCCTCCTTTCGACATCACCCCCAAGCATTCTAATAATATGGCCTATGAAGACGTCATTGACTCTACAATAGTCTTTCTTAAAGTTTTGGAATTGAAGTTGGGGACACCTATCATAGACCTTCAATTCCCTATCTGGAGCTAGGTTTGGTGCCACGAATAGTCACATATATTGGGCATGTTCAGCAAGCAAATAGACTAGGTATGATGTCATATAAAATTGTGAAGTCTTCTTCATTGCCACCAACTGTTCATGCAAGCACTGGTTGATCATCCTTGCCCAATAGAATTTGGCTTCACCTCAGAGGATTTCCTCTACAAAGTATAGCATCCACTCCTAAAAGAAGTTCATAGTTGGAAGACCCATAACTCTACTTAATAGGGTTACCAAGTCATGGTAATCCTCATAGAAATCACTTCAAAAGAGCTCTTAGGGCACTTTATTTGCACTGCCCCTCTTCTCCTTCAACCAATACTGGTTGATAAGCTTCTTGCATTTGAGGGGATCGATGTCCCACATTTTCTTACCATATTCTTTGGATGTTTCCTCCATCTCACTAAAGGTAGGGATGTGGAAGGTCTTCCCTATTGACTTGGCACATAGATCAATTAATACATTCCCATCACTATCTACAATTCTTCTCGTGTCCTTCTGATATGCCTCCCTACAGGCCATTACAAGCTCAGGGGAAATGAGAGTGGGTGGGAAACCAACAGCCTTAGCCAACCCATTGCTTTTGATTTTCTTGGCATTTTTTGTCGTGTGGTTGATCCAAACCCTTTGTTCACATTTACTAAACCACTCCATGCAAAGGGCCAAACCACAGCTAGAATCTTCTTGACAGAATTAATGTCAGAGAACAATGTTTGCTACAAAATATTAAACCTGAGAAACTTCAACAGGCCAACACCTTCTAAAATGACTTCCTATGAGCCAGATTCAAAATGCTAAAAAATAGAACAAGCCACAGCCACAGGGGAAAATAATTTCTTTTTTCTTTTTTCTTTGATAGAGTCAAAGCAATATACAGGGGCGTCGCCCTTTTAAAAGTTCCAACTTTTTCAAAAAATTTAAAGTAAAATAGAGAGCATTGAAAACATAATTGTCTTAGGCAAAGGAAATAAGTACAAAGAAAGACAACAAGCTGTGTAATGAATGAGAGTATAAGGGGCTAAACAGTGGCTCAAAAGTGAGAAACATACAATTACAGTCTCAAATTTCAAATTTCCTGAGGATTCATTCTAAATTTTCTTTAATTTAGGTCTAATTAAGTTAAAGCAAATGATTAACAGTGTTTCCAAGTAATTAATTATTTTCTGCATAGAATGAGAACAAGAAAGATAAAGGAGGAACTTGGAAAGATTCACAAATTTGAGCTGGGAATAATTGTCGGATTCAACACTCCAAGCTACAACTCTAGCTTTTCCAAGATTTCACCCTATAGCTCTAGCAACTTTAATTCCCACAGCTACTGTAAAACCCTAATACCTTCTTGAAAAACTTCAGAGTTTTCCTAAATTCTAGAAATTTCCAGAGAAAACAGAGAAAGCTTCAAGCAAAACTCAGCCAGATGTTCACGACAAGCAAAAACTAGAACTAGTTTTTTCCTCTGAGAGCAATAAAACCAATTGCCCCTATGGAATTAACTCCACTTCCTTTTAATTAATTTCCCTTAACTGATTTTATTCCTCCACTAATTTCAAATTTTCCTTCCTTTTCAACTTTCATAAAATTTTACCTTTCATTTACCTAACACATAAGGTGCCACTAATTTACTAATTTATTATTTAAATTTCATGTAGAGTTTGCTTATGCAAACATAATAATTTATATGTACAAACATTTATATATATATACATATCATTTAAACGTCCTATTTTGAAGAAAAAGTCTTAATTTAATAAAATTTAATACCATATTAGATTTAATTTAATTCTTTAATTTAATTAGACTTTTATATAAAACCTTCTATTTTGTCAATTTAAGTTTAAGGAGTTAATCAAATAAAGCATAAGTCATAAGCATGACTCAAGATGGAATAATTAAACGATATTGACCCAAAGAAAAATGAAAGTAAGATGACCACACAAATATGAAGCAATACCAACAGACCTCATAGAAGGGATGAAACATCAGGGATTCGTCCTTGACAAGGACGATGGCTCGAAGTGGGGGACTCAATGTAACCTCTGAACAACAACTCCATTGGGTTCTGGCATGCTCAGACCTGATAATCATGTAGAGTCAATGCCCTGTACCTACAACCTACAACAAAACGAAGGGTTGAGCATGTGTATAAAGAAACAACCAATCACACCGTGATGGGGAAAATAGAGAGTTGTAGGGCACTCGCAAGAGAGTGATGCAACACTGTTCCCCATCACCAACACATAACAACTGATATCAAAACATGATACACATACATCCAACATTACATAACATCATCATATCAATGATACTCTTATAAGAAATCAACTAATCTGCTAAACATGATAAAATAAGAAGCATCAGATATCACATTATTATTGAATAATCATCATAATGTCATCATACAATCATAATATATACTCATCAAAATATCACCACATTTGAGTAACATCCAATAGTGTCATAGTGTCTATCAAGTAGTAACATAAGGTCAAGCAAAACAACATCATAAAGTCTAGATAAAATCTAAGAAGCTATCTAAACATTAGAAAACTAAGGGGGCATCACATCCTCCCCCTCTGACCAGGCTTACTCATGGAATCCTCTAAACATATAGGGATAAAGTTCTCTCATCTTGGAAGCATCCTCCAAGGTAGATGAAGACTCATTGTTAGGATCCCACTAGACCCTAACCTGCTCTATGTCTCGTCCCCTGAGTGTGAGTCTCCTGTGTTGAATGATTCCTATAGGCTCCAAAGTCAGTTGCCAGTCCTCTATGTGTAATGCATTCCAATCGAGGATGTGAGATATATTAGGATAATATGGTATAAGTACAAAAATGTGAAATTCATCATGTATGTGCGAGAGATTGAGCAACAAAGCAAGACAATATGCTACAGGTCCAATCCTCTCCAAGATCTCAAAAGGTCCAACAAAATGTGGTGTGAGCTTAGAGCCTTTTTCCGTAACGGATCAAACTCTTTCACAGTCGCACACACGGGAATACTTAGTCACCAACTAAGAATTGACGATCCACCTTGTGAGCATTGACATATTTCTTTTGTTTGTCCTGAGCTGCTACCAAATGCTCCCTAATGTGAACCACCTGTTGCTCCATCTCCTGAAGCATCTTTGGACCCAACAAAACCTTATCCTCCAAACAGTCCCAGCTCAAAGGGGTCTAGCACAGACAATATAATGCTTGGAAAGGAGGCATGCCAATAGAACTGTGACAACTATTATTATATGGAAATTCTACTAGATATAGGTAGTCCTCCCATTGTGTCTATTGCTCCATGACGTACATCTGAAGCATGTCCTTAAGGATCTGGTTGACCCTCTTGGTCTGCCCATCCATCTTTAGGTGATAAGTTGAACTGAAGTTCAACTGGGTCCCTAATGCATGCTATAGGGATGCCCATAGAGTTGAAGTAAATATTGGATCTCTGTCTGAAATGATCAAACGAGGAATACCGTGTAACCTGACAATGTCCTCCATGAAAACTTTGGCCACTGATGAAGCATTGTAAGAGGAACAAACAAGAGAGAAGTGTGCCACCTTCTTCAACCTGTCTACAGTGACCATAATGGCATCATGTCGACGTGAAGAAATGGGAAAACCAATAATAAAATATAATCAGATAATGTCCCATTTCCACTTTGAAACCAAATGAGGCTGCAAAAGTCCTATAGGATGCTAGTGTTCTGCCTTCACTCTTTGACACTCTAAACACCTTGACACAAAATCATAAATATCTCTCCTCATACCGACCCAAAAGTAAAACTGTCGAAGATCAACATGCATCTTTTTGACACCAAGATTAGCTGAATACGGTGCTCAATGTGCCTTTGGCATGATCAAAGTGCGAAGATCTCCAGTGGAAGGTACATAAATGTGACCCAAATTCCTCAAAAGGCCATCAGACTCAAGGGAATATCTTGCAAATCTTCCCTCTAAAGCTCTAACTGACTCCACCTCAGTCCTCACCTCCTGATTCCAACCATCTAAAGGAAGAGCTGAAAGTATCTGACTCCTCAAATCCACACCAAGAATCACTGCCGATAACTCATGTCTCCATCTACTAAGTGCATCTGCTACTACATTTTCCTTTCCTTGGATGAAATTCACCTCAAAATTATATTCACATAGGAACTTCGTCCATCATCTCTATTTGGCATTCAAATTAGGCTACTTAAAGACATACTATAGACTATGGTGATCAGTGTGCAACTCAAATTGATGCCCCAATAAAAAGTGTCTCCACCTCGTCAAAGCATGTACTACTATTACTAACTCTAGGTCATGAGTAGGGTTATTCAACTCATGATCCTTGAGTTTGTGAGACTCATAGGCAATCATGTGACCCTCCTGCATCAACAAAGCTCCTATACCCTCCAAGGAAGCATCTGTACACACTCTAAAATCCCCAGAAGGATCAGGAACAACTAAAATTGGAGCACTGCTCAATCTCTCCTTAAGAGTTTGAAAAGATACCTCGCATGGCTTTGACCAAACAAATTTCTCCCCTTTCCTTTGAAGAGAAGTAATGGGGTGTGATATCCTCAAAAACCCATGAACAAACTGATGGTAGTAACTTGCTAATCTCATGAAACTGCAAACCTCTACTACATTAGTAGGTGTTGGCCAATCAATGATAGCTTGGATCTTTGAAGGATCCACAACAATGCCCTCTCTAGAGATAATGTGTCCTAGATATTTCACCTCTATCTTGAAGAACTCACACTTTGACAAGTTAGCATTTAGTTGATTCTCTCTCAAACATTGTAGCACCTGCCTCAAGTGATCCTCATGCTCCTCCATAGTCCTAGAATAGATCAATATATCATCTAGAAACACCAAGACAAACCGGTCAAGGTAGGTGTGAAACACACCATTCATCAAACTCACAAACAATAAGGGTGAATTCATTAACCCGATTGACACCACTATGAACTCGTAGTGTCCGTATCGAGTACGAAAAGTTGTCTTATGTATATCTGCCTCGAAGATGCGCAACTAGTGATAACCTAATTTAAGATCAATATTTGAGAATATCCTAACACCCTTGATCTAATCAAATAGATCATCTATCCTTGGAAACAAATATTTTTTCCTTATTGTCACCTTGTTCAACTACCGATAATCTATACACAATCATAGGGACCCATCCTACTTCTTCACAAAAATCACTGGTGCTCCCCAAGGAGAGACACTAGGATGAATAAATCCCTTCTCTAACAACTCCTCAAGCTATAATCAAAGCTCCTTAAGCTCCTTAGTGGTCATCCGGTAAGGATCTCATGAAATGGGCGCAACTCTAGGTACAAGATCAATCTTAAAGTCGATGTCACTCTTAGGTGGCATTCGTAGAATCTCGCTAGGAAACACATCAACAAACTTTCTAAGAATGAGATGACTATCAAGTGACACCTCCCCCTGAATCTCTCCTAACTCCAAATCATTAATTTTCACTGCAAATAACTGACAGCCCTGCTACATACACCTCTTCAACTACATAGCTGAGATCATCCTCAAAGAAATAGGTCTCTGAATCGCAACTACCTCAACCTCACTGCCAGAATCATCAACACACTTCACCGACTTGTGGCGACAATCTTTGACTTCCCTATGAGCCTCTAACCAATCCATACCAAATACCACATCGTAAGAACAAGGAGGAATGATACGAAGATGAACCATGGTGTTAAGAGATCCAATCTTCAAATTACAACCATAGACAAGAGACTGAGTTGCGACCTTAGCACTAGAAGCTAACTCAACTTGCCACCTATCATCCTACTTCACTGCCACCAATCCACATCACACTACTACAAAAGGAGAAATAAAGGAGTCTGAAGCACCTGAATTAAAGAGTACAAAAATTTTACCACCTTGTAACACACCTGATGTCTCAACCATTGTTCCCTGGTGCTCAACCTGGCGGTTGTCAACCACAACAAAAACCTTATGTGATCTACCCACATCCCAACTATTAGCTCTAAAGCCATTGGTCTCTAAGTAAATCTAGATGTGCCCCTCTAAGGACACTAATGAGAAATATGACCCTGGTGTCCACATGAGAAGCACCCTGTACCTCTGCCAAAACCTCTACTACCTAGAGGTGCACTAGACTGCTGAACACTGCCCGTATTAACTATAGACTATGAACTCTGGGCTGGCTGATCAGAGTGATAACGCTTAATTTTCTGCCAATTCCTATCTCTCCTGGGCTGAGATCTATCATCCTAACGAGATCAAGAGTTCTTATGTTTAGACTGTGAGGGCTGTTGCTGATGTTGTCCACCCTTAGAGGGTGCCTTTTGACTCCTAGATGAACTTGCTGACTATGACTAACCACCACGTGAATTGAACCCTACAGGAGGTGCACTGCCAATCTAAACCCCTGTCTATCCACCTAAATCCATAGCTAGATTCTCCTCAACAATTTGAGCTTTTTCCACAACTACCTCCATTATTTTCAGCTCGAACACCTGAACACCACTACTAATGCAGGCATTTAAGCCCCTGATAAAGTGATGTACTAGCATGCCCTCATCATCTACGATGCCATCGTATTGCTCAAGTTCATAGAATCTCCACTCATATTGTTCCATTGAAATTTCCAACTGTCTCAACTCATGAAACTCATCTGCTCAGCGCTATCGCCAATGGTAAGACAAGAATTGGGCTCTGAATCACTCAAGGAACATCTCACATGACATTGAGTCTATATCCAGATGGAGCTTTTGCTCGTCAAGATGCTACCACATGGAAGCAAACCCTCAAAGATGCATAATGGCGCATCTAGACTTGGTATTGCTACCATATGGGTGCATAGAAAAACATTAATTCATATCGATTAGTCAAGTCTTTGCCTCTAATCCATTGCTTGTCCCATCAAATTTTGGAGGATGTGCTAAAAGAAGGTCCCTCATGTGACCAAAGAAAATGGCATCCTGCTCAACAACTAACTCCCTCCTCCTCAGAGATCTCTCTCTCTCCTGAATTACTAACTGCTCACCTTGCTGCCTCAAACCAAGCTAGGAAAGAACCTCCTCTAGTAATTGGCACAATTGTGCACCCTCCATCCTAGGCTGACCCATATTCTGTCCTACTCCTCCCTAATTGTTTTGTGAACCCTGATGCTCTTCACGATCTGAATCATAAGAACTCTATGGAGGTGAATCTTGGTGATTGGCCCCATGGCCATTACCATGACCTCTTCCTTGCACTCGACCTCTACCCTGTCTCCTAGGCATGATCCTACATAGACAAGTTCAGGGTATTAGATGAGGTCAACAAGGAAATACTAACTTCAAACTATACCTATAAGACAACTTAATGGGCTTATTATTATACCCAAAGCACCCAATGTTTAAACCTGGGCTTTGTTACCATGTGTAATGCCCCCACCGAGAACCCTAGAGGACAAAACCTAAACAACTGAAAATGAACGAATTTTTCTTTTTAAGTGCAATGTTGCACAAATGAATTTGAACATAAACTTAATTATTATCCTACATCCTCTAGGGTGCTTGACAACATTACTTAAATCCCATTATCAAAATTTACCAAACCATATAACTTAAGAATAACCAATTTATGATCACCATAAAGCATTACATCTACTCATCACAAATAATCAAATTAGCCAAGAGATTCATCAATTAGATTAGTATAAAAGAATAACTGATTACATTCTTTTCAAATAACATATACAATATCATTGCTTACAAAATACTTCACATACATGAGATACATCAGTTCAGTCTTACAATTACAATCTATATAGTAATACTTCCTCAATACAAGTGAGGAGTACACATCACATGATACATGATATACGATACATGATGCATGATACAGTACAATGATCACAAATCTCAGAAGAAGATGTAGTGTAGTAGTCTCCAGATTGAATGTAGTCACCACGACACAAGCGAGAGAAGGGAACCCAATGGAGAACGTAACACATTCCACCCAACCATGTGAACCCAAAGGTTCACCCCCCATGCTAGGAGGTAATAAAGGCCCCCACCATATCAGAAGAACAAGGAATAGATATCATCAGTCTGACATAACTCACAATCACAAGAGGTACAACAACAACAACAATAAACATTAGTGGCTAAATTTCCAGAGGCACATAAATACTCAAGGTAAAACAACAAGCAAGGGAACTCATGGTTGTCATAGGGGAAGTGTCATCACATAGTTTTTCATAGGTTATCTAGGTAGATCTTCCTAGGCCCCAACCCCCATCCTAGGTTATCTTGGTAGCCTCTATCGATCTTCAACCCCTCATGCCAACTATGCGGAATCAACCTACCTCTCGTGGAGATGAAGTAGTCGATCATGCCATTCTAGGCCTTCCCATATCACCTCAAGCCTATATGAGCACTTGAGGCTAAGCGAGGTATTACCTTATCTTGTTTAATATTATCACTACCCATTCCCCCTAGTTTGTTTTTATGTTTTCACTTGTTAAGAAAACTCCCACATGGGTTATCTAGGAGCCCCTTTGTGCACCGACCCCCATTGGAAGCCACTCTCCTACTGACCATCAAAACCATTGAAACTAAAAAAGAAACCACTTGCACAACTCAAAACTCAAGGGAACTAGATAGTGAGGCATTACCCTTCCCGCTCACAAAATCCATAAAATCAATCACAAAGACAACTATAATGTGCAAGGTAAAGGAACAACATACACATATTCAATACATAATTCCCATCCTGAGGATAACCAAAATTTGCATTTAAAGATAATTCTCTCCAGCCTCTGGATACTCTAAGTTCAATTCACAAGATAATACAACAAAGAACAACTCCACAATTTACCTTCACAACTAACCCATACACATGACTCATCCCCATAAATTAAAAACTAATAAGAAATTGGATTCTGGAATGGGTTACAAGAAACTCATTTAATAGTATTCAATTAGTTCTCTATGTGTAATTCCTTCATTCAATATTTAATGCATGTTTATATACTAATTTTCACTAAGCTAATCATAGATGAATCAATCTTATTTAATATAGGATTATTTCCTAATTTCACATAAATTTCAACTTAGGCTGCAAATTAAACTTAATACCTATATAACTAACCATGCATACACCTACATGAGTATATATATATTCCTAAATATATATATATATATATATATATATATATATACCATTACATATACATATACACATGAATAGATCTATAGGTTTGAAGATTATAGAACTTATGAACACATACATAAATATAGTTTATTTATATGCATATCTATATATTTGTATATACATACACATATATATACACACACACATACACACAAACACATATATAAATATATAGATAGATAGATATGTATCAAACCATTATATATAATAAATTTGTATATTTATTAAATCATAAGTCACAAGATTTAGAGGTAAATTGAATTGAGCAAATATTTTAATTGTCAACGAAAAGACTGACATACATCATACCCTATATATAAATATAAGGATACATAAAGATAGTCAGCTTCTAATGGATACGATGCCAACAATGATATTGATTCTGATTAGTGGTGTCCTAGACATCAAATACATTGTTTCACAAAACACAACATGATATTTTCTAGATATTTTGAAAGAAGAGAGGGAAAGTTTAAATTTGAGACAAAACAACTACAAAATAACTGGTAACTAAGACATTGCATATCTATTAACTATCAGTTAAGACTAGAAATTGGGTTCTATTATTGACGCCTTCCACAAGATTAAGACAATAGGACATAGCAAATCTATTTACTAGTGCTCTATGGTGCACACCAGATGATAACGAAACAATTACATTACAACTTGTTCGACTTTTTCTCTACATTCAATAAAAGATAATTAATATATATTTGTACCAACTAAAGACTTTGTGGCCTAAGCGACAACAACCACTCTACCACAAGGTGTCCACATGGAGTAAGAACTCTAAGTGATAAATTAGTCGACGCTTTGAGAGGTTCCATAACCGCTAGGTGATGATCATTAAAGAGAACAACCGATCCAAACCATTTGCAACTCAACACAATGACATTGATCCTTTTATAGCAGCGAGCATCCCTACACCCATAGAGCTCAACAAACTTATAGGAGAGATGGCACGTAGGACTTTGTATTGTTTGGCTGAGGACCTCTTAAAGGCATATTCCTTCATCGCATCAGACAATGGGATCTCTATAGACGAGGTCAGAGGTCGTTTGGGTGCAAGAGTTCATTCACATTCAGGATCCCATCATTCTCATCACTCTCAGCCCAACACCAGTGCACGTCAAGATCCACCTACAAATCATTCAGCTGCTACATAGGCTACTGATCCTTCAGTTGACCTGGAGGGCTCAAATCATCCAATACCACTTGATGTGCATGTATGTGTGCATGTGCATGTTCAATTCATTTTTTTTAATTATTTAAATTTTAGTTTTAACTATATTCATGTAATATATATGTATATATTGTAGATGGACATACCTCGTATTACTCCTAGCCTAGTTTCATATTGCACATTTTAGAGTGATTGTGTGGATGATACTGTTGCCAGTAGACATGTGAGTTTTAAATTTTTATATGTACATATATGTGTATGTATACATATATAGATCTGGATAGATATTAAAAAATACATGTACATTCTTAGATAACTTTCATTATATATATTATAAATATTTAACACATTGTGTACAATATTCTCTCCAGGGCTCGGTACATCCATCAAAGCAGGGTTCTCATTCAGAGGATTGTTCGACTATGAGTTGACATGACTATTAGGCTGCATTGGATCTATGAGTTGTTGAACAATTTATATGATAGGCTACATGTTTGATGATCTCTAGTACATGTTTGTTAGACCTTGTTGATACATTATTACTTACAATTGATGATCTAGATAGTACATTTGTTAGATTGTTGATACATTATTACAGGCACATTTGGTGATTTCGAGTACATTTGTTAGGTTGTTGATGCATTATTACCTACAATTGATGATCTCTAGTACATTTGCTTATATGATATACATACACATGTGTTTGACCTTAAAAATATTCATTTGCTTATGTTTATATGTTTATTTTCATTCAATCTACATGCATGTACCTCTTTGCTTATAATGCTTATTTTTATGTTCATCTATCTACATACATACATGTGTTTACTTATGTTTATTTGTTTATGTTAAGCTACATGTGTACATGTACATTTTTACACTCAAGAACTGTGTTTATAAAAATTTTAAATCTAGATTTAGAGAACTCATGCTCCTGTATTTATGATTTATATATGTTAAACATGTTAAATGTATGTACACACATATGTAGTTCTACACATTTACATGTACACGTGTAATGTTATAAAATTTGAATATAATTTAAGGCATATACGAAACTAGTTATTGTCTAATCTAAGCATAAGAATAATCTAGTTTTGAAAGAATAAATTAAGTATTGAATCCTTGCTTACCTGATAGAAGGAGGGAAAAGATTAAGAGAGCGTACAATTTTTTTAGGAAAACAACATAATTCATACTTTGATGTAATACAAAATACTAGGCATCAATACTTCATAATTCAATTAGCTAGAAATAATGGTAGAATCAAAAGATTAGAAATTTACAACAAAGTAAAATAAGGCATAAGATATTTAAGGATAAGATAAAGAGATCCAATAAAGTAATCACATTAGGTGTCCAAGGATAATCCCTAGAAAGTAAGTAAATAAATCAAATAGATCACACTTAAACACTACAATTATGGTTACAATTGGGAATATACTCCCTATATGTTTGGTAAATGTACACCAAGGATTCAAATGATTTAATGTATTTTTCAAGTGGAATATCATTAGAATATAGTACTTGTTAAAATATTCTCTAAACATAATAAGACATGGATGAGATAAGAGTTTTAGTAAGATGAGGCCCTAATCAAAAGTACTACAAGTAAGTTACAAGCCCTAATATGTACCCCATCAAAATTAATACAAGTAAAAGAACTGGATTCTTTAAAGGTTCTCTTTAATTTCTATATAAAGGACAGTAATCATCTTTTCACCTTTAAATAGATAGCCACATTAAATAGATATAAACTTTTCAATTGTTGTAACTTGCACATTATGTACATAACATAAAATTAAGAATTTGATACAGAGTATGGTGGGAGATCACAAGAAAACTCAAAACCAACTCAACAAAACAAGCTTTTCAAATTTAGAACCCTAACTTAGTGGGTTTCTCACAATCTCACTATTCTCCTTATAGCACTTGAAACTAGGTTTTTCCCACATAATTTTCAAACCAGACCTCATACCCAACAAATAATTGCAGATTTAGATACCCATTATGAATTTTGAAAACATATCTAATTTTTAGGTGGGGTTGTTTTGAAACATAAAGGTCAAAAAAATGTTGCTATGCTTGAAAATAGGCCTAATTAGGCTTATTCCACGAGGTCAAAATGAGGTTTTCACACATTAAATTACTAAAAACTAATTCCTAATAGCTTTTTACCAAAACCTAACTCCTAATCACACTCTTTTCCCAAAACACTTGGTTTTCAACCTAGGGCATCACCTAAACTTGCTCACAATGCCTTCCCCTGCTCCCGCAACATTGTAGACACCAAAAAACCCCTAACCCCATCCATTCCACCAAGTTTCATGAGATTTCATTGGTGGAATGGTGGGTTTTGCATTTTTCTGGCCTTCAAGGTAGTTACACAAAGGTTTCAAACCAGTTTTAGGAAAATTGTCATAAAATGCTCAAAACCTAATGAAAAATGATGAGACCAAAAGAAAATGAAAGAATATTCAATTCTCCATCAATCCAAATCTTAGATGATCACTTAAATTTCATACAAGGCCGTACTATCTCATGTAGAAACAAATTATGCCTTAAAATGTAGAAAAATAGAACTTTTTTTATTGTTCAATATCTAAATCAACAACTAGAACCTTGATTCAACCAGTCCAAGGTGTATTTAAACCTTTTCCAACCAAAACCAACTAAATACAACTAAATTTTGAAAGTACAACTGTTCAACTTCTACACAAAAGCAAAAATGCAAAGTTGCTTGACAATTTTCGCAACTCTTTGCAATATTTACACACTTACCCAATTAAATCCAAAATGACTCCTAACCACTAACAACATGATAAATAGTCTCAAGGACCTTATTACAATAAAAAACGTGACTTCATGACTTCATCCTACCAAAATACTAACACTTAGCAATTTTCTTCATTAAAACCTATGGTGCCCTACACCAACATTGAATTCTTGAATCAATTTATAATAACTTTTCTATCTATATATGTACCTTTAAAGCCATAAGGAAATTAAATATGTAATGCTCAATTTAAGTTCATGTAACTATAGGATCTATGGTTCAAAATTATACATGGATCTTTCAAATTTGAAATCAAAGATTCTTGAACTTAAGTATTCCATGGAACAAATATACATAATTGGAAATAGACTCAATTTGAGAAAATGGAAAAATGAATTTTCAAAGTTTGTATTAAATAGATCTACAATCTTTTCAATTTTTTTCTATTAGGGGAAAAATGGGTTTTGATGGGACCTGAAACCCATTACATATCGATTTTGAAGGGACCCGCAATCATGTCCAAGAAAAACATGTTGCATCAAAGATAAACCATAAACCATCAACAACCCATCAACAATAGTACTAAAAATATAGCAAGACA